>JAQIUQ010007775.1:0-120000 GCA_030378365.1 Hybognathus amarus
ACTATGCTAAAAAATCGAAGTGAACCCCTTACGTTTTTTTTTCGGGTCAAAATTTTGATTTTCTTGAAACTCTGGATTCTGATAGAGGGCCATGTGACTTACATCTGAGTGCAAAAATGGAGGCTCTATACCTTCCAGAGCTGAGATATTGAGATTTCACGTAGCATTTATGCCATTGTAAATATCTCAATATCTCAGCTCTGTATGCCATTATAAATATCTAAATATCTCAGCTCTGGAAGGGTCTAGAGCCTCCATTTTTGCACTCAGATCTAAGTCCCATGGCCCTCTATCAGAATCCAGAGTTTCAAGAAAATCAAAATTTTGACCCGAAAAAAAACGTAAGGGGTACCACTGTCGTTTTTTTTTCGGGTCAAAATTTTGATTTTCTTGAAACTCTGGATTCTGATAGAGGGCCATGTGACTAGATCTGAGTGCAAAAATGGAGGCTCTAGACCTTCCAGAGCTGAGATATTGAGATTTCACGTAGCATTTATGCCATTGTAAATATCTCAATATCTCAGCTCTGTATGCCATTATAAATATCTAAATACTCAGCTCTGGAAGGGTCTAGAGCCTCCATTTTTGCACTCAGATCTAAGTCCCATGGCCCTCTATCAGAATCCAGAGTTTCAAGAAAATCAAAATTTCTGACCCGAAAAAAAAAACGTAAGGGGTACCACTGTCGTTTTTTTTTCGGGTCAAAATTTTGATTTTCTTGAAACTCTGGATTCTGATAGAGGGCCATGTGACTTAGATCTGAGTGCAAAAATGGAGGCTCTACACCTTCCAGAGCTGAGATATTGAGATTTCACGTAGCATTTATGCATTGTAATATCCAATACTAGATGCTTATAAATATCTCAATATCTCAGCTCTGGAAGGGTCTAGAGCCTCCATTTTTGCACTCAGATCTAAGTCCCATGGCCCTCTATCAGAATCCAGAGTTTCAAGAAAATCAAAATTCTCACCCGAAAAAAAAAACGACAGTGGTACCCCTTACGTTTTTTTTTTCGGGTCAAAATTTTGATTTTCTTGAAAACTCTGGATTCTGATAGAGGGCCATGTGACTTAGATCTGAGTGCAAAAATGGAGGCTCTAGACCTTCCAGAGCTGAGATATTGAGATTTCACGTAGCATTTATGCCATTGTAAATATCTCAATATCTCAGCTCTGTATGCCATTATAAATATCTAAATATCTCAGCTCTGGAAGGGTCTAGAGCCTCCATTTTTGCACTAGATCTAAGTCCCATGGCCCTCTATCAGAATTCAGAGTTTCAAGAAAATCAAAAATTTTGACCCCGAAAAAAAAACGATAGGGGTACCACTGTACGTTTTTTTTTGGGTCAAAATTTTGATTTTCTTGAAACTCTGGATTCTGATAGAGGGCCATGTGACTTAGATCTGAGTGCAAAAATGGAGGCTCTAGACCCTTCCAGAGCTGAGATATTGAGATTTCACGTAGCATTTATGCCATCTAAAATATCTCAATATCTCAGCTCTGTATGCCATTATAAATATCTAAATATCTCAGCTCTGGAAGGGTCTAGAGCCTCCATTTTTGCACTCAGATCTAAGTCCCATGGCCCTCTATCAGAATCCAGAGTTTCAAGAAAATCAAAATTTTGACCCTCGAAAAAAAAAAACGTAAGGGGTACCACTGTCGTTTTTTTTTTTCGGGTCAAAATTTTGATTTTCTTGAAACTCTGGATTCCTGATAGAGGGCCATGGGACTTAGATCTGAGTGCAAAAATGGAGGCCTCACACCTTCCAGAGCTGAGATATTGAGATTTCACGTAGCATTTATGCCATTGTAAATATCTCAATATCTCAGCTCTGTATGCCATTATAAATATCTAAATATCTCAGCTCTGGAAGGGTCTAGAGCCTCCATTTTTGCACTCAGATCTAAGTCCCATGGCCCTCTATCAGAATCCAGAGTTTCAAGAAAATCAAAATTTTGACCCGAAAAAAAACGATCAGTGGTACCACTTACGTTTTTTTTCGGGTCAAAATTTTGATTTTCTTGAAACTCTGGATTCTGATAGAGGGCCATGTGACTTAGATCTGAGTGCAAAAATGGAGGCTCTACACCCTTCCAGAGCTGAGATATTGAGATTTCACGTAGCATTTATGCCATTGTAAAATATCTCAATATCTCAGCTCTGGAAGGGTCTAGAGCCTCCATTTTTGCACTCAGATCTAAGTCCCATGGCCCTCTATCAGAATCCAGAGTTTCAAGAAAATCAAAATTTTGACCCAAAAAAAAAACGACAGTGGTACCCCTTACGTTTTTTTTTTCGGGTCAAAATTTTGATTTTCTTGAAATCTCTGGATTCTGATAGAGGGCCATGTGACTTACATCTGAGTGCAAAAATGGAGGCTCTAGACCCTTCCAGAGCTGAGATATTGAGATTTCACGTAGCATTTATGCCATTGTAAATATCTCAATATCTCAGCTCTGTATGCCATTATAAATATCTAAATATCTCAGCTCTGGAAGGGTCTAGAGCCTCCATTTTTGCACTTAGATCTAAGTCCCATGGCCCTCTATCAGAATCCAGAGTTTCAAGAAAATCAAAATTTTGACCCGAAAAAAAAACGTACAGGGGTACCACTGTACGTTTTTTTTTCGGGTCAAAATTTTGATTTTCTTGAAACTCTGGATTCTGATAGAGGGCCATGGGACTTAGATCTGAGTGCAAAAATGGAGGCTCTATACCCTTCCAGAGCTGAGATATTGAGATTTCACGTAGCATTTATGCCATTGTAAATATCTCAATATCTCAGCTCTGTATGCCATTATAAATATCTAAATATCTCAGCTCTGGAAGGGTCTAGAGCCTCCATTTTTGCACTTAGATCTAAGTCCCATGGCCCTCTATCAGAATCCAGAGTTTCAAGAAAATCAAAATTTTGACCCGAAAAAAAAACGTAAGGGGTACCACTGTCGTTTTTTTTTCGGGTCAAAATTTTGATTTTCTTGAAACTCTGGATTCTGATAGAGGGCCATGGGACTTAGATCTGAGTGCAAAAATGGAGGCTCTAGACCCTTCCAGAGCTGAGATATTGAGATTTCACGTAGCATTTATGCCATTGTAAATATCTCAATATCTACAGCTCATGTATGCCATTATAAATATCTAAATATCTCAGCTCTGGAAGGGTCTAGAGCCTCCATTTTTGCACTCAGATCTAAGTCCCATGGCCCTCTATCAGAATCCAGAGTTTCAAGAAAATCAAAATTTTGACCCGAAAAAAAAACGACAGTGGTACCCCTTCGTCGTTTTTTTTCGGGTCAAAATTTTGATTTTCTTGAAACTCTGGATTCCTATAGAGGGCCATGTGACTTAGATCTGAGTGCAAAAATGGAGGCTCTAGACCCTTCCAGAGCTGAGATATTGAGATATCACGTAGCATTTATGCCATTGTAAATATCTCAATATCTCAGCTCTGTATGCCATTATAAATATCTAAATATCTCAGCTCTGGAAGGGTCTAGAGCCTCCATTTTTGCACTCAGATCTAAGTCCCATGGCCCTCTATCAGAATCCAGAGTTTCAAGAAAATCAAAATTTTGACCCAAAAAAAAAAAACGTAAGGGGTACCACTGTCGTTTTTTTTCGGGTCAAAATTTTGATTTTCTTGAAACTCTGGATTCTGATAGAGGGCCATGGGACTTAGATCTGAGTGCAAAAATGGAGGCTCTAGACCCTTCCAGAGCTGAGATATTTAGATATTTATAATGGCATACAGAGCTGAGATATTGAGATATTTACAATGGCATAAATGCTACGTGAGATCTCAATATCTCAGCTCTGGAAGGGTCTAGAGCCTCCATTTTTGCACTCAGATCTAAGTCCCATGGCCCTCTATCAGAATCCAGAGTTTCAAGAAAATCAAAATTTTGACCCGAAAAAAAAACGTAAGGGGTACCATTGTCGTTTTTTTTTTGGGTCAAAATTTTGATTTTCTTGAAACTCTGGATTCTGATAGAGGGCCATGGGACTTAGATCTGAGTGCAAAAATGGAGGCTCTAGACCCTTCCAGAGCTGAGATATTTAGATATTTATAATGGCATACAGAGCTGAGATATTGAGATATTTACAATGGCATAAATGCTACGTGAAATCTCAATATCTCAGCTCTGGAAGGGTCTAGAGCCTCCATTTTTGCACTCAGATCTAAGTCACATGGCCCTCTATCAGAATCCAGAGTTTCAAGAAAATCAAAATTTTGACTCGAAAAAAAACGACAGTGGTACCCCTTACGTTTTTTTTTCGGGTCAAAATTTTGATTTTCTTGAAACTCTGGATTCCTGATAGAGGGCCATGGGACTTAGATCTGAGTGCAAAAATGGAGGCTCTAGACCCTTCCAGAGCTGAGATATTGAGATCTCACGTAGCATTTATGCCATTGTAAATATCTCAATATCTCAGCTCTGTATGCCATTATAAATATCTACAATATCTCAGCTCTGGAAGGGTCTAGAGCCTCCATTTTTGCACTCAGATCTAAGTCCCATGGCCCTCTATCAGAATCCAGAGTTTCAAGAAAATCAAAATTTTGACCCGAAAAAAAAAACGTAAGGGGTACCACTGTACGTTTTTTTTCGGGTCAAAATTTTGATTTTCTTGAAACTCTGGATTCTGATAGAGGGCCATGGGACTTAGATCTGAGTGCAAAATGGAGGCTCTAGACCCTTCCAGAGCTGAGATATTTAGATATTTATTATTGCATACAGAGCTGAGATATTGAGATATTTACAATGGCATAAATGCTACGTGAGATCTCAATATCTCAGCTCTGGAAGGGTCTAGAGCCTCCATTTTTGCACTCAGATCTAAGTCCCATGGCCCTCTATCAGAATCCAGAGTTTCAAGAAAATCAAAATTCTGACCCGAAAAAAAAAACGACAGTGGTACCCTTTACGTTTTTTTTTTCGGGATCAAAATTTAGATTTTCTTGAAACTCTGGATTCTGATAGAGGGCCATGTGACTTAGATCTGAGTGCAAAATGGAGGCTCTAGACCCTTCCAGAGATGATATATTGAGATTTCACGTAGCATTTATGCCATTGTAAATATCTCAATATCTCAGCTCTGTATGCCATTATAAATATCTAAATATCTCAGCTCTGGAAGGGTCTAGAGCCTCCATTTTTGCACTCAGATCTAAGTCCCATGGCCCTCTATCAGAATCCAGAGTTTCAAGAAAATCAAAATTTTGACCCGAAAAAAAAACGTAAGGGGTACCACTGTCGTTTTTTTTCGGGTCAAAATTTTGATTTTCTTGAAACTCTGGATTCTGATAGAGGGCCATGTGACTTAGATCTGAGTGCAAAATGGAGGCTCAGACCCTTCCAGAGCTGAGATATTGAGATTTCACGTAGCATTTATGCCATTGTAAATATCTCAATATCTCAGCTCTGTATGCCATTATAAATATCTAAATATCTCAGCTCTGGAAGGGTCTAGAGCCTCCATTTTGCACTCAGATCTAAGTCCCATGGCCCTCTATCAGAATCCAGAGTTTCAAGAAAATCAAAATTTTGACTCTAAAAAAAAAACGTAAGGGGTACCACTGTCGTTTTTTTTTTGGGTCAAAATTTTGATTTTCTTGAAACTCTGGATTCTGATAGAGGGCCATGGGACTTAGATCTGAGTGCAAAATGGAGGCTCTAAACCCTTCCAGAGCTGAGATATTTAGATCTCACGTAGCATTTATGCCATTGTAAATATCTCAATATCTCAGCTCTGTATGCCATTATAAATATCTCAATATCTCAGCTCTGGAAGGGTCTAGAGCCTCCATTTTTGCACTCAGATCTAAGTCCCATGGCCCTCTATCAGAATCCAGAGTTTCAAGAAAATCTAAATTTTGACCCGAAAAAAAAACGTAAGGGGTACCACTGTCGTTTTTTTTCGGGTCAAAATTTAGATTTTCTTGAAAACTCTGGATTCTGATAGAGGGCCATGGGACTTAGATCTGAGTGCAAAAATGGAGGCTCTAGACCCTTCCAGAGCTGAGATATTTAGATATTTATAATGGCATACAGAGCTGAGATATTGAGATATTTACAATGGCATAAATGCTACGTGAAATCTCAATATATCAGCTCTGGAAGGGTCTAGAGCCTCCATTTTTGCACTCAGATCTAAGTCCCATGGCCCTCTATCAGAATCCAGAGTTTCAAGAAAATCAAAATTTCTACCCGAAAAAAACAACAAGTGGTACCCCTTACGTTTTTTTTTTCGGGTCAAAATTTTGATTTTCTTGAAACTCTGGATTCTGATAGAGGGCCATGGGACTTAGATCTGAGTGCAAAAATGGAGGCTCTAGACCCTTCCAGAGCTGAGATATTGAGATATTTATAATGGCATACAGAGCTGAGATATTGAGATATTTACAATGGCATAAATGCTACGTGAGATCTCAATATCTCAGCTCTGGAAGGGTCTAGAGCCTCCATATTTGCACTCAGATCTAAGTCCCATGGCCCTCTATCAGAATCCAGAGTTTCAAGAAAATCAAAATTTTGACCCGAAAAAAAAACGTAAGGGTACCACTGTCGTTTTTTTTTCGGGTCAAAATTTAGATTTTCTTGAAACTCTGGATTCTGATAGAGGGCCATGGGACTTAGATCTGAGTGCAAAAATGGAGGCTCTAGACCCTTCCAGAGCTGAGATATTGAGATCTCACGTAGCATTTATGCCATTGTAAATATCTCAATATCTCAGCTCTGTATGCCATTATAAATATCTAAATATCTCAGCTCTGGAAGGGTCTAGAGCCTCCATTTTTGCACTCAGATTAAGTCCCATGGCCCTCTATCAGAATCCAGAGTTTCAAGAAAATCAAAATTTTGACCCGAAAAAAAAACCGAAGGGGTACCACTGTCGTTTTTTTTCGGGTCAAAATTTTGATTTTCTTGAAACTCTGGATTCTGATAGAGGGCCATGGGACTTAGATCTGAGTGCAAAAATGGAGGCTCTAGACCCTTCCAGAGCTGAGATATTTATATATTTATTATTGCATACAGAGCTGAGATATTGAGATATTTACAATGGCATAAATGCTACGTGAGATCTCAATATCTCAGCTCTGGAAGGGTCTAGAGCCTCCATTTTTGCACTCAGATCTAAGTCCCATGGCCCTCTATCAGAATCCAGAGTTTCAAGAAAATCAAAATTTTGACCCAAAAAAAAAAAACGACATTGGTACCCCTTACGTTTTTTTTTGGGTCAAAATTTAGATTTTCTTGAAACTCTGGATTCTGATAGAGGGCCATGTGACTTAGATCTGAGTGCAAAAATGGAGGCTCTAGACCCTTCCAGAGCTGAGATATTGAGATTTCACGTAGCATTTATGCCATTGTAAATATCTCAATATCTCAGCTCTGTATGCCATTATAAATATCTAAATATCTCAGCTCTGGAAGGGTCTAGAGCCTCCATTTTTGCACTCAGATCTAAGTCCCATGGCCCTCTATCAGAATCCAGAGTTTCAAGAAAATCAAAATTTTGACCTCGAAAAAAAAAACGTAAGGGGTACCACTGTCGTTTTTTTTTCGGGTCAAAATTTTGATTTTCTTGAAACTCTGGATTCTGGATAGAGGGCCATGTGACTTAGATCTGAGTGCAAAAATGGAGGCATTAGACCCTTCCAGAGCTGAGATATTGAGATTTCACGTAGCATTTATGCCATTGTAAATATCTCAATATCTCAGCTCTGTATGCCATTATAAATATCTAAATATCTCAGCTCTGGAAGGGTCTAGAGCCTCCATTTTTGCACTCAGGTCTAAGTCCCATGGCCCTCTATCAGAATCCAGAGTTTCAAGAAACTTTTTTTTTTCGCAAAAAAAAAAAAAAAACGACAGTGGTACCCCTTATGTTTTTTTTTTGTGCAAAAAAAAAAAAAAGTTTCTTAAAACTCTGGATTCTGATAGAGGGCCATGGGACTTAGACCTGAGTGCAAAAATGGAGGCTCTAGACCCTTCCAGAGCTGAGATATTGAGATATTTATAATGGCTCAATATCTCAGTATGCCAAAAATATCTCATAAATATCTAAATATCTCAGCTCTGGAAGGGTCTAGAGCCTCCATTTTTGCACTCAGGTCTAAGTCCCATGGCCCTCTATCAGAATACAGAGTTTCAAGAAACTTTTTTTTTTCGCAAAAAAAAAAAAAAAAACACGACAGTGGTACCCCTTATGTTTTTTTTTTTGTGCAAAAAAAAAAAGTTTCTTGAAACTCTGGATTCTGATAGAGGGCCATGGGACTTAGACCTGAGTGCAAAAATGGAGGCTCTAGACCCTTCCAGAGCTGAGATATTTAGATATTTATAATGGCATACAGAGCTGAGATATTGAGATATTTACAATGGCATAAATGCTACGTGAAATCTCAATATCTCAGCTCTGGAAGGGTCTAGAGCCTCCATTTTTGCACTCAGGTCTAAGTCCCATGGCCCTCTATCAGAATCCAGAGTTTCAAGAAACTTTTTTTTTTTCGCAAAAAAAAACAAACAAAAAAAAACATAAGGGGTACCAGTGTCGTTTTTTTTTTGTGTGCGAAAAAAAAGTTTCTTGAAACTCTGGATTCTGATAGAGGGCCATGGGACTTAGACCTGAGTGCAAAAATGGAGGCTCTAGACCCTTCCAGAGCTGAGATATTGAGATATTTATAATGGCTCAATATCTCAGTATGTCACAAATATCTCATAAATATCTCAATATCTCAGCTCTGGAAGGGTCTAGAGCCTCCATTTTTGCACTCAGGTCTAAGTCCCATGGCCCTCTATCAGAATCCAGAGTTTCAAGAAACTTTTTTTTCGCACAAAAAAAAAAAAAAACATAAGGGATAAACATAAAGAAAACATAAAAAAACATAAAAAAGTTTCTTGAAACTCTGGATTCTGATAGAGGGCCATGGGACTTAGACCTGAGTGCAAAAATGGAGGCTCTAGACCCTTCCAGAGCTGAGATATTGAGATATTTATAATGGCTCAATATCTCAGTATGTCACAAATATCTCATAAATATCTCAATATCTCAGCTCTGGAAGGGTCTAGAGCCTCCATTTTTGCACTCAGGTCTAAGTCCCATGGCCCTCTATCAGAATCCAGAGTTTCAAGAAGATTGGAGAAACTTTTTTTCGCAAAAAAAAAAAAAAAAAAAAAAAAAAACGACAGTGGTACCCATTATGTTTTTTTGTTTTTTTTTGTGCGAAAAAAAAAAAGTTTCTTGAAACTCTGGATTCTGATAGAGGGCCATGAGACTTAGACCTGAGTGCAAAAATGGAGGCTCTAGACCCTTCCAGAGCTGAGATATTGAGATATTTATAATGGCTCAATATCTTAGTATGTCACAAATATCTCATAAATATCTCAATATCTCAGCTCTGGAAGGGTCTAGAGCCTCCATTTTTGCACTCAGGTCTAAGTCCCATGGCCCTCTATCAGAATCCAAAGTTTCAAGAAACTTTTTTTCGCACAAAAAAAAAAAAAAAAAAAAATAAAATTAAAAATTTTTTTTTTGGTGAAAAAAATACGTTTCTCCAATCTGCTTGAAACTCTGGATTCTGATAGAGGGCCATGAGACTTAGACTTGAGTGCAAAAATCAAGGCTCTAGACCCTTCCAGAGCTGAAATCACAAATCACAATGAAAGCAATTCTATCTATATATATACAGTATATATATATATACAGTATATATATATATATATATATATATATATATATATATATACAGTATATATACATATATATATATATATATATATATATATATATATATATATATATATATACAGTATATATACAGTATATATACATATATATACATATATATATATATATATATATATACAGTATATATATATATATATATATATATATATATATATATATATATATATATATATATATATATATATATATATATATATATATATATATATATATATAATTGAAGACTGAAAAATAGAATAAAAGTAAATATGTAAGGCATTTAAATTAATCAAATGAAGGAATGGTCAAGTAAAATGAGTCAAGTGAAGTATCTAGAACCTTAGATTATTATAATAGATAATTAGATAATTAAGGAGAGCCCTTAACTCTTTCTCCACACAATTTTACGTGTTTTCACTAACTGAATTGATCAAAATGTTGCTTTTTTATTAAACTTATGCACATTCAAGTTTTTAAATGAATGCATGAAGCTAGAATAAAACTTTTTTTTTTTTAAAAAAGCTAGAATAAAACTTTTTTAAATAAAAGAATGCATGAAGCTATAAAGCAGAGGATCTGTTCTTTCTTTTTACATATTTTTTATATTTACAAAATATTTTAAGGTCTGACATTTTTTTTAAATGATCAAAAACTTTCAAATGATGAGAGTTAAACTGAAGTCAGAAAGTAAATTATGCAAAAATAATTATGAGTTCCGAGCACATACATGACGAAGTTGCGGGAAACTTGTAATACTAATATACCAGGGTTACGATGTCGTATGCAGGGGTGCGTCGGATGTGAATCATTACGGTAACATTAATCTATAATATAGATATAACATATACATAGTTTACATATAGACTTCAGTGAGCATAAAGCAAGTAGTGAATGGAAATGATTTAGCAAATTATTTTAATTTTACATGCTGTATTTCAACCATTTCAAAGGTGAGATGTACTGTGGAACTGCAAGTAAAGTTCACTCAGCTTGAGAGTTTGCTTAATGAAAATGAAATATTGTATATAAATATGCAAGTGAATCATTTTCATCAGTTTGAATTCAGATGCTGATGTGTTTATTGCAACGCATTCTCATCCTAGGCGTCATCTAACTGACGCTTTTGACCATGCGCCAACATCTGATTTTTAGGTTAGACCATTAGGAGGCGCCTTCTGGCCCATATATATCTGCATCTCAAATTTATGCTAAAGGATGCCATGAGGGTTGAATGTTGACGCATGGTCAAAAGCATCAGTTAGATGATGCTTTGGGATGAGACCGGGCCGGTTTATTGTTACCAATATTCTTTACATCTATGTCCTTTCCTTGAATGCATGACGAATGCCAGCTTGGAGGCATAAGCTTCCCAGGCAGGATGATTCAGCATTGATGTAATATGTTTTTCTTACTTCTTTCAAGGCAACTGAAGGAACTGAACCTCAATAAACCTTAAAGAACAGAAAATCAAATTACATCTTACACTGTCATCTTCAATACAGTATTTCCCCCAGTCAGTTTGAAATGAGAGTTATTAAGATGTTTAACTCCAGTGTGTCAGGAACCCTTTTAAGACCCCCCTCTCCTAATGACTACGTGTGGAACGAGGTGTTGAGAGGTAGAGATTAGCACCCTGTGAACGTTCCCTCTGAACAGAGTAGTTTCGGAGTATATTAAGGGCTGGGAAATGACTATGTCAAAGCACTACACAGTCTGGAAAAGGTCATCTTCCACACAGCGCTCAGATACCAAGGTGATGCTATTTAAAGCATCATTCGGAGGAATTAAAACCTGGAGAACAATGAGTTAGAGCAACTGTGGATATTCAGAACTCTGATCGGAATGCTGCTCCGCCTCATAAGTGAATATTTACTGTCTTCGTTCCCTCAGCATACAGCAGAAATATTAGAAGCAGACAGACTGAGAATAATGTGGCACAGGAGTGAAGTGGAGGCTGTCAGAGCAAAGATCGCCGTGCTTAGGAGATGACAGCTCGTTTGAATATAGGAACTTTGTGTTTGTGTGTATAAAACTCGTTGGGACTGATTTATTCTTTGAAAACTTTTGAAAACTTTTTAAACTTAATACGGAGCTATAGGAATAGAGGTCAGAAAAGCATTAATGCTTTTTCAGAGATATACATTGTTTAATTTATGTTTTTCATTTAAAATTATTTACAAAAATGTAATGCTAATAAGTATATACACTCCCCTAAAGGATTATTAGGAACACCTGTTCAATTTTTCATTACTGCAATTATCTCATTATCTAATCAACCAATCACATGGCTGTTGATTCAATGCATTTAGGTAACACAGTCTCATCCCAATTTGTCATATAACTGACGTTTTGGGACGTCTTTGACCATTCGTCAATATACGACTTTTTAGGGCCCCCTTAAACGTCGATAGATGACGATCCCGGGTCGTCGTACAACTGACGCTTTACCTTTAACGTCAGTTAGGTGACGAGTTGGGTTTAGGGTTAGGTTTAGGTCTGGGGTAGAGTTAGGATCCCATAACGTCATCTACCGACGTTTAAGAGGGCCCTGAAAAGTCGTATATTGACGAATGGTCAAAAGACGTCCCAAAACGTCAGTTATATGACAAATTGGGATGAGACTGCGCTGATTTAGGGGTGTGGTCCTGGTCAAGACAATCTTCTGAACTCCAAACTGAATGTCAAAATGGGAAAGAAAGGTGATTTAAGCAATATTGAGCGTGGCGTGGTTGTTGGTGCCAGACGGGCCGGTCTGAGTATTTCACAATCTGCTCAGTTACTGGGATTTCCACACACAACCATTTTTTAGGGTTTACAAAGAATGGTGTGAAAAGGGGAAAACAGTATGCGGCAGTCCTGTGGGCGAAAATGCCTTGTTGATGCTAGAGGTCAGAGGGGCTGACTGATTCAAGCTGATAGAACAGCAACTTTGACTGAAATAACCACTCGTTACAACCGAGGTATGCAGCAAAGCATTTGTGAAGCCACAACACGCACAACCTTGAGGCGGATGGGCTACAACAGCAGAAGACCCCACTGAGTACCACTCATTCTCCACTAATAGGAAAAAGAGGATACAATTTGCAAGAGCAGAATTTGGTGTAAACAGAATGAGAACATGGATCCATCATGCCTTGTTACCACTGTGCAGGCTGGTGGTGGTGTAATGGTGTGGGGGATGTTTGGCAACCTCTGATGGCTACTTCCAGCAGGATAATACACCATGTCACAAAGCTTTGCTCACAATGTTGGGGGCATGAAACTGTCCAAAATGTCTTGGGATGCTGAAGCATTAAGTGTTCCTTTCACTGGAACTAAGGGGCCGAGCTAAACCCCTGAAAAACAACCCCACACCATAATCCCCTCTCCACCAAACTTTACACTTGGCACAATGCAGTCAGGAAAGTACCATTCTCCTGGCTCTACTTTTCTCTCTCTCTCTCTCTCTCTCTCTCTCTCTCTCTCTCTTCAATATGAACTAATAATTGTTTCCTTATAAATGTTTTACTACTGACATTGCATTATGGGAAGTCGTGGATTCACTGAGCAGCTGCCATTGAGATGATTGCAAACGCTTAGCTTTCTCCTAGACCTTTATGCTTCAGACTATCATCATCACCATGATGACCACAATGTCCTCAGCCAGAATTCATATTACCATTGCATAATCTAGCGGTTATCACAATCTTAGATATTATAGTTTTTGAGTTCTCATGGATAAAACGTATGCTTGCTGAGCAAAGCTCCCCTCCTTCATTGCACATGAAATCCCCATCACAGGACCTTTTTATTATGCAGAGTTCGTAATCAGGTTGTGGAAGGGGCATGGGGGTCTTGAACGAGAAGACCACTCTGACAAAAGCACACCCGCTGCCATTATTACAACCCTAATGACACACTTCGCATGCTGCATGCTGAGTGCTCAGCTTCAGGGGGTCCATCGCAAACAGCTAAAGGAACCAGCAACGCATCAACACCAAATCCTTCCTCTTCGAGAAAATAAAAAGAAAGGAGGAGACAGAACCCTTCAGGATAATGTCTTTCATAGTTCAGTGGCCTTACAGGGGTTCCTCCTGCACGGCTCTGAAATGGCCAAATTAATAGTTGCTTTGGAACAAATTGGAATTACACCCCTCAATGCATTAATATCAGAAGGCAAGCCAGATTCCGTGACAGAGTGAGGGGAGGAGAAGCTTCGTGAGGCAATGAGATGCTAAGATAAAAAGGCATTTACGGTCTTCTTTTGCCCCTGTGGTGTGAGGGAATGGTTAAATGACATGTGCACTGTGAGTAAGACACGACAGAGTTGGATAAAGACGATTTTCTGTTGGTTTGCCCACCGGCAAGTTTCACTGAAGCCTTGAGAAACATCTTTGAACTTGTATATCATTGGAGTGATAAAGTAATGCTTTCATTATCAAAGTATTACACTCCATGATATTTTCGTAAGATCTGAACACTTCTATATCCCACATTAAAATTGCGAATAAAACATTAATACATCTATACAGTATATACACATAATTTATATATATATATATATATATATATATATACACTCACCAGCCACTTTATTAGGTACACTTGTCCAACTGCTCGTTAACACTTAATTTCTAAGCAGCCAATCACATGGCGGCAACTCAGTGCATTTAGGCATGTAGACATGGTCAAGACAATCTCCTGCAGTTCAAACCGAGCATCAGTATGGGGAAGAAAGGTGATTTGAGTGGCTTTGAACGTGGCATGATTGTTGGTGCCAGAAGGGCTGGTCTGAGTATCTCAGAAACTGCTAATCTACTGGGATTTTCACGCACAACCATCTCTAGGGTTTACAGAGAATGGTCCGAAAAAGAAAAAAACATCCAGTGAGCCGCAGTTCTGTGGGCGGAAATGCCTTGTTGATGCCAGAGGTCAGAGTAGAATGGCCAGACTGGTTCGAGCTGATAGAAGGGCAACAGTGACTCAAATAACCACCCGTTACAACCAAGGTGGGCAGAAGAGCATCTCTGAACGCACAGTACGTCGAACTTTGAGGCAGATGGGCTACAGAAGCAGAAGACCACACCGGGTGCCACTCCTTTCAGATAAGAACAGGAAACTGAGGCTACAATTTGCACAAGCTCATCGAAATTGGACAATAGAAGACTGGAAAAACGTTGCCTGGTCTGATAAGTCTCGATTTCTGCTGCGACATTCGGATGGTAGGGTCAGAATTTGGCGTCTACAACATGAAAGCATGGATCCATCCTGCCTTGTATCAACGGTTCAGGCTGTGGTGGTGGTGTCATGGTGTGGGGAATATTTTCTTGGCACTCTTTGGGCCCCTTGGTACCAATTGAGCATCGTTGCAACGCCACAGCCTACCTGAGTATTGTTGCTGACCATGTCCATCCCTTTATGACCACAATGTACCCAACTTCTGATGGCCACTTTCAGCAGGATAATGTGCCATGTCATAAAGCTGGAATCATCTCAGACTGGTTTCTTGAACATGACAATGAGTTCGCTGTACTCAAATGGCCTCCACAGTCACCAGATCACAATCCAATAGAGCATCTTTGGGATGTGGTGGAACGGGAGATTCGCATCATGGATGTGCAGCCGACAAATCTGTGGCAACTGTGTGATGCCATCATGTCAATATGGACCAAACTCCCTGAGGAATGCTTCCAGCACCTTGTTGAATTTATGCCACGAAGAATTGAGGCAGTTCTGAAGGCAAAAGGGGGTCCAACCCGTTACTAGCATGGGGTACCTAATAAAGTGGCCGGTGAGTGTATATATATATATATATGTGTGTGTGCGTGTGTGTCCTGTATAGATGTATATAGATGTATTAATGTTTTATTCACAATTTTAAAGCTTTGCTCAGCAACATTCAAAATGTTTATTACTTTCTTTTTTAAGTACCCAAATACAGACTTCTGGAACTGAAATGTTGAGGCAGATTATTTATTTATTTTTTGACTGAGAATTGCCTCAAACATGAGCATGGACAATAACACTGTCAATGATAAATGATGTTCTGAAATATACTGTAGGTATAAAAATGATATTTGTAAAAAATAATAAAATAGACTTTGCTCTGACCACCAGGAAGTAAGGAATTATTTATATAACACAAGCCACTAACTGTCAGTTTCAATGCAATGCCAATGCAAGTTAATTATTACACTATAATATGTTGGTGTTTAAACAACATAAAATAAAATGGGAAAAATATAAAGCAAATATAAAGGGCTGATAAACAAAGCTGTTTACGGGACAGGAACAAATAGTGTGCAATTGCTGTATAACAGAAACATTGCTTAAGAAAACTCTGGACACACACAACACCAGTATAATATTCACATCCATGAGTCATGGGAAATGCTAATTAGTGTATGAAAAATAACCTTTGAAAAACAGGCTTTGAGTGGGCATAGAGTTTTCGAGGTAAAAATGGGCTCATATGAAGATCCTGCTGTTCTTCCACCACTCCAAAGATTCCCTGGGTTGAACTCTGAAATTCATTCAAGACTGTGGACTTGAACATACATTGACTCTATACAATACCCTATATATTTGAAAAAAAATATCACAGCGTCGACAATTTTTTTTTTACCTGGCAGAAGTGGTCATTTGATTCGATTCCTGGTTAACAAAGGAGGAAAGTTTCAGTCTTGTGAAGCAGTGGCAGTTCTTGACTGTTGATTTACCTTGTGAAAGTTATTTTGCATCCCACTATTCAGCAGGAAATGAGGTGATGGTGCTGACTGTGTAGGCAAGACGATTATTTCATGTGAGGTAACGATAAGGTAACGCAAGTTTTTCAGTCTGGGATCTCTTGCTCTTCCATTTCCTCTTTCCCAGACTCTTCATCAACCTCTTGTGGTTCTTCCTCCTGAAAAAAAAAGTATCTTATTAACCTCCATTGATGAGATTTTCTGGCTATACATGTTTTCTGTTGCATGGCACTGTTGCGGATCATCTGAAAGTACAACTAATTTTAATGTATGTTACTAGAAATTTATTAGCAATAATCCCAGTGGTATAATAATGGTATTTTTTGCCCCTTTACGGCAGTGAACAAAGAGCAAACATCATGCCAGAGTCATTTACACAACCTGCAAATTCAGAGGAGACGACAAACAGGAAATGACGGCCATCTCAGCTTTTAAGTGAGTCTGACAGATGCAATTATCCCCTCCTGCAAAGGTTAATAAACACATCTACGCACAGCCATGTGTGATGGCAAAGCCCTGACCACACACTATACTCAAAGAAGCTGAGAAGCACATGATGATTCATGGCTTTACTTACAGAAAGAATCAAGAGCACGCATCTCATTAAAAGCATCTATTGTTCCTTTAGAGCAATTGGAACATTTATAGAAGAAAATCTAATGAATACAGTAGTTGCATAGTAATGACCTACTAATAACCTTATAATTAGGTATAGCTACAATACATGGGAAAATACTATAGGTTATAGTTTTCAGGCATCTCATTAAGAGCATCTATTGTTCCTTAGAGCTATTCATTTATAGAAGCAAATAAAGTATGGTACCAATCTTTGGGAAACAACAACATGTCAGTTGTCTAGGGCTGTCTAGGGCTCCAAAGAAATCCTCTGGTTCGACCAAAGTCTTGGCCGAAAAAAAGGGGTGTTTTAACTGCAAACCTGTCCTAGGTCTTAGTGACAATCACAATCGCGCACCTGACCACACCACATGCTACATTTTTTATTACCAATATCAGTCACATAATGAAAAATCCTAACAAAATCTCTCGTTTATACAGGTTGTATTTTCTTACTTTCAAAGCTATGGGTTAAATTTTGTCCAGCCGATCTAGGCGTTTTAAAACAATCACACACCAAAAAAAACCCCCAAATAGCCTAAAAAACAATCCTAATAATAATAGGCTGTATTGTAGGACTGCATATAGGTTTATTTTCATTTTGTTACATTATTTAGGCTATTTTCAAATGCGTAAAGTGTACAAATTAAAACAAAAACATATCAAGAAAACACAATCTATTGAGTCAGCACGATAAAGCCATTAAATGGACTGCTCACGTCTTTTGCGCGCTCGAGTTCAATTTCAAATGTAGGCGCGCCATGTGTGCGGCTGCGCGCTCATAATGGCTCAGTAACGCTCAACTGCGCGCTCGTTGCGATGCGCTCTTTTTTTTCAAGTTCGTCCATGCCGCATCGAGATAAAAACATATAGTGTGTAAAAACATAAAAACCAAAACAAGTAGCGTTCTAACTGAAGCATTTCAAGTTGGGGATAAAACTAGTGCAGTTTCATCCTAAGACGTCATATAACTGATGTCTTGACCAAAGATACGGTCTTTGACCATACGTCAATATCCGCCTTTTTAGGGTCCTCTTAAACGTCGGTTAGAATGACGTTATCGGATCCTAACTCTACCCCAGACCTAAACCTACCCCTAAACCTACCCCGTCACCTAACTGACATTAAAGGTAAAGCGTCAGTTGTATGACGTCTCAGGATCGTCACATAACCGACGTTTAAGGGGACCCTAAAAGGCGGATATTGACATATGGTCAAAAGACGTCCTAAGACATCAGTTATATGACGTCTTGGGATGAGACTGTGTTAATAAAACATAGGCAAATTATATTTAGAAAACAGTAATATATAACTGCTTATAAAAGGAATAAATATCACAAATCCAACTCAAGTTGACAGCCCTACAGTTGTCAGAGTCATTGAAACCATCTATTGTTCCTTAAGGTAATTAAAACATTTATGGAAGCAAATCCAATAAATGCAATAACAAAGTAATAACCTAGTCATTACATAGTAATAATCTTATAAAAAATTATGGCCACAATATAAGAAACAACCATAAGTCATAGTTTTCAGACATCTCATTAAAAAGTATCTACAGTTTCTTAGATACATTGATAGATTTAACGAACACAAATGCAATATTTATAGAAATAATAGCAATATCCAAGTTATTACATATAAATAACCTTTTTAAAAAAGTATGGGCACAAATATGGGACACTACAATTGGCCAGTTTTCAGACAACTCATTAAAAGCATCTAATGTTCATTAGAGGTGTTAATACATTTATAGAAGCAAATCCAATGAACATATTAACACATAAGTAATAACCTAGTAATTACAAAGTAATAACCTTATAAAAAAGTATGGCCACAATATATGGGAGACTACAATAGGTAATAGTTTTTAGACACCTTATTAAAATGATCATCTGTTCCTTAGGCCACTTAATAAATTTATAGAAAAAAAATGCATTTACGGACCACAATGGAAATAAGTTTTGTAACTTTCTTGTGTTATCCTCATGTTTTTTTTTTGTGTTATCTCTTGACAGTTCTGATAAATGTATACTGTCTCTGTGATGACATTTTGTTATGCATTTATTTTATTTTTATTTTACTGTCTAATAAATCAAATAAACAAAAACAGTTATAGAAGCAAATCCAATAAGTACAGTAACAAGATAATAATAAATTAATTACATAATAACCTTTTTAAAACGTGTGGCCACAATTTATGGTAAACTGCCATCAGTCATATTTGTCAGACATATCATTAAACGCATTTATTGTTCCTTAGAGCTGTTATTACATTTATCAAAGCAAATCCAATAATTATAGTAAAACCAAAAACATAATAATAACAATTATGGTCTTAAAAAAAACATGACAACCATATATGAGAAACTACAATGTCAGTTTTCAGACAGACACCTCATTAAAATCAATTGTTAAAGGCAATTAATACATTAATATAAGCAAACCGAATGCAAATAGTAACAACAAAGTAATTACATAGTAATAAGCTTGTAAAAAAGTATGTCCACAACATATGGGATTCTACTATAGGTCATAGTTTAAGCCTCTGCTGTTCTTAGAACTAGTGACACATTTATAAAGGCAGATTAAATGAATATAGTAATAACCAAGTAATTAAATAGTAATAACCCATGTTTCATATGTAAACATTTTAAAAAAAAAAAACTGCTATAGGCCAGCATTATTTTCAGACATACAAAGATCAGAATTGTGATACACACCCAATACGTGGCTTTAGGAGCAGTCTCAGCAGTTAATCTGGACAGACAGCTTTGCTTTATTCAGCAATGTCTCTCCCATTTGGGTCTTGTCTCTGTCTGTGTATGACTTTTGATCTGCAGCCAGGCCTTATGAAAAATGAGTTACTTTTTACTGAACTCCGGGTACTTTGCCGTTGCCAGGCCGTGCAGGGGATATAAATCTCATGGTGGGACGACGCCTCATGAACCTTGCTGCCGGATCAGCCTGTGCCATCCACCAAATCTCTCTGACAAGCCTGCCAATTTTCCAATTACTTCTGGTGCCATACGTTATCATCAGGCTAGTCAGCACTTAAAAGGGATACAAGAGGGGAGGGTGGTCCGGTTCGTGCTAACAATCTCATGGAGTGCCTCGATTGAGCTTTTTCACACTCCCATGGACACACATGGACACAAACACTCACTCGTTGACCCACACGCTATGGCCCGTTTGTGATTTAGTGTTTATCCCTTTGGGCAGGGTGAAACCAGGGCCCTTGGACTCCTTGGTGTGCTAGAACATGGTACACCAGCAACACATTGCTTAACAGTAAACAAAGCAAAAAAATGTTTTTTTGTTTTGTGTTTTTCAAAAAAGTATTTATATTGGCAACACTTTTTAATGGTCATCTTTATGCCTCGTTTCCACTGAGGGGTACGGTACGGTACAGTACAGTTCAGGTCGGGTAAGGTACACCATGATCAGGCTTGCGTTTCCACCACCAACAGTACCCTTACTTGATAGGCGTGGTGTTTGCTGGAAGAAGCGATCGCCGTCATTTTCGCACGAAGAAAGCGACATACATAGTAAACAACAATGGATGACAGACAGCACAGCAGATCTTGTTCTTGCTTCTCAGCATGTTTGTCACTAGAAACAAGCGCTGGCATTAGGCGTTTCTCAATACCAAGTAGCCATCGCAAAGTCCGACTCAGGAGAATGATCCCGAGGACGCGAGTCCAGTAATTCTGCTAATGGAACAGCGCGGTTATTGAACGCGCACTCAGCTCGCTCTGGCTCTGCGGACTCCGGTTATCTCTGTATGTACATTTTAGGCAATAATAAAATGAAATATGTTATAAAACAAAACACCACTCTGCTTCTTTTCGATTTCATTTCAATACATTTTAAACATTATAAAGCACACAAATGTGGTTCAGGGCAACGCATAACCTATTGATTATATTCACTGCATGTATGTAACGTTATATTTATAACAAAACTAAATATAAAACACAACCCTGCCTCTTTTCGTTTAAATTAAAAAATATTAAACATATTCCAGGCAATATGTAATGTATTGCATATACGTATTGGTACAAATGTTGCAATAAACAACAGATTATCTTGTAATACAATTTAAAAAATGACAAAATTATCTCTTTTTGTTGCATTTCAGTTTTATCAATAATAGCCATTATAAAAGTATAAGTTAAAGGTACAAACATATATACAGTAAAGCTTAAATAACATAAAGAAACAATTCAGTCAGTCAAATATACAAATTCAGCGCTCAAATATGAAACTTCATGTAGTCTTCTCCCAAAGCTATTGGCCAGGGAATGAATTATAGATTCACGAGACCAAAGATCACCTGTTTTATACAAGACGAACTATATCTCATGCTTAACCACTACAGAGACGTCCGGAGTCAGCGGTAAACATCAGGATGACTAGCCGAGGAAAGGCTGTTCCAGGCGGGACACAAGCGCGAGCGGTCCGGTGATCGCTTGAAATGGATCTCAGTCAAATTATCATAAATCTATAAATAAACCACAGATATGAGCTTTAAAAAACTACTTTCACGTCTGAAAAACTCTTAAAACTACATTTCGTGACACAATAACCATAGAATTATATTTCAACTGTATGCTTCTAATGCCCTTAGCACGCGCAAGTGATGATACTGTCACTCCAATCACCGTTCTGCAGTGAGTCTAGCTCCACCTTTTAGTACCCTTTCACTGTGCTAGGTACCCCACTGAAAGGGTACCCAAAATAGTGGTACGGTATGGTTCGGCTTTTTGGTACCATTCACAACTTTTGACAGTGGAAACGCAAATAAATGCGTACCGAAACCAGAACCGTACCGTACCGCTTAGTGGAAATGAGGCATTAGACATTATACTAAGTAACTTTACAACTACAAGTCAACTAACTCTCAGAGTATTTGTAGACTGTCTGGTTAATAACTGCTAACTCTTAATTGAGATACTCTCCCAACAGACAATCTACTAAGTAACTTTGAAACTATGTACTTTTTTTTCATTAACCCAAACCCCAACACCTATCCATAACCTAACAGTCTACTAATACTAAAACCAGTATGTTGACATGAATTTGCAATGCTACTTATGTAATAGAATGTCTAAAATGGACCATCAAATGTAAAATTAATGGACCATCACAATTTAGTGCAACCTTTAAATTTATTTTAAAATATTGTATTATTTATTGTATTCTACAAGTTATACACCTTCAGTCAAAAGTTTGGTGTTAAGATTTAATAGAAGAATACTTTTTTTTTTTTTTTTTTTTTCAAAAACAAAGCATCAATTTTGTGAAATATTAAAATAACTTTAGCAATCATTCTAATATGCTGACTTGGATTAATGTTGAATAAAAGTTTTTATTATTTATTTATTTATTTTATTTATTTATTTATTTATTTATTTATTTTTAATATCACCCTTAACTTTTGAAATTGTGTCAAAAGGTACATTATGACAACTGCAATGTGAGTAATAGGTGAGACGTTGACTTATGTTGCACTTAAAGTCGCACTTGCTGATTTCACAAATTTAAAAATATATTTAGAATCAATGTGTTTGAACAAATTCCACTGGATTCATTTTTGAAATGTTATTTTATGTTGTATGATTAACAGACCTGCAAAAGAGACTAATAAGGGGTCAAACAGCACCATGATTTCTCATAACAGCAAAAAAAAAGAAAAATGAATTAATCAAGCATGGCATAACACAGCTCACACATTAAGCTTAAACAGAATGTGTCAGTACACTATACAAAAAAAGCCGGTATAGTTGGTTCTTTCCAGTTTTGATTTGATCAAAGTATTTGAAAAGTTAGAGAACAAATGGTATAGGAGAACAGGACACACACACAGACACCCATTTCCACAAGTCACCCATTGCCAGCCAGTGGAAAACGCTTTGCTGAATACTGTGCTATACGTCACAATAAAAATAATTCCGAAATGTGAAGTTCACTTCTTGACTCTATAAAGCTCCCATTTCAAATCTTCCTCCTTTTTTTTTAAACAGGGTGCTCATTTTGCTGACAGTGTGACATTTGCTTTGTGAGGCAGAGACATCGTGGAGACGTTGGCCCACTGCGGGCCCGATCACGCTGACAGGCAGTGGCTTTGTGGGATATCTCCATCACTCTCCTCCAGGGAAAGCTGGAGCCTTCATTCTGCCATTCACTCTCCATGAGGCAGCCAGCCCTCTGGCTACTGCTTATACATGTATGATAATGAAATGCCACATTCTTCATTCTAATTGCATTTTAGATTTTAAAAGGGCAAAAAAAAAAAAAAGGAAAAAAAACTCGCGTGATAGTGAGAGAGAAAGAGAAATGTGCGGCAGCGTAAGGGAGAGTTTAGACGAGCAGACGTCGAAGGAAAAGTGAGAAGCGTGGTCTGGACCCTAGGTGGCAACAAAGGCCTGTAGCGTGTTAATGCATCCGAGCCGCAGACCCCTGCTGCCTTACAGCGACACAATCAAACCCCCTTCCTTTTTCTTCCCACCCACACTACATGCAGCAAACTTCATAAAGTGGGATTAAAATAAAGCTGTGCAGAAAAAGAATTAAAAATTTACAACGCTGCTTTTACTTTAATAAGCTTTAGCACCCATTATCAAGCTGGCACAGTCCTCAAAGAATTAGCGGGCTAATTAGTATGACTTATTTCTTTATCGCATTTTCTGCCTTCATTGTATTTATTTGTGCATGTGTGTTGAATACACGGCTTTTATGTGGCGAAGGGAAGAAGCGGCTTTCCGAACCTCCTCCCGTTTGATAGGTGTCGCCGCGTGTCTGCAATCCCGCATGCACCGCGGAAGACAGATTGATGTCCTACAACGATGATGAAAACACGCAGCATGTAAGGAAGCAGGAGAGACATCTAGAGAAAATGAAGCGCTGTCGTTTGAACCAATGGGTGTCTTCGGCAGACGGAAAAGAGAGAGAGAGAGGGGCCGTGGGATTATTCATGACCTCTCCTGAACCATCTCTCTTCATAGAGATGGTGGAAAAATATTTTCCAGTCAGAGTAATTTGATAAAGCTATACGCACCCAGAGAGGGCTAGTCTTGCGTAGCCAGAACTTTGACTAAAAAGCAAAAGTTTTGGGTCCACATTGCAGATTAATTCAACGTCCGCCTACTTAAACGGGAAGAGACAGTCTGAACGGCATTATTTATTTTATTTAATTGCAATTTTATTTATATAATATATTATACTAAAAATAATAGGCAGACATTAACAAATGTAAAAATAAATAAAGAACAAAAACAGAAAAATGTAGAATATATATATATATATATATATATATATATATATATATATATATATATATATATATATATATATATATATAGCCTGTCCAAAAAAGAGACCAGAACAGTGTTAATTTTGACAGCTAATTTTGATTTAGTTTTAGTTTTAGTCTTTTGACTAAAATGCCATTTAGTTTTAGTCATATTTTAGTCATCTGAATTGTTTTAGTGGTAACACTTTACAATAAGGTTCATTAGTTACTACATTAGTTAACATTAACTAAGAATGAACAATACTTCTTCAGCATTTGTTAATCTTTGGTAATGTTAATTTCAACATTTACTAATACTTTATTAAAATCTTGTTAACATAGTTAATGCACTGTGAACTAACATGAACAAACAAAGAACAGCTAGTATTTGTATTAACTAACGTTTACAAAGAATAACAAATACAGTAACATGGTTAGTTCATGTTAGGTAATACATTAACTAATGTTTAATAAATGAACCTTATTGTAAAGTGTTACCGTTTTAATTTAAGTCTAGTTTTAGTTGACGAAATTCAATATGATTTTAGTCGACTAAATATAATGGGTTTAGTTAAATTGTAATGCATTAATTTGCACACAGAGAACTGTATCGAATAAAGCTCTTTTTGCATTGTCACTCTTATTCATACCTATATGTCTGCTCATCTCCCAGACGTTCACATTTTTTATGTTTTATGAAATCGCAGGGTAGATCAGCATGTTACAGTACAAATGTGTGCATCTACCACCACAAACGCAGGACATCAGTTCTGACGGGATCGCTTCCCAAATCGTCACTATCTAACATTTTCGTTTAGTTTTTACAAAAATGTCAGTAGATTTTCGTCATAGTTTTTGTCATTCAAAATTAGTTTTTATTTAGTTATCGTCTCATTTTCGTCTGTGAAAAAATGTTGTTGACGAATAATTTTCATCAACGAAATTAACACTGGACTAGAAGCAAAAAAAGCAGTTTATACAGATTTGCAAATGATTATTTAATTCAACTGCATACAAAAATAAATAAATAAAATAACGCTTTTTTTTGGTACCTAAGTAATACTTTCCAAAGTACTTATCAAAAGTGATATATATATATATATATATATTAGCACACACACACACACACACACACACACACACACACACACACACACACACACACACACACACACACATATATTAGAAGGATTTTTGGTGTGACACTAAAGATTGAAGTAATGATGCTGAAAATCCAGGCTTTGCCAAAGGAAGAAATGACATTTTAAAACGTTCAAATAGAAAACAGTTCTATTAAATTGTAATAATATTTCACACTATTGCAGTTGAACTATTTTTGATCAAATAAATGCAGCCTTGGGGAGTATAAGGGACAGTAATAAATATATTAAGATTGTGTTGGTTTTCATGAGAATCAAATTTGCATGTCTGGGTTTGTACATGAGTACAACAAATTGAGTGTGATGGTGGTCTGTAAGCACAAACCAAAGGACGTGTGTGTGTTTCACTGTAGTGGATATGACACAATTGCATTCAGTCATAAACACTCGCTTCATTAGGCAGCTGAAGCTGTGCGTTACGCGCTACATTGAGCCACCTCTGGCCCTATCGCCTTTCTCTCACACACCCTCTCCCAGCAAAACCCAATCACCAGAAAGCACAATTAAATTTCATGACTATGCATATTTGCGCTTCCCATTTTCATTTATTACAAAGGGCATTCATTAATCTACCTTTTTTCCCAGAGAATGGATTTTCATTTTAGTGAGGTGTGACAGATACTGAGGTGAACTTACCAAGAGATGGCTAATTAAATCAGCAGTAAAATGCACAAGCTTTCGCTCTTTTTTTTTTTACTTGCATCTGATAAGAGCCAATGTTGCGGGGAGAAGGTGTGGTATATGGAAGGCAAGAGCTACTTCTCTTCCATTTCCAATTTCTAGTGAAATATTAAATCCCAAATAAACGTAAGTGCTCAAACTCGGCGAGGAAATTGGTTACATGCCCACATGCATGGATGGAGGCTCTCAGCAAATAAATGGATAGCGAACTAAAAAGCTAAACAGCATCCAGTACAAAAGCAGGAGCAATAAAGAGCACGCTAATAAAGTAGCAACTAAAACACGCACTCGCAGGTGAAAACAGACGAGGTGCATCTGCCGAGTAGCAAACACCTACACTTGTGCGAATTCACGGTCTTGTCAGTCCCTGATGGTTAAGAAGCCTTTTTAAAAAGATAGTACACATGATATATAAAAAGAATAATTAAAATATTAATAAAGTAATGTAGTAAACGATGAGCAAATTTACATTTTTCAGTGGACCTACCCTTTAAGGATAGAATGGAGACCTCAAGACGGACTACAGTATGTGTGTGTGGCCTTTCTGTTATGAACAGTATGCAGTCTGCTGATCCTCATTAATGTGATTTATAGCATCACACAGTAACACTCCTCTAAGGCTGCATTTGTTAAACAGTGTGCCGGTCGGTACGTGTGCATAGGGAGTGTGAGAGAATCAATTTTTGAACAGATCTGTTAGTGTGTTTGCAGGTATGGAGAGTTGTTTCCGCATCTCTCTCTGTCAGCATATTGTTAGGATATCCCATCAAATAAAGCCACATTAAACAAGGCAGTGCGTACACTTACGGTCCAAGACTTAATGCATTAAAGCACAGAGGTCAGAGGTTTGTACAGTCTTGTCATCTTCAATGTCACCTTTAAGGAGTGATAAGGCAATTCCTGGTTGTTTATTAATAATGCATGCACTCCTGTCTGGTGGGTTGAGAAGCGCTACTTCACGTATCATCTGCTCATTTAAACGATCCTTAAAGAGTTACAATAAAAACAAAACGGTAAAAAAACCAACAACAGTGCAGCAGAAAACAATGCATTCTGGACAATATTTTTCACTAATAAGCAACAGATTTATTGTTAATCTACAGTCCATTTTTAAGATTAATCTACTGTATTTAAGTATTACGGTTTTGTAGTGCACTCTTTAGAAGAAAAGGTTCTATATAGAACCTTAAAAGGTTCTATCAGCGCTACATATTTGGAACCCATAAAAGGTTCTATAATTAAGGCTTCAATAATAAGAACCATTTAGGATTATTTGTAACCAGGAAAACGGTTATATATGGAACCTTTTGGGTTCATTCATTATCATTTGATTTGCCCTTTCAAGATTAAATATTTCATATTATTGACAAACATCAAGACCGTAACATGTATTTATGAATGCATGTGAATGATCACAAAATTCAAGATATGGGGGTTAGAAAATGCATATATTTATATAATTTTATGTAGTTAATTAAGATCACACGAAGAGTGCCATTTCAGCTTTTCTCCTCCAAAACTCAGCATGATTAAAATGTGATATAATTTTGTTTTTTAGCATAAAAGGTTCTTTGGAGTCGAGTAAGAACTCTATGCTTCATATATAACCATGAACCCTTCTAATGAACCCATATTCTTAAGAGTTCATAGGTTTTAAACAAGGCATTTTTTAGGCTATAGCGCTGAACGTGTCACAGGAGTAAGTTTCGCCTATTCGCGTTCGTGGTGCTCATGACAGGAATATGTGTGGAAAATAGAAGAAAACTAAATCAAAGCGGAAGAGAGGGAACTTTGAAACAGACTGCAGCAAAGAGTGTTTAAAAAAATGGACAGTCACTTTGGTGAACTGAAAAAGTGGCGCCTGAAACAAACTTGTTTGTGTTCGCGGCGCTGACACTTCGAATCCCATAAAAAAGAACTTTGAAACTGACTGCAGCGAGGATACACATTCTTTTAAAACTGGTGGTTGTGGTCAGTGTTTTGTCATCTGAACGGTGACTGAGCTGGAACTGAACAAGAGCTTGAGAGCGCATAAGTGACTGATTATAAATGCATTAAACAGAGAAGGTAAAATCGGATTGATTCACAATAATACATAATTTATTCCCAAATTTCAGTGTTAAGGCTTTCAGACTGTGTATTTTTGATGGCACTCAGCCTGATTTACTGTGCACTGTGTGCAGAATTATTAGGCAAGTGAGTATTTTGACCATATCATCATTTTTATGCATTTTTTTTCCAACTCCAAGCTGTATACACTTGAATGCTTATTGGATTTAAAGATTTCAGGTGATGTGTTTTTGTGTAATGAGGGAGGATGTGGCCTAAGGAGATCAACACCATATATCAAGGTGTGCATTATCAGTAGGCAGCTTCTTTTCCTCAGGCAAATCGGGCCAAAAAAGAGATAACGGACTCCGAAAAGTCAACAATTGTAAAAAAAATATTTCAGAGAGAGGCAGCACTTGAAATTGCTAAGATATTGGGACGTGATCACAGAACCATCAAACGTTTTGTAGCAAATACTCAAGAGTCACAAGAAATGTGTTCTAACATGAATCTAACGTGAAGCTACCATGAACCCATTATCCTCCAGTGCTGTCATACTCCAGAACTGCAACCTACCTAGAGTGCCCAAAGGTACAAGGTGTTCAGTGCTCAGAGACATGGCCAAGGTAAGGAAGGCTGATATCCGACCACCACTGAACAAGAAACAAAAGTTGAAACGTCAAGACTGGGCCAGGAAATATCTGAAGACAGATTTTTTAAAGGTTTTATGGACTAATGAGATGAGAGTGACTCTTGATGGACCAGATGGATGGGCCAGTGGCTGGATAAATGGGCACAGACCTCCACGTCGACTCAGACAACAGCAAGGTGGAGGTGGGGTGATGGTATGGGCTGGTATTATTATAGATGAGCTAGTTGGACCTATTCGGGTTGAAGATGGACTAAAAATGAACTCTCAAACCTACTGCCAGTTTTTAGAAGATACGTTCTTTAAGCAGTGGTACAGGAAAAATTCTGCATCTATCAAGAAGACCATGATTTTTATGCAGGACAATGCTGGAGTTTTAACATTTGGGACTGGGCCACTTGTATCAATCCTGATCGAATAAGTGTTTTTAAACAAGTTGATTCAGTGAATGATTTAATGACTCACTCAAAGTCAGTCAGGCCCTGTCCCAAATGGCACCCTAAACTCTAGTTGCATTTTCGTGATATAACACTGCTTTTTAACTCGGATAGAATTCTGCCACGGAACTTGCCTCAAGTGTGAGGCCGACCAACCATTTCAACAATTTAACATTTTAAAAGGTTAATGGTTTTGGTGGTAAATTGGACCATTTTACCAAATCATAAAGCCTCTACATCACAGAAAGGTTTTACAGGTTCAACTTGTCGTACAGGCAATGTAAGTGAGTTAATAAAACCCACTAAGTGCTAAGAAAGTGACCAACGGGACAGCTGGAATTTGCCATGCCATCTCCAGGGTCCTGTTTACTCTGACAATTGGCCCCTCAGAGGGGATGAGGCATCCAGCTTGCCTAGTTAAAGTGATGGACGTGACTCCAGTACATTGATTTTTTTTCTCAACATCTTAGCACTCTCCATCCAACTCACCAGCAAGCAGGGGTGCAAGGTAACTTTCAGGATCATGCTATAGTACCTTCTCTTGAAATGCTAACCTCTGGTTTGACTGCATTTATGCCTGGTGCACCACTACAATAACTCACCCTTTTTATGCCTGACCTCTCAAAGCCCCATTGAACACTTATTCAACTGGCCTTCAGAACAGTGTGAGAAGGTAAACTGAAGGAGACCCACTGAAAACCAGGCAAAACGCAATTGCTTAGGTATTTTGCCCTTGATCTTGTCAGGTGGCAAACAATGTTTGATAAATAACAAAAAAGACCCTAATTTCCTTTACAAATTTCATTCCATAGTAAAGCTGGCTGAGAAATTGACTTAATTGAGCTAATTAGTCTAACTTAATTAGGCTGTTTAGCAGGTCAGTCAGTCGAGGCTCTGACTGACAACTGTGCTTGAAGATAATCACCCCAGAGCCTGAATTAACCAAATATTAGAGCATATCATTTTTGCACTAGTGTTGCTAAACAAAATTAAAAAAATAAGGAATTTCAAAAAGGTTTCTTAAGTATTTAACTTGTCCTTCATTGGCCAACAAACAAATGGTCCCATCTCCAAACCCATACTATTTGCCACTTAAAAATGACAGGAACAATCCTTCATAAAACGCATAAAACTTTAGTTTACAAAGACGTGAAACTCACCGAGTGGTCTGGGTGTTCACTGATGTGCTCACACAAAAATCGCTGCTTTCCTGACAGGTTTTGTCGTAGTTTTAACTCCATTGACTTGTATTGTATGTTCTGTAATGTACGGTATTACTCCGCGCGGAAACGGAAATGGGGTTGTTTGCATTCTTTCTGTAGTCTTATTCAGTCGCAGTATCGTAGGCTACGCTATACAAGTTGTTTTCTTGCAATTGGCAAAGGTGCATTATCGCCACCAACTGGGCTGGAGTGTCTGTTATTCAAGCTCTCAACGGAAGAATGTACGGTTGTGAGGCGTTCGGAAAAATAGGTCTACACTTTTACAACGAATGGCAAAACACTTGTTGGAAAGCATCTTTTGCAGCGATTTTGTGTGAGCATATCAGTGAACACTCCAGACCACTTGGTAAATTTCACGTCTTTGTAAACTAAAGTTTTATGCGTTTTATGAAGGATTGTTCCTGTGCACCTATGCCACCATTGTAGATATGGGGTGCTAACACAGAATCCAAAAATTCTCGGTACAGCAGCATCTGTCTAAAAAACAATCTTAACCATTCTATTTCATCAGAAACCATCTTAAAACAGGCTTTAATTGTAAAATATAGAACTTATCCTTTAAGTGACTAATTAAATCCATCGTGATTCTACACGTGACCCTGAGATGATTAATATTCTTTTTTTTTACTCAGAGTAAAGCACAATTCAACATACTCTTCATGTCTCCTAATAAGCAAAAGCTTCCCTTTTTGTCACAATGGTAAACCAACATTACATAAACGGATCTAAACCTCAACATGGACATTAAGCACTATCAAGCCTCCCTTTTGTCTCATCTCATTAAAACACGTAACTTAATTTTAACATTTAATCTCACCACCCAGTTTTTACTAAAGAATGCTGGGAACTACAACTCCCTGCCTAGCTTCAGTTAAAGTTTCACCAAAAGTAATTCATGAAGTCCCAACACAAATTATGTTAACTTCCATGTTACAAGTTTAAGTGGAACGCTTAAATAAACTGAACAAGCAGCAAAAATAATTTTTATCTTTGTGTAAAGTGTCTCATAGATAAACAAGAGAAAAGGCTTAGCAAATTAAAGTAGTTCAAATTTGAACCTCAAGGTCAAGTAGTAACATACTTCAAAAACAAACTCTGCTTAGCGTCCAATCAGCCCACAAGAACATCTCGGGGCGACACAAATGCATTTCTGTAAGTGTTATAATTGCTGCAGTAACGAGGCTTTTGACCCCAAGTCTAGATAGTGACTGAATTAGCAATCCGCAAAAGCTGTCCTTTAGGCATTTCCATTCCCGCCTGAGCCGGGTTCGCCTCATGGCATTTCAAACACACCACAGATCTGTTGAAACGTTTTATCACGAGGGTGAGCCCGGTGACACGCGGGTGTAAATAAAGCTCAAACAATCCCCTCTCCACCACCTAACTGGCTCTCCAACTAAAGGCCATCCGTATATTGTGGCAGGAATGTCATTTTATTACCCGAATCAATTCAGCAGGGCTCCGACGTGACAGCAGAGGGATGTGGCCTTCGTTGGCCGGGGGTTATCTGACGTGTGCAGGCAGGGAAATACACAGCTTTCGTAATGAACTCAACACTTACTAATAAAGTCTTTATTGCCGGGCCACGTATGAACTGATACCAGAGTCGGCTCTGTACGACCGCGTGCTCGTAACCTAATGAAAATGGGCTTTTTCTCACAATCGTTTTTTTCTGCGAGGGAGGGAAGGCAGACGCAATTAAGTGATTTAATAACAAACGTCTCGATGCGACAAATCATCAACCGAAAAACAACTTAAAACATTTTTTATTAATCAAGACCTTAGAGGCAAAAACCCATTTATGGTGACCTTTAAAATGCAATGAGTGAGAAAAATGTAGTGAGAGACAGATAACCACCCGGCAAGCTCAAGACCATCTCACATCCCACCCATGCGTTGGTCCCCATGTATAAGAGTTTGGGGTCTACGGAGGTCTTTTCATGGGCAGAGCCTGTCAAAAGGGCCCTGTGTTTTAATCGAGACGCTGAAAAAGAAGATGGCTCAACAAATCGACTCTTCAGTACCACACTTCTGAACTGCTGCTTCTTCATTCAACCGCACCGCTCCCCTTTAATGTCGACCCCCACAATCTTGCCGAGGAGGAGAATTATAGAAGAAGCTGGCTGCATTTTCAGATGGCATTTAAAAAAAAAAAAAAAAAAACATCCGGACCAACCGCAGTAAAGAGGTTCACAGCGTGGCAGATTACAGAACTTAAGTACTTCAACACACTGCTCATTTCTTGAGTGCTCTTTGATTCTCATAATGGAACCCATTATATTTCAAATGGCAGTAACGGCCAGAAGACATTTACCCTTCACCCTGACTTTTTGTTTCAAGGGTCAGATGCGTCTACATTTAGAGTATGACGATTGTTCAGCTAAATATATAATGATTTTCAAATGTCTAGAGTGTAAGAACCTACTTGAATGTCCACTCTATGACTCTAAAATACTACATCTAAAATATACACAATGAATTGATTTCACCAATAGTTCATCTGGTAAAGTATAGCACAAACAATGCCAAGGTCATAGGTTATACTCAGGAAACGCATACTGAATTATCTAGGAAATATGGGGATAAAAGCTTTTTCCTGATGCTAAAATTGTAAATGTTTTCATTAAGGCGTAAAGAGCTAAAAATCTTTCACGCAAAGTTTCAAATCAAACTAGAACATTTTTCATAATTCCACAACAATTTATGAACTGTATAATTAAAAAAAAATATCCAAAAATTATATATAGATGTACACTACCGGTCAAAAAGTTTAAGATTCGGTAAGATTTTTTATGCTTTTAAAAGAAGTCTCTTCTGCTCACCAAGGCTGCAATTTTTTTGATAAAAAATACACAAAAAACACAGTAATATTGTGAAATATTATGACAATTTAAAATGACTTTTTTATGTTAATATATATTAAATGTAATTTATTCCTCTGAAAAAAAAGCTGAATTTTCAGCATCATTACTCCAGTCTTCAGTATCACATGATCCTTCACAAATCACTCTAATAGTAGTATGATGATTTTATGCTCCAAAAACATGTATGATTATTATCCATATTGAAAACAGTTTTTTACATTACATTTAATTAGAATCTTTTCTAACATTATAAATGTCTTTACTGTAACTTTTGATCAATGTAACTCATCCTTGATGAATAGAAGTATTGATTTCTTATTTATTTCCCCCAAAAATAAAATACAAATTCTTACTGACCCCAAACTTTTTAAAGGGTAGTGTTTAATGTAACAAAAGCTTTCCATTTCAGATAAAAGCTGTTCTTTTGAACTTTCTATTCATCAAAGAATCCTGAAATAAAAATATAAAAAACTGTTTTCAACATGGATAATAATCATACATGTTTTTGGAGCATAAAATCATCATATTAGAGTGATTTGTGAAGGATCATGTGACACTGAAGACTGGAGTAATAATGCTGAAAATTTAGCTTTTTTTCAGAGGAATAAATTACATTTTAATATATATTAACATAAAAAAGTCATTTTAAATTGTCATAATATTTCACAATATTACTGTGTTTTTTGTGTATTTTCTTTATCAAAAAATTGCAGTCTTGGTGAGCAGAGAGACTTCTTTTAAAAACATAAAAAATCTTACCAATCTTAAACTTTTGACCGTAGTGTATATATATATATATATATATATATATATATATATATATATATATATATATATATATATATATATATATATATATATATATATATATATATATATATATATATATATATATATACATGTAAGTTTACATATATATACAGCCAATCACATGGCGGCAACTCAGTGCATTTAGGCATGTAGACATGGTCAAGACAATCTCCTGCAGTTCAAACCGAGCATCAGTATGGGGAAGAAAGGTGATTTGAGTGACTTTGAACGTGGCATGATTGTTGGTGCCAGAAGGGCTGGTCTGAGTATTTCAGAAACTGCTAATCTACTGGGATTTTCACGCACAACCATCTCTAGGGTTTACAGAGAATGGTCCGAAAAGAAAAAACATCCAGTGAGCGGCAGTTCTGTGGCGGAAATGCCTTGTTGATGCCAGAGGTCAGAGGAGAATGGCCAGACTGGTTCGAGCTGATAGAAGGGCAACAGTGACTCAAATAACTACCCGTTACAACCAAGGTGGGCAGAAGAGCATCTCTGAACGCACAGTACGTCGAACTTTGAGGCAGATGGGCTACAGCAGCAGAAGACCACACCGGGTGCCACTCCTTTCAGCTAAGAACAGGAAACTGAGGCTACAATTTGCACAAGCTCATCGAAATTGGACAATAGAAGATTGGAAAGACGTTGCCTGGTCTGATGAGTCTCGATTTCTGCTGCGACATTCGGATGGTAGGGTCAGAATTTGGCGTCTACAACATGAAAGCATGGATCCATCCTGCCTTGTATCAACGGTTCAGGCTGGTGGTGGTGGTGTCATGGTGTGGGGAATATTTTCTTGGCACTCTTTGGGCCCCTTGGTACCAATTGAGCATCGTTGCAACGCCACAGCCTACCTGAGTATTGTTGCTGACCATGTCCATCCCTTTATGACCACAATGTACCCAACTTCTGATGGCTACTTTCAGCAGGATAATGCGCCATGTCATAAAGCTGGAATCATCTCAGACTGGTTTCTTGAACATGACAATGAGTTCGCTGTACTCAAATGGCCTCCACAGTCACCAGATCTCAATCCAATAGAGCATCTTTGGGATGTGGTGGAACGGGAAGATTCGCATCATGGATGTGCAGCCGACAAATCTGCGGCAACTGTGTGATGCCATCATGTCAATATGGACCAAACTCCCTGAGGAATGCTTCCATATATAAGTTTACACACACACACACAATTAATATGGCTACATGTACATGTATGTGAGTACATGTGAGTACATAACATTATGAAACATCGATTAAACAGTGACAAATAAAAGTTTATGCTTATGATAGGATCCAAACCATACAATAAAAGGTCCATTCCATTCCAAAAAATGGAATTGGCGTTTGTGGTGTTACTGTAAGAAGCCTTCGAACCAAAAAAAGAAAAGTAAAGGTAAGAGGACGGAGAGTGTTCCAGTTTCACGTTCTGTCATCGCTTTTATATAGTAAAGTTGGACAGAGGATATAAATGATGACATTAGAGAAGGAGAGAAAAAAAATTCCATAGGACAACAAAAACCCTGCAGTGAGGGTGAGATAAGACAGCAGGTCCTACTAAAACCAAGTACAGCATGTGTGTGTTGAAAGGGAGAAAGAGAGAGAGAGAGAGAGAGAGAGAGAGAGAGAGAGAGAGAGAGAGAGAGAGAGAGAGAGAGAGGTATGTGGCCCGTGTGTGTGTGTGTGTGTCTGTGATTAAACAGGATTGTGTCTGGTCTCTGCGAGTCCTCGGGGAACGGCTGGTCTCACGGCAGGCTGTCACTGAACACATTCTAAAGGCAAAGACTTGTTTAATCCCTGTGGCCCTGGTGCACCTCCCACTGTCTAAAGCTCTTTCTCTGTCTTCACTCGCCTTCCATCGCTTTTGTTCTGAACTGCACAGCTCTCATTCTATAGCAGCGGGTTACCGATCTGCAGCTTTTCTTCAACGCCTTTGACTTATAATAGCCCTATTTACAGGAGATACACAGCACACACAATGGAGGTCTGCTGCCAGAACATAATTCTTTATCAGTCGATGTTATGAGCGAGACATTAAGCACTTTTACATGTAGTTGAAACAAAGGGCTGCTGAGAGTGAAGGGGAAGCTTTTTTTTTATCTCATTTTATCAACAATCTTTTAAACAGATGAAATAAAAATCGGTGAATATTATTAACCATATTTTAGCAACCATATTGAAACTTCTAAGTATCTTCACATTATTATAATTTTTGAACATTTTCCATGGTAATACTAATTTGTGGTAATACCATGGTAATTTTTTTACATGGTATCTTCGATAGCCACGTTTTTGTACATTTACGGGTTTTTTTTGTACCTCTACTGTTGCCATGTTTTTTGGGATATTGTATTGTAGTTGTATTATGTTTTTGTACATTTACCACAGTAAAACCATGTTGTTTTTTTAACATTTACTTTGGTAACACCATGTTTTTGCACATGTTGACACAGAAATAATTTTGTACATTTACCTATAATTTTTGGACATTTACAATGGTACCGGTAATACTGTTTTTGGACATAGCATCATGGTCATATGTGACATAACACAAGCACAGTTATTTTAATATTTCAATAAAAACCTACAGGAAAAAAAAAAAAAAAACCTCTAGCAATTATTGCCATTAAGTCAGAGTATTCCACTGAATTATACAATTCATGTTGATAGCTCAAATAAAACTGGTCTTGGAAGAATTCAAGATTATATTGAGATCTCTGAGGAGTTCCATCATTATATCAAAGCCAAGATGGTTGCAAAACATACCATGTTCTCTGCTTAAAGGGATAGTTCAGTTTGAAAATTAATTTTTGATATGTTTTAGCTTACATCAAGGGCATCCAAGATGTACAGCCTGCAAAGGCAAAAGACCTTAAAGGGATTTTCTTTGTTGTTGAAATAGTTGGACTCAGTTGGACATGGCTGTGGTTACACAAGGTAAAAACAATATAAATACTGTTCGTTTTCTCACATAAAACGCTCATTTCGTGTCTTAGTCCATCACAATGTGTACTTACATTTACGAGTCATTAAATCATGTTTAATTTTGACTTCTCTGTGCATGCTCTCTTGATGTGGACCCCTAAACCTGCATTATATGACTGACAGACAACATTATTTGAGCGAAAACTGTCAAAATTGAAAATACAGTGGAAACAAAGACACCTACATCGTGGATGCCCTTGAGGTAAGCTAAAACATATCAAAAATTAATTTCTGTGAACTATCCCTTTAAACCTTTTTAATTTTATTCCTGAGCAATAATTCCATGTTACTAATTCCGCCATGTAGTCACACCACCACCATTTTTCATCTTTTACTTTCTCTTCAGCAAACATCAATTAACCCCCATTTTCCATGCCGCTAGAGTCTGGCTAGCAGAACTGTCCATTTAAAGATAAATTGAAAAGCTGATGCATTTATTAACTTAATTGGGTTTCCAAGAAGACACATAATGCCGTTGATTGCACTGTAATTCAATGAGAAAAAGAAATTAAATGTTTGGGAGAACGTAAAAGCACTCACTAGTTTCCAAAAAATACTACAAAACAATCACCGCAGGCTAAGTCAACAGCGTGGATCAACTGTGGCTTTTAGGAAAGGGATAAGGAGCAGCCGCTGACATGTGCAGGGAAGGAAGGTAGGCATATAGGATTTAAAACAGCAGCTGACTTTCACCACTGGTGCTATTGGGACACTTCTGAATCTTCAAACCACATCTGCTTAGCATTTTTCTGTAATTAACAAAGCCAGCGAGCCGATAAGCCCGGTTAGAGTATTTAAAGAATCTGTGGTAAAGATGTGTTTTAATTTATTTATGTAATAAATCATGTCAGGAAATGTTTCTGAGAGAGCTGGGGTGATACTTGAGCGAATGAACAATGTGGACTAAATTAATAATGAATAAGGACGGACTTCCCCTACTTTAAAAGCCAGTCAGGTTTTGTACAAAAAATGTGTTATGAGTCTAAAGAAATGAAAATCCCACAAACACTGCAGTAAATCATTATACCAATTAATGAACTGAACTTATATTATGATTAGAAGTATTAGATTTTAATTAAATTATAAAATTAAGTAAAAAGATAATTTATTTTACAGTGTTCTTGTTACAAATTTTACATGTACTTACTATGGTAATCACAGTAAATTGTGCACAATCACAAGAAATTAACCATAAAACAAACTCAGTAGCACTTCATTTTACAGCATGTGTACTTAGTGTTCTTACCTAAGAAAGTTCTGGTTAATATAAGGTAATTACATATGGTTAAAGCTAGGTTAAGGGTTAGTTATTACCCAGTCGTTGTAATACCTATTGTATAATAAGTACATAGTACTATGTATATGGGGAATATGACTGCAAAATAGTGCAACAATTTTTTTACAGTCCTACTCTCCATGTACCTAGGCCGTCTCAGGCCGCGGCTGACTATTATAGATGGCAATTGATAGAAAAAAAAATAATAATTGGAGAAACAACAAGCTGTTACGACTGAAGTGGGTATAGGGAGAATTCTGTTGACTCTTACCTTTGATGAGGAGGTGTCACATTCCTGACAGATCCATCCGTAGCCGGTTTGTTTGGGCGACTTCTTCAGGGGAGGGTCCAGACAGCCGAAGTGGTAACAGAGCTGACACTCATCACACCTATGAGGAAAACAGTCAGCACATTAGCAGCGAGAATATATTAAAATGCAGCTGCGGTGCCACACACACAGACTGCTTATACCCTGCCAAGAGGGCAGTATGGCCCTAACCAGGCAGGTATGATAGATGGTGACAGAGCCATTTGCTGTCAGGTAACAGATGCTTAATAGATTCAAAACACATTGGCACACAACCTCTCACACGGCCTTGTACAGCCATCATAGAACAAGCTGCTCGATTGGTCCTGCTGAAATGAGTTTCAGCTCATCGTGTCGATAAATCTCTATGGGATTTTTATTCCAGAGTCAAGGTGTCAAGAAAGACACTGAGATTCTGTCCTTAGTTATAGGTCTCCTCAACCACCAGCTATCCGATTTTACATAAACCGTAAAAGACCTCTATCTTGGGTCGATTATTATTCTGTTCTGTAGCTGCTGCAAACACTGAATATCGTTACTGAAAACAAAATGCAACATCATCAGAAGCATTCAGGGACATTTCACATTATGAATATAGAAGTATATAATAAACAGCAATTAATTCAATCAAATTAACTGCGAATAATCATATATAATCAGTATTTTTAAAGTATCTTAAAAGGTTGACTTGTAAAATTCACAATTTCAAAAGGAGTAAGTGAATTATTATTTTTTTTTATTTAAGAAATTAATAGTTTTATTCAGCAAGGACACATTTAACTGATCAAGTGTGACAGTTAAGACATTTACAATGTTACAAAAATGTAAAGTTAAAATTCATGATGTTGTTTTGTACCGAAGCCCCCCCAAGTCCCACTTTGGCAAATATATATATATATATATATATATATATATATATATATATATATATATATAATTACCTTGTGGCCTCAGAGAGTATCTCGCTTTGGGGCCACAAGTTACTATCTTAAGACCATGAGTTCATCTTTAGGCAACAAGTTATTATTTTGAGGCCAAAAGTTAGTTCCTATCTTGAGGCCACAAGTTAGTTCCTATCTTGAGGCCATGAGTTAGTTCCTATCTTGAGGCCACGAGTTACTCTCTTAAGGCCACGAGGTCCTGTCTTGAGGCCACGAGTAAGTTCCTATCTTTAGGCCATGAGTTACTATCTTAAGGCCATAAGTTAGTTCCTATCTTGAGGCCACGAGTAAGTTCCTATCTTGAGGCAACGAGTTCATATCTTTAGGCTAAGAGTTCCTATTGGAGGCCACAAGTTAGTTCTTATCTTTAGGCCACAAGTTACTATCTAAGTTTGTTTCTGTCTTGAGGCCACGAGTTAGTTCCTATATTGAGGTCACAAGTTAGTTTCTGTCTTGAGGCCACGATTTAGTTCCTACCTTGAGGCCATGAGTAACTATCTTGAGGCCACGAGTTCCTATATTGAGGCCACGAGTTAGTTCCTATCTTGAGGCCAAGAGTTAGTTCCTATCTTGAGGCCATGAGTTAGTTCCTATCTTGAGGCCACGAGTTAGTTCCTAATTTGAGGCCAATAGTTCCTATCTTGAGGCCATGGGTTCCTAGCTCTGAGGCCACGAGTTCCTATCTTGAGGCCACAAGTTACTATCTTGAGGCCATGAGTTACTATCTTGAGGCCACGAGTTACTATCTTGAGGCCACGAGTTACTATCTTGAGGCCACGAGTTCTATCTTAGGCCAGGTTAGTCTTATATTGAGGTCACAAGTTAAGCCGCTTTCTGACCAAGTAGTTACAAGAACTTAGTTATAGGAACTGTCCACTTCTAAACAGTTCTAAGAACTACTCTCCACCAAACTCAGTTTTGCTGCTTGCGTTCGCACTGGCCAAGTGGCCATAGGAACTGGTAGGAGGGGTAGACGCAAGCATGCGACGGTCTTTATAGCATCATCACTAGACATAGTGCGGCCACATACAACAACAACAAACCAGCATGGAGGAGGCTATTGCAATGTTCCTGTTCTGCCTTGCCGGGACCTTAATAACGGAGAACGAATGGCAGCGTTTAAAGATTATGCTTGAATTCTGTACAGAGAAACAGAAGATGAAGGCTCCAGCGTAATATGATATTAAGTAATATGATGGAAGAAGATAAAAGAGGAGAGCACAGCAGGCAAACAAAACGACTGGTAAGTTTAGCTAGCATTAGCAATTAGCTGGTTGAATGCGTTATGTTTGTCTTAATTCTCGTTGTAATGTTTTGCAAAAACACACAGCGTATGGCAGACAGCACGCTACAAGTTCCGTGTTGACCGTGGGCATGACTTATAAGTTGAACCAATCAACGTAGACCTAGGGAAAGGGAACTAAAAAAAGTCCTTGCTCTAGACTAGGTACTGAAAGAGTTATAGGAACTACGGTCTAAGGAACAAATAAATCCCCAATTTAGTCCGGTTGGAACATGAGAAAAAAGGGTTATAGGAACGTTAGGTTCTACTGCAAAAGTCCCTCTGGTTCGGAAAGCGGCTTTAGTTTCTGTCTTGAGGCCACGATTTAGTTCCTATCTTGAGGCCATGAGTTACTATCTTGAGGCCACAAGTTACTATATTGAGGCCACGAGTTAGTTCCTATCTTGAGGCAACGAGTTAGTTCCTATCTTGAGGCCACAAGTTAGTTCCTATCTCTGAGGCCACGAGTTCCTATCTTGAGGCCATGGGTTCGTATCTTGAGGCCACGAGTTACTATCTTGAGGCCACAAGTTACTATCTTAAGGCCACAAGTTACTATATTAAGGCCACAAGTTACTATCTTGTGGCCACAAGTTCCTATCTTAAGGCCACGAGTTACTATCTTGAGGCCACGAGTTACTATCGAGGTCCGTAGTTTTGCGCTTTTTATTCATCAACAAATTACTTTTTTTTAATTCACTGAAATAAATGAACAATGACAGCTGTAACACAAAAAAATATTTAATATATCTATATTCATAAGACATTGTAAGAAAAAGTGCATGAAGTTCCGTTCTCATTTAACATTCATAAGGTGCATCTGCTGAAGCCCCACATGCCCTTCACCCTGCAGTCCATGCTCTCCTCTCCTTCCTGTCCATAATTAACTAATTATGTTGTAATCAATATAGTAGATTCTGATTTGGCAATGTAAATCAGATAAAGCCGATAAGAGCCGGGGAGGTCAATGGGCCCAATCCCCATCCTCGTCTCCATTACGAAACAGGGGGCACGGCGGTCTTATCGAGCGAGCCCACAGGATGAGGCGATAGAAAAAGACAGGGACAGACGCTATATTTTGTCTGCTAGGTGAACGAGCGGGAACACTGAGACTTTAGCAGAGGCAGGGTTGTTCTTGGTGTCACCGAACCCGATGCTGTGTGACGTGGAAGCCCTTTCAAACTCAGGCCCATCACAGACTTCAAATGCTAATTAAAGGCCTGGACGGTGATGCGGCTCAGTGCTAATGAGCAGAGAGTCTCCCACCGAAGACGCATGTACACCTTCTGTCAACACCCAGCGGCTAGAATGGCTAACCTGATCACATTAATGTAGATTTCTGGTCATTAGTACTGTGTCTCATTGAAAGAGTGCAAAAAGGTCAAACGCACAACTGATTTCTGCTTTATTAGCCACATTTATTAAAGAAATATGATGACAAAAACACCAAAAACTAGCTCCACGCGTTTGCACACCATTAAGAGTTTGATTGAAGATCAAAAAGCTAACAGTGAGGCCTGCTGCTCATATCCACAGAGTCAAACAGCACATTTCACACCGCTTCTCATCAAGCAACCAAATAAACTTCTCGAGTCCTAAGGGAGCACTTCAAGGTGCCTTTGCAAAAGGGAATGAGCTCGACTCTCACCTGTGGTTACCATGCCAACCCGCTATTTCCCCTGACAGAGTAACAGGGCAGTCAAAGACAAAAGCATTTAGGGTATTTATATAGGCCACGTTCACACAGCTTTAGAATACAGTTGTCAATCCTGAGTCCTTAACGCAGTTATGTTAACACACAGTTTAGCAGTTTATGAGAGCTGATAACTGCATTCTATAATCAAATTCACACCCATACATTTTCAGAACTCATTTTCTGAAAACTCGCACTGTGTGATCGCAACCGGACTTGACCACTTGTTGTCTGTCACATCATACAGTGCGGAGATCCGCTCTGAGTGTCTACTGTGTCAGTTAATGAAGATTTGTAGAATGAACTTGCAGCTTCACTGGACTCATCATTTCAAAAATGATAAGACTTCCAGTTTTTCAGACATCATCATCTTTGGAATAACTTTGGTCACTGTAATTATTGTTACTGGTAAGTACGGGTGCAAGTACAAGGCGGTGCAAAAAAAAAAATGAAAGTGGGTAAATGCATTTGCATTTCATTAAAGCAGCACTATGTCGTTTTTGCAACCTTTATAATATTTTTCCAAAACCTTTGAGATGGTACATCGACTTGCAATAGGTTGAATGACAGGTATGCCATAGCCTGACAGTGTCTGTATCGCTTTTACTGGCACTCTGTAACTTCGGGTGCGGGTAGGAACCCGAGCACAAAAAGAACTACAAAATTTGACTGCTTTACAGCATGTCACTTCCACTTCCTCAAATTCCGACGCTGAGAGCCCAACAGGCATTTTTTTTACCTCTGTATGTTGCCATGGCTGTAAAACCAAATGTGAAGTGCATCAGAAACAGAGTGCACAGGCGATCAGTTTACAGTTGGTAATCAGTTACAGTTGGTAACCTTCGACGCATTCCAGTGTAGACTGCATTGCTTACTTTTGAGGGCGCTTAAGACACTCAAGCATCCCCGTAGAGCCGGGGCGGGCAGCTTGCGCCAGCTCGAGACATGAAAGTATACTGATTACTGAGTTTGGTAGGGGCTACATTATTGCAAGTAAATAATACATGATTAGACGGACAAAATAATCGGTCAGGATAACTATCCTATGTCTTCAGGCTGAGTCATGTTTGTTACTTATTTTTCTGGTGAAAGTGTCTTGCCTCAGGCTATAATGCAAATCGATTTTTCAAGTTTGCAGATTCATATAGCTTAATATTATAATATTGACGACATGGTTATTATCAACAAACATTGAATTGAATTAACATATCCATTATGCAAAACAGTAGCCAATAGGCTAAGGTTACAATACAGACGCTGGCTTGTAAAGGTGAGCTACGCGATCTTTTGATTTTTGGAAAAAAAATAAAGCCCATGACACTATATTCATGAGACATGCTGAAATATATGCCAATGTACCTGGGATGAATACATTTCACACACAACACTGGAGTCTGAGCCCGAATGTGAGAACTCCTTCCTTCTGCAGAGTTCGGGGTATCGCTTGTCAACAAATGCACGCGTGTATTCCCTAGAGTAACAATGACAGAATTCACGCCAGTGGTAAAAAACAATACTGTTTCCCAACTGTAGGGGAACCCCGAAGAGCAAAATTTCAAAAGTAACATAAAGCTGCTTTAAATGATTTTTTTTGTGTCGTGTTCACTCGCAAAACTTTTGAGTTCGCAAAGGCTAAGTTTCCTGGGGGAAGGCCATTTTTTATTTCTTTTTCCAGCACCATGTCCCGTTATGGGCCTTCCCGTTGCACATTCATACAGACAGTATTTGAGGTGAGATTAATAGTAATTTATTTTATTAATAAAATAGAGTATATATCCCATGGTTCAGTACTGTTTTCATTCAGTATACAATTTAAAAACAATCAGTTGATTAATCAGTGGTTATCAGCTAGTGCGGTCTAATAGTTATTGTTATCTGTAAAATCCACTTTTGGTTGACCTCTATTCTAATACAGATAGAATTCCAGAATTCCAGCTACAGTATGTTGCTGTGGGAATGGGATAATTTTGAGAGTCACACCTGTAAGTACATGCAGTTGTCATTCCCAGAACTGACAGTGTGAACATAGTATTATTATTATTTTTTTAATTTAATCTGATGCCATGTCATCTTTAAATGGGACATTTATTGGAAACTGGCATTTTTTGCTCTTTTAAAGAGTTTTGGTCTGACCATATGTGACATAAACGGCAAATGCAGGTCATTCAGAACTCATGATTATTAAAAAATAAAGGCAAGCAAATCTTTGTGCATAAAAAAATTTGGGATCAGTAAGACTTTTTTAAAGAAATGAATACTTTTGTTCAGCAAGGATGCTACATAGTAATGCAGTACATTTAGAATTTTATAAAAGATTTCAGTTTATAAAAAATGCTGTTCTTTTGAAGTGATGAATCTGCTGAACTGGAAACCATGAACTGTACCATAGTTTCCACAAAATATATAAAGCAACAGAACTGTTTTCAATAATAATAATAATAATAAATGTTTCTTGAACATCAAATCAGCATATTGGAATGATTTCTGATCATGTGACAAAGACTGGAGTAACACTACTGAAAATGATGCTGTAATTCACAAAATAAATTACGTTTAAAATATATTCCAAAAAGAAAATGTAAAATTTAACAAGTGTATTTTGGTCAAATTACATGCCTCCTTGGTGAGCATAAAAGGCTTTTTTCAGCAATTTGATTTTGTATATATTTTACCAAATTTATGGAGCTTGCACTTAAACATCGATTTTAAATGACAAGCATGAGCAGTAATTAACACATAACAGCCCGATTTTACATATTAATATTCAGCTACTTACATGTACATTATAACGGCCTATCCCCATGAAAGTGACAATATTAAAAACATTTTAATTCAAATGGTCAGTATACATGTAAAACATGTAAAATATGGCCTCTTTAACTGCCAGTTATATGGAAATAGTCGTGTTTGACCAAAGTGAATCATATTGACAATATAATTCTTGTGTTACATGAGAAAAATTATAAAATGTGTTAATTTTCCTCAAACACACACCTCATCTCTTTATTCAGCATCAGCCAATTCACAAGCTCATTTAACCGGTGCATACTGTTTGTGCTTCAGCATGCACGGTTTCTTCCTGTTTCTAATCCATATATTTATTGTGACAGAGCAATGAGAAAACGGCTTGCCCTCGGCGACAGACTGTCAACTCTGAAGCTGCCTCCATTACATGATCCTCCTCCTGAAGAGAGAGAAAAAAACTCCTGCTGACAGAAAGATTTACAGAATTTTTTGCTCTCATCCCATTACACCTTGCAAAGACCTCATTAGTGGAACAGTTAACAAGAGCCAATGCCCTTCTGTTTTATTATTTTGTACATAAAAGAGCTGTTAAATGAGCCAAACAGCTAACATGACCTGATCTTGCATTAAACTGCACTGAAATGTTTGAAAGGTTTTAAGAACTATGTGTAGCGTTATTAGCTATATTTGATCTAACCTTCTATTGTAATCTAATCTAATTAAAGTACATTATTAGTATTTTCTGCCATTAAATTCGAATGTTTTAGGTTCAAAATATCCATGCGGCATTACGGTGATTAGCACATTAAGTCATTTTGATTCAACCTTAAATAATAAATAAATAAAGCAAAAATGATGCGAGGCACTTGCAATGAAGCAAATGGGGCATTTTTTGGATGATTTACAAGCAGAAATGAGAAGCTTATAATTTTATAAAAGCATTTTAATTAATCTGTTAAAACGTATATTAATGCTGTAATGCATTGTTACATTGTTGTCAAAACAAAATGATCACAAAAATGTTCACACTAAAGTAATTTTATCATTAATAAATATGGTTTGCATTGTGTGGCTTGAGTATTGAAACAATGAGTTTTGCGACATTACAGAGTTTTACGCTTTTGGAAAGTTGTAAAACTTTATATAACACCAAAAATGATAGTGATTTATTTTTCAACACTAGAATCATGTAAACACATACTGTTCACATCTTGTGGGAATACCATTGAAACATACACTACATTTATTGTAAATTGTAAAGGCCTGTTTCACACCAAGGACGATAACTATAATCGATAACTAAAGAGGTTTTTTTTTTTCATTTTTTTTTTTTCTAAAAATCATTCTGGTTTTAAATTACATCATAGTTCACACCACAACGATAACACCAGAGTGAATCAGATATAGTTGGAATATATATTCCTAGCCTGGATGCCAGCCCGAACTCCGCCCACAACATTTTTTGGACGGGAAGTTCGGTCTGGACTCGAATCCATTGAGGAGTAATTATGATCGGTTCAGAAATCATCGGGCCAATCAAATTGCCAGGGCGGGCTTTATACGATGATGGACAGGTGATCTGAAGGGACGTAATCATCACGTTATCAAAGAGCGCTAACTGTCTTCCCTCAGAGATGACTGCAGCTGGAGAATTGAGATGTACAGATTCCGCTGTCGCGTCTGTTGTGAAATAAATCGACAGCGCATTAATTTTAATAGACAAACAGAAAACTGCAATCAAGGCATTTGTCGATTGGAAAGATATTTTTGCCGTCCCACATGATTTGGGAAAAGTGTAACTTATCAGCTGGCTCTGACGGTCGCTAAGAAGATGGGACGTAATGAAAAGCCTGTGGTCGTTGTGGTTTCTCCTTTGGTCGCACTCATGAAGGAGTAAGTAAAAGAAGCAACACTCGTTATTTAACTTCTAAAATAAGTAAAGTTAGGCTACATTCTGTATTTGACAACTGTATGCAAAGTAGCTGACTTACTGCATTGCTCTGATTGGTTGTAGGTTTACCGACTATCCAATTGAGTGCAGAGTTGTTGTTTTTTCCTGGTTCGGTTAAGACACGCCTCATAATCAAAGCCAGACGGAGGGTTTCAGACTCATCTTCCGATAGGAAAATGAGTATGACGAAGTCAGGCTAATATAGTCCATGTTATGAAATAAAAAAAAACATTGACAGCCAATCAGAATCCATCCTTCTTTGAAGAGCTAGAGCATTTAAGCGACAGACGAATAACTATATTGTTTTGCTGGTGTGAACGCTAATATAGTTATTATAGTATATTTACAGTTATCATTCTTGATGTGAACTCACCTTAAAGGCGTTCGTGAGTTCTCCTGTTCGAACTTGTTCATCAAAATGAACAAATCTTTTCCAGAGTCAACTCGCTCATTTCGTTCATTGAATGAACCAAATGACATGAAAAAAGATTTGTTCATTTTGATGAACGAGTTCAAACAGGTTCACGAACGCGGCATCACAGAACAGAGAAAGGCGACCATTTGAGCTTATAAAACGTACTTATTTTTATTTATTTTTTTATGAGCAGTCGTTTCGCTTGATAAGACCCTTATTCATCGTCTGGAATCGTTTAAAGCCCTTTGAACAGTTTGCACTGAAACTGTCTTTTGGACCTTGAGCCGTTTGGTTACCAGTAAAGTGCATTATATGAAGAAATAATGCTGGAATGTTTTCGTCAAAAACCTTACTTTCTATTCGACTGAAGAAAGAATGACATGAACATCTAGGATGAGATGGGGTGAGTAAATTATCAGCAAAAGTTTGTTTGCTCCATTTGAGCTTTTTCGAGAAAAAAGCAGGGACAGTGGAAATTAATTTTGTTGCTAATCAACCTTACGCCATGCACAAATGCTGCCAATTAAGCTTAACTTGTATTGAAATCAGAATAATCCTTAAAGGAAATCATTAAAGCAACAACAAGTAACAATTATCTTGAGAGTCCAATACACCGCAATATATCGAGGTGAAAAAACAAACATTAGTCAGACAATGAAATCAAAGAGCAAGACGACAACTACAATTACGAACAAACTCAAGTTTACATTCTGAGCAGATGCGAGGATGGGTTACTAGTACAAGCTCGCACAACGGCATGCTCAAACACAACCCCCCACACACACACATACATATGGAGGGGCTGAGCAGGCATATCTGCACAGGAAAGGGGAATTTAAATCACCTCCAGGCTTCCTCATGAAAAGAAGAAAAATGACCAGGAGTGTGTGTGTGTGCTGTGCTAATGAGCACACGGCTATTGTTGCGCACAGTTGCCGATTGATTTCATATGAATCCCTCGCTCCGGCAAATAAAGAAGGAGTGAGAGACTCCTCTCGCTTCGGCGGGGGGAAAAGTTTAGGACCTACGGCAGCCACGGGAGGCTTGCGTTTTATTAGTGGAGCGCGCCCTCGATTCGCCATTTACTTCTTTAATTACTTTGCCTTAATGAACCTTTTGTAGCATTTGTTGTGTATCACAGTTTAACATCTTTGAATTAAACACTGCTCAGTGATGCCAACCCGAGCAGACAGAAGGCCCGATGATTATGCTTAATTGGAATTCAAATTGACAATGGCCAATCATCAGGTAGTTCAACAGGAAGTAACCTTTCAAAATGAATATATACTGTCTAAATATACTTTTAATTTCTATTTCAAGTCGAGAGGAATAAAGAAATAAAACGGTACATCTTCCTTCTGACTAATGAGAACAAATCTACCTTACACAGTCACTACATAATGTATCACAGTTTACACAAAAATATTCAGCAAGTGTTATCAATAAATAATAAGAAATAATTTGAATTTCTTAAGGCGAGACACAGCAGGCAAACACGGCACGGCTATTTTCCCTGGTCTATTTTGAGATTTTGGACTCCTCTTTTTAGACTTGTGCTGAAAAAAAGTCCAAAATACACATTTAGGTCTTTATTTTACTACACATTTTACTACACTGTCTGTTTGCGTGTATAGATTTCTCCTAAATTCTTCAAAAGTTGGCATTCTAAATCATCGCTGCTCCATGATCGCGATCCGCACCAGTCATCGCACACACCGTTAGAAAGCTCTCTCTCCTCTTCAATGCTGTCAGATTCAAATATGGTCATTTCCTGTTTATCAACAACCAATCGTGAAAGTAAAATGGGCCATTTAATTTGAAATGCGCGATCCATAAAAATCTTTAAAGGCCGTTTTCTCAAAATGAGTTTTTTCTTACACATCTAGAGATCGATTTTCCACTTCTGTAGCACCTACTGTACATACACCAAACTTTACAGCCGTATTCCTAACTATATTGTGAAGGTTTGCTCAGAGGGATTTGTTGATATATCATTCTTTGCCTGATTTATATGACATTTTATGCCAAAAAATAGGTTGGAAATCTATTTTAAGGCTATTGGCAGTATTTTCTAATTTACAGGGTAACAAAAGAAGTTATTCATAATCCCCTGAGAAAATGTCTTTTCATTGAATATGTCAACAAAATGCAAACATAATTTTAATATGCAAATTAGCACATATTTAATTAGATATAGCCTGATTCATTAAAACATAAAATTATAGAAAACTTGCAATACATTTTTTTTCCAATTTATGCAAGTAATCAACTGTTAAAGTTTCATGGTGATATCTGTAAGTTACATTTTTTATCCTATTCACCTGAGGCGTCTCACCTTAAGCAAAAAATTCGGCATATCCGAATGATTTCTGAAGGATCATGCGAACACTGAAGACTGGAGTAAAGGCCATTGCACACTGAGTACAAAATTTTCGTATGCGTTTTTTGTGTTCGTCAGCCTAAAAATTTGTCACGCATAGAAACCTTGCACACCGAGTCCGATGCGTATTTATTAAACCTTTGCGGGAAAAACGCAAAAATACCAAATGGATTCGTCAAGCAGTGAGGATGATTTTGTTGCCCTCTCTTATTTAAAAAAGAGAAGAAAGAGAAAATATTACGTGCATCCAATCCTGAAATTGCGCCGAGAGGAAGGAGAGTTTCACCTCTTTATCAAGGAGTTGCGAATTTATCCCTAGCAATTCAAAATTTACTTCAGAATGTCAGTGGGACAGTTTGATGCTTCTGCTAGCGATTCTGGAGACCACATATTAAAAATAAGACCACCAATTTCCGTGAACCAATTCGATTCTGAACGGAGATACTGGCAGTACCTATGTCTAAGGTATGTACACACACACACCCCGCGCGCCCGGTCTGAAGCGCTTGGGCATACAAAACAACTAGGCTGTTATATCTTGTTCCCAAATAATATAGTTATCGAATTGGCTGCTCAATCACATCTTATTCGATCCTAAATTTCACTCTGATTGAAAGGGGAGGTTTATTAATTTCATAATCCACTATAGAGAAGAGAACATAAACACTTGATCGAACTGAAAACCGAAACTGAAAGCATCGAACGCAAATAGGCAATGATTTGAGTGACGAGCTTCTCCCGGCCCTTGTCAAAAGACCTCTCAAAATGCTGACTCTGGATGCGAAAAACACAGAAAATCGAACCCGATCCGATTAATTTTTTAACGTGCGAAAAATTTCGGATGCGAATTTCGGACTCGGTGTGCAATGGCCTTAATGAAGCTGAAACTTCAGCTTTGCATCACAGGCATAAATTACATTTTAAAATATATTAAAACCGAAAAACAACTTTCAATTAATACTATTTCATAATATTACTGTTTTTAGTATATTTCTGATCAAGTAAATGCAGCCTTGAGCAGAAGAGCCTTTGTAAAAGACTCACTTTTGAACGTTTGTGTGTTTTGATTTATTGTACATGTCCAGTTTAAGGTCATAGGCAGATAAACCACACTTCCGTCATGTTTTTGTGCAAATGAAGTTGCCAATTTTGACGGTGGTTTGAACATAAATGGCTATCGAAGGTTATCGGAGCTGCTAACACAAAAGCTCATTTACTTTTAAAGGGACAGACACAAAAAGGTGCATTTTTGCTCACCCTCAGAAAGTGATCATTTTAACATGCTAGAAAATAAGGTAACACTTCACTTGAAGGGGTGTGCATAAGACTAACATGACACCTTCATAATCATGACACGACATGTTATGAATATGAAGGAAATTGTATGCATGTTTGTGACAACTATCATTAAGTGTCATTCGCTCAGTTATGACATTTTTAATGCAAATAGAGAGCCTGAAGTCCCTCCTTTTCCGTCGATCACCATGGGACCTTATTTCGGAAAAATATTGTATGGTAGTCAATGGCAAGAGACAACAAATATTTGATCTCCGTTTTGAATGTGCCCTGAAATTACACATATGATGTTTGTCAATTTAAAAGATCCATTTTAAAGTAAAGAAAGTCTGCAGTTTGATGTAAAACCATTGAGGTATGAAAATACATAATTACAAAGACTACAAACCCAGTTCGCACATTTTCTCTCAATGAATGAAGCTAACTTCACTAAGGCTAATGTCTGTCATTGTTTCTATAGTCTTAACGTTATAATCGTAACGTTACGCCATCATGCCTGAAGTGTTTTGTAACAGACTTGCACACATTATGAGCAGTGGATCTTGCTCGTTGTTTTGCTTCCTGGGAGATGTAGTTCATTGAGTCGATTTTCACATAAAACAAAATATTTACTCTTCTGTTTTTTGACAAACTGCGACGTTTCTGACTCTCAGAATTATCCTTTAAATTTACAAACAACATATGTGTAATTCAGGGCACAGTTCAGACGGAATAAAAAGATAAGTTGTCTCTTGCCATTAACCACCATACAAATTTTTTTCGAAATATGGTCCCATGAGCCGGAAGCGGAGGGGCGGGTCTTAGGCTCTCTATATGACATTGTTTGAGATGTCTTTGTTATGACACCTTGACTTAAACCAATAATAACCTGTCAGTGTCTTTGTCATGACAACCTGACATTACCAAGACAACACAACCTGTCATAAACATGACATAGCAGATTAATTATCAAACTTTTGAAACCACCTAGCTTTATTGGTTAACATTACATTAAACTATCAGGTGGTTGGTTTTGACATTGGCTGTCATGAAGCCATTATAAGCCTTTTTTAATGACAATATTAATTAGTACCACTGTAGTTGAGGTCACGAAAATATTCATGACAGTTATAATAGCCTCAAGACAGCCAATGTCAAAGCCAACCACATGACAGTTTAACTTCATTTTATGTCAAGTTATCATGCGACACTGACAGGTTATGATGTATTGGTTTATGTCAAGATGTCATAACGCAAGACATCTCAAACAATGTCATATTTGCATTCAAAATGTCATTATTGAGCAAAGACACTTAATGACAGTTGTCATAAACATGCATAAAACTTCCTTCATATTCAAGACATGTCATGGTTATGAAGGATTCATTTCAGTCTTATGCACACCCCTTCAAGTAAAGTGTCACCGAAAATAAAGTATCTGTGGGTTATTTTGAGCTAAAACTTCACATACACACACCAGGGACATCAGAGCCTTATATTGCATCTTGTGAAAAGGGCATTTTACTGACCCTTTAAACTCTTCACGAAAGATATGCGCTCTGCTAATAATAGCTCGCCGTTCAACTAGAGCCATGAGAAGTTTCTGAAGAGTTTCTGCGGTGCGAGGTGACGCATCATCCAGTTCCTCTGCGGTTTCCGTGACACGCAGGCGCCAGCTTCTATCTGCTCCGTGCACTGCCCTTCTGGACCCCCGTCACAAAGTCCTTGATGTTATCAAAGCAATTTGGGCCCGCTTTAATCATTGGGAAAATTGAGCTGCTCGTTTCTCTCCTCCCCTCCAACTCTCTCCTCCGATCTCGGACGGAATCCAATCACTCATAAGAGAGTCTATTGATTGATGTAATCTTATTGGGATGTGAGGTGAGGGGAAAAACATGATTGATTGCTTTTGTCTGTGACACATGTTGCTCTCGGCTGAGCGATGCGTATCCTCTTTCATCTACTGTTTAATCTCTAAGAGGAGTCTCAGAGACCCCCTGGGACGCCTCAACCCCCCTCCCACCCGTCGTCTCGCTGGTTTCTGGCGCAGGGTGAAAGCCCGGTGGCTCTGTTGCTTGATCTTCTTCTCATCCTTCCACTTAGAACTCCATTTCAGCCCCGACGCTCCTTTTAAAGGCTGATCCGGTCAGCCGGGTTCAGGGCAGAGGGCCTTCGTCTACACAGCCCAGTGATTAGAGAGATAACACGACAACTCCGATATTTAAAACCATAATGTACAATTAGAAATCTCCCCAGATAAGAGTAAAGAGGATATATTTAATTTAAATTGGCTCCCAAATGCAGTTTTTCTTTTCTTTTTTTGGGGATGATTGTTCTTACTGCAATCATCTTAAATTTTAAAGAGACACGGGCAATCACCAACATCAGAGCAATTCTTGGAACACTTAAGCTTGTATTGAACATTTCGAGAACAGATAGCAAAGGGGCACAACAGAAAAAATCACTATGGAGATTCATATTAGTTCTCATTAAATGATAGTGTTGCCTTATTTGAGAGGGTCAGAAAAAAATTCTAACCTAAAGTGTACAGATGTTGAGCAAAAGACAAATTGACACATCTGTGTAGAACTTGAGAGGTATGCCAGCTGTCCACCATTTGAGGGAATTTGAAATGTTATGTTAAAGATACTACCATTTAAAAGTTTGCAGTTTGTGCACTTACCTGAAGAAAGTGCTGGTTAAAGCTACATTATGTAACTTTAGTGGCCACAAGAGGGCGCCGTTTCCAACAATAACAAAGGCGAATGTATGTGACGCAGTAACAAGCTGAATGATGGGACTTGCTGTCAAGCTGATGGATCTAATAATGTTTAAGGATTAGTGAAAACACTCATGTTTTTAACATTACAGTGGTATGAAGCAGGTCGCGATTGCTAATAAGATACATATATCACACGCGAGTCCCGCGGATATAAAGGAATAAGGAAATTTCATCCTATTGAACTACACGCAAGTGCTGGATTACTCACACAGGTCAGTTTATTAGATTAATTAAATTTGTGAGGGAAACGCAGCGCTGTTCCACTTGGAATGACTGTTACACTATCACACTAAACAGCATTTAAATGTGTGTTGAAAGTTATAATGTTATTCTACGTGTTTATGTTTGCGATACGAAACTAGCAGCTTGATCAACATAAGAATAACATACTGACCATATTCTAACATTTCATCATGTCAAGCTAACGTTATAACATTGATTTGTTTTATATACTTTTGCTCACCTGTCTAATAAAGCTGTAAAGTCGTGACTCGTGAAGTTCTGTCAGTGTCAAGTCCAAATTAGTCACGGACGCTAGCTCTCTGTCGAGTGGAAGTCAGTCTCGGACGCTAGCTCTCGGCATCTCAGAAACATCACGCTGATATTGATCCTCATTCTAGTTCTCCTTGTTTATCCCAAAGTCTGCTTGCCATGGTCTATGATTGAACGAAACAAGAACTGGGCGCCGCCAAATGTTACTCACTATGCAGTTGTCGCGTCTGTCACCATGGTTAAGTCATGGCTATGGCAATACGAGCGGAAACGAGGATAGCCGAGGATAGCGCGGATATTGCATCATTTACAGGCGACATTTTTTTCCGGGACGGCCACTTATTTAAAATTGGAATTTCTCTGAAATAAAAGAACTTTGGAGACTTTTGGGATATTGCAATTACACAACTGCAGGAAATATATCACACTGTGCAAGTGATTTTTGGATATTTTATTACAAAATCCTTACATATTGGACCTTCAATATAAGGTACGTGTTAAGGTTAGGTTTAGTACCTAGTTATTACTCAGTTATTATGTTATGTCTCACAAACCGAAAGGTTGGTGGTTCAATCCCCGGTTTCAAGGTTCCATGAGCCCACCTAACCCCAGCTGCTCCCGACGAGCTGCGATGGCGCCTTGTATGGCCGACACTGCCGTCGGTGTGTGAATGAGTGTATGAATAGGTGAATGTGAGGCAAATTGTAAAGTGCTTTGGTGGCCATTGGGTCTGTGAAAGCACTATATAAATGCGGTCCATTTACCATTTATTGTAATTACTATAATAAGTACATATGTAAAATAAAGTGCTACTATAGTAAAATGAAATAAAAACAACATAGCAACAATCCAGGTAAAAACCTTTTGAGTCTCGGACATTGTGATCATTATGGCTCGGTCATTTCATCATTATCTATGAGGTCTTTTTTGTCAGCTTTTTCATTCCTCTAGGAAAAAAAATAAATAAATAAATTGCACACCCTCTGTAACCAACTGCACGATGCCCATCTTAGCTATTCTGTTCAAAAGTATGAAGAATAGTATTAATAATGATTGCCTTTGCAAACGCCACTACTTTCATACGCCACGAGGATCTAACAAAATGTCATTGGAGGACATCTAGAACTAGTTGAAAAAGCAAAGTCCAAAACAAGGTAACAAACAAGAAACGTTGCACTACCCGAATAAGCTACTGCTAAAATGCCCATTTAATACCAAAATAAAGACAGGATTACTTCCTAAATGTTTGAACATTGTAATTAAAGCTTTTATGTTAAGGGATTAATCTGCATGGTAATTTTGACTGGCCCTTTTGTGGATTAACGTCCTGCGAGTGAGAGCAATTTCCGCAGTGACCCCACAAAAACGCTTGGGTGGCAGAAACGCAAATCTCTTAAACAATACCGACGTGTTTAATAGCAACTACAGATGCTTGCGCAACAAAACTCCAACATCTAAACCTCAAGACGCTTGAACAGTTGCATTATCTCTTCTCTGTGCAGACTAAAAGATTGCATAATATAATTTTGATAGAGCGATAAATTGGCTAATTATTGGCTTTACCAGGATCTGAAGTGTTACCGAGACTAACGCTGCAAGTCTTTGTTCTTTGGTCTGCTCCTTTCACCCTTATGGATGGTACAAACACAGCAAATTTATCACTCGGGTCCAGTGCAATTACTTGGGGAGCCACCACGTGACAGGGATCAATATGGCACAAGATGCTCGGCCATTGACTGCCGCCCATGACAAAGTGCCCCCATGGCTTTTTGTGAATCCCTTCTATTGAGGGAGCAGATTATCAGCCTTTGTGAGCCTCCTCCTATTTGATTTACTGTTGAGGTGGGAATGGTATTATTAAGAGGCCTTTGTTTTACAAGGAGGAGAGACAATGAATGGGCTTACGACTGAAGCCGCTGCGACCGAGCGATGCACTGACAAACTAACTCCTCTTTATTATCTCATTACTACACGGCTCACTCATTCATTTAGTCTCATACTCAAAGCCAGGCCGGCTGCCGGGGTACACTAACTTGGAGCTACCTGCGGGACGCAGTGTGCTTCTCGAGTGGACAGCAGGGGGCCATGATGTGTCAACTTTTAACACAGTAAAGCCTCAGACAGCTGACTGAGGGACAGTTTGGGGGTTTCGAATGATCTGGTTTATGGTTAAAAAGAAACATTACAGGTTCCGGTACATATTAAGCTCAACAGCACATTTGGCATAAGTATAATGTTGATTACCACAATAATTATTTGTCTTCTTTTCTTTTAAATAATCGAAATCCAATCAGCCAATCTGCAAAAATACTCAGTTTCAATAGTGTCTACTTAATATTTTTTAAAACTAATGTAAATGGCTTGGGAAATCAGCCAATTACGGTTATAGTTGAGTTGATGTACATAAACTTATTTATATTGCAAATTGGTCTTTGTAATCCTATTATAATTAAATATCATAATAAACAAATTGGTTTGGAGGACAAATAAGTTTTACCATTTAATGTACTTTGATATTGTACTATTTCTACCTATAGCAGCTAATAAATTGGAAGTTTCAAACATTCACTTTCGCAAAATAAGGTGGATTGCCACAAGACGCAAACAATAATGTGTGTTAATATCATTTTAAGTGTAAAAAAGCTTTCCTTTTTTTCTTTCAGTGTACATTTATTTCCAAAAACACTAAAACGACTGAAAAAAGTGAAGTGCAAATTGCAACAGTTCAAAGTAATGCACAGGTTTTAGCAGAATAATTAATGTGGTAATCAACAGTATGCCAAAATGCTGTTCATTGAACATATTAAACCCATAATATTCCTTTAAACCATTTAAACAGCTCAGTTTCATCCCAATCGTCATATAACTGACGCTTTGGGACGTCTTTTGACCATCTCGTCAGATACGACTTTTTAGGGCCCCTCAAATGTTGGTAGATGACGCCATGGGATCCCAACTCTACCCCAGACCTAAACCTAACCCTAAACCCAACTCGTCACCTAACTGCCGTTCAAAGGTAGAGCCGAAGCCCTACTGACGACCCTGCATCGCCATCTACCGCACGCTTAATGGGGTCTGAAAGTCGCATATTGACGACTGGTCAAAAGACGTCCCAAAACGTCGAGCCTACACTAATGAATTGGGATGAGACTGTGTTAATTTAAACACTGTTCATTCTGGATCTGAAGGGAAGTTTGGCTGTTTCTGCACAGCGTCCTTGGCTTGTCCCATTTCCAGACAGCTCCATTTGGCAGTAGCTGGCAGTTCACCAGCTTCTACCATGCTTTTGCTAATTAGCTAGGGCACCTCTGGGCTACGCAAGCTATTTAGCAAATGCATAAAGAGGGGAGGCGCTAATCCCAAAGACGAGCGGCACACATACTGTATACGCTGCAGTGAACTGGGAGGGGGATAAAGACACAGTAGAAGCCATAGCGTAAGATAGACTTTAGCTGCTTGGCGTGTTTCCCACACTCTGCAGTCCTACAGCTTTGGTTTTCTGTATTAATAGTGGTGGGGAGTGCAAAGGGGGAAAAAGGGGTGAAGTCAGCAAAAACAAAATGCCGCCATTAAATCATCTCCCTGGATCCCGTGTCAGCTCTGTAAATAGGAAAGGCGCTCATCATCGGAAAGGTTACCGGTCTTCCAGAACATCCTCCACCCCCTTCTTTCTGCACCCCGGGTTCAAACCGTAACCACTCGTCCCACCGGATTCCTCGTACCAGACCACTGGACTGAGTATGAGGGATTGGGTGGTGCTCAGGTTTTGGTCATGCCAAACTCATTCTCATCTCTCCGGTCTACAATAAGAGGCTCAGAGCTTTGATGGGCCCGGGCCACAGAGATGTAGCTTGTTCCCGCCACCGCCACCGTTGTAGAAGCACAAATGCGATTCACTTACTGAGCAGACACACTGGGCTTTTTGTTATGCCGTTAACTAGATTTCCCCATGAAGCCTCGCTCCTCCTCTCCCTTCCTCTCACTCTTTGTAGAGCTGGGCTTTGGCACGGGGAAGAGAGAAGGCTGGTGGAAATGAGGGAGAGAGACAGGAAGAGTGCGTAAGGGTGAGCTGATGAGATGTGCTAAACGGGAAACAGGGATAGAGTGAAGGAAAAACATTTTGAGAAAACAGCAGGAGAGAGAAGTATCAACCGACAGACGCCACAGCCACCGCATGTCTGCCGTGACAAAGTGCCACAAATTGGCTTCAAAATTAGTGGTCGAGCAAAGAGTTTTTGAAGGCTGATACAATATGTCAGATGGCTGGTACAAAGCAGATCTATGCATCACACAATTTCAAGATAGATAATATGTACAACATTGTAAAATGTTTTTTTTTCCTTCTGCACTACATCTTTGCTCTGAACATGTTTCCCAATCTAGCTTTCTTATAAACATGGCATTGCACACTATGAATATTACTGTATGTTCACACCGCCGCCGACTTGGCCGCGCCCTGTCCAGGACACTTGTCAAAAGTATGGGGAAGCTTGTTGACGCTATGAACGGTCTTGACGTTGCAGGGAGAAGAGAAGTGTCCAGCCCGTCTCCATCCCCAAAAGCACCATAAACAACGCTTTTGCAAAAGCGCAACAATCCAATCGTCACATGGCACCCTTTAGCGCCAAATGAGACGTAAAAATAAATCGGGCAGAAGGCGCCTCCTGAGTGGTCTACCCCTACCCCATACCTAGACTTAACCGTCTCATTTGGCGCTAAAGGGTGCCATGTGCGTTGGATAATTAAGCTTTTGCAAAAGTGTCAAAATATGGCGTTCTTGGGATGAGAATGCGTTGAAGTGTCACAACATGAAATGTAATAAAAAAAAATAAAAAAAAAACAAGCAATATGTTGAAGAAACCTTTTATAGACCCCTTTTTGCGTCACGCCACAGTTATGTCACAGCGCTAGCTGGAGGCAAAACAAAGTGAAAACTGGAGGCGGCCAATACAAACCAGCACAGATTCGGCTACATAATAAGGAGCTTAAATTACTTTTATTATTATTAAATGTCATCTTATTGTGTTGTTTGGTGCAAGAATTGATGAAAAATGAATATGCTGTATCTGGAATTTTTATTTCTAGAAAATATTCACATGATTAAAATCGCACCATAATGTCACTCTTTACATTGTCGTCGTCTCTGCGCTGGCTCGGCAGAACTGCAGATCGTACACACGAGTCTTGTACAGGACCATTCAGCGCTTAGTTATAGGCATCTAAAGATTTATATGCCCTCAGTTTCTCTTTACGATCGGTTTCTCTATAAGGTAGGTGTAGAAGTCAGGCCACTCAACCGAGGTAACGTTAATCCTGTCAGATCGTCCATGCATTGAGTGAGCGTGTGAAGGCTACGTGTCGGCCAATCTGGTTCTGTCCGTTAAAAATAACTTTTGGAAATAACAATCGCGGTCCTGGACAGTGAGTGACCTTACACATTAAGATAAAATCGGATTTTCTCCAGTCATTGTTTAAAAACAAGCTAACAATACTTGCTAACTAGCGTTAGTGAAGCGGCCAGAGCGCTCGTTCTGCCTCCACCTAAGCTCCGCCCACATGAAAACGTCACCATGTTTACCAACTGAAAAGGGGTCTATAATGACAGCATTTTTATAACCGTTTTGGTGACATTTGGTTGGGAAAAAAGTTAGCTATTATTATTTGCGGTTAAATCGGCTGCCACCGTGAGCAAATTAATTACCGCTTTAAGATGAGCGTTCGTAAATATTTCAAATAAAAGTTGCGCTCAAGCGGTCCCTATAAGCGAACAATGTCATGTCATAAATGGTACGAAACCAGTAGGAAACACAGCAACGGCGACTTATTAGATTCTCTTCCATTTTCTCGGAACTAAATGTTTTGGTAGGATGAATCAGCCAGCGTGAAGGACGTCTATATTTCCGATTGGTTTCTGGCGTTTTGCCGCTGAATTGCCGCTCACAGCTCATTATAGCTTCTTTCAACTTTCCGATCTTAAGCTCAAAACACCCAAAACGTGACGCCGATGGATTTGACGCTCCTTGCAGCTGAGAAAAGCCAGCTTCCATTGAAAATGAATGACTTCTGGCCTCTTTGGAAGCTCAAGTCAGTGGTGGTGTGAACGTACAGTTATAAGTTGGCATACATGGCAATTGCAATCTTGTTTTCTATTGTTATACTGTATATATCTAAGAGAAACAAGACATACTGTGGGAATTTACTTAATTTTGTTCAACAATAATTGGTTGGATTGTTGTTGGAGGGGAAGGATTATTGCCCAGCACTCTTGCCAAGTGAATATGTAATTAAGAAAGAGATGTTGCAAGGGAAGGGGAAAATTATGATTTCATGGTGACTTTAAACATTATTTTCCTTTCAAATTGGTGGGTACTGGGCCAGAGTTGATGCCAATGGTGGCTGGCAGAACCTGGACAATCCATTAGCGGGACTTACTGAGACTCATTGATCATGCTGACAATGATATGAAAAAGTCAAAAAGTTTATTAAGGCTTGCATGATGCAATGCAACTGTCCTAAGACCACACTCACGAGAAATGACGCATGGCAACAAAAACACTGCATATACACACAGGACGTAAACACTCAAGAATGCAATCTCATTTCAAGTCACATTGACACATTACCTATGGAGAATACCTGAAGGAATAAATTACTGTCCAACATATACATTACATAAAAATACAAAAACGTCTAAAGCACAAAAAAAATAAAGTACTAAGTATAAACATTTCAATTTCAAAACATTTAGAACAAAAATTGCAGCATGGCTTGTGCCAAAATAAAAATGGCTCAATACTTTGCTAAACGGATACATGACTTAACAGGCGACCTGGCACTAAAAGGCTTCATCTTGCAGCATTATCTGAGCAAAGCAGATGCAGTATGTGCCTCGACATATACTTGCACACACAGTTTGCTGTGAGCTAGGTAAGACAGCTGTAGTGGAAAGAGATAAAGCTCTGGCTGAAGATACAGTGGGGTCAGAGGTTAAAGGGCAGCTGAAGTCATCCAGAGACAGAAAGATATGTAAATCCCACAGAAGGAAGTGTCATGTCTGGTCCAGTGTGAGAAGCAGATTGAGAGGGCATGAGGGACAAGGCTTTTCCCAATGGCATGAGGGAACTGTCAGAGTGGGAACGTTGGGACTCGGATTTCAGCTGCCAGGCCTGCCTGCGGAATTAGGTAGCTAGCAACTTTCATTAGTGCAATACTTGAACATGAGGGAAGGGAGGGTTTGGGATAGAAGCGTTTTTTCTTCAGCAGGTTGGGATCTTCTTTTTGCCATTGCAAAACAAAACAGGATGACTCTCTCGCCAAGCAGATGCAAGCCAAAAATACCAACACACATACTACATTCACAACTAATTACTGTAACTTTAGAATCTTACCATTCTACGACTCATTATTATTGGGTGATCAAGAGTATTTGTAGGTCATATTTCACCCCAAATTCAAAAGAAAACTGGCAAACTTAAGCAAAACAATTAAACCAATTCATATATATATTTTTTATACTGTGACTATTATTTTATAAGAATTTGGCACATTCCTTTCAACTGTCAGCAATGTAAATGATTTAAACTGAAAAGAATTAATACATAATAAAAAATAATAAAAAACAATGAACTGTAAAAACTATTGCATACTAACATAACGAATTATCAAAAGAGAATTACAAAAATAATAAATAATAATAAAAACGTAAGTAAAAGTATAGTAAAAATGTCCAGAAGCATTATCGATAATGAAAAACAGGCTTGAAAAGTTGCTGAATGTTCATAAAATGGTCCTAAACCTTCATTTGAATCACATAAAATATAATTTCCTTCTTTTGTGGTGAAATACGTCTAGATATGTTTTGTAATTTTAACCCTATCACTGATTTAATATGAAGGAAGACTACACGTTTAAGTATGAATATTACCATATTGAGTAATACAACACTTTTTAAAACAACTACTGATTCTACCGTCTGAATCACTTTGAACCATATAATTCATACAGCACAGGCAAAAGTAATGAAACAAAAGCATAAAGAGCATTCACAATAAAAAGCAAGACAGAAGACACAATTAGCTTTCAGAAGCACAGTTAACTCGTCAACACAGCTGATTGGTTCTTGTGATCAGCGGTAAGCTCGGATAGAGCGGGGGTGTGCGTTGCTGTAGAGCCAATGTGAAAGTAAGCAAGAAAAAGAAAGTCCGGGAGGCCTGAAGAAGGCCAGATGACAGCAAATCACTTGCAAAGATGGTGAAAAGGCCCAGAATCTGGCTTAATCCACAGAGCAAAAGGCCCAAAACCAGTGTCACTGTTCATGTATTCCACAAAGAACGGCCCTATGGGTGAGTATGTGCCTCCAAACTGGCTAACTGAGTATTCTGTCCATATATAGTCCATATAAAGTCCTTTTATAGTGCAAACTCAACCATTTTTATGTTAGTCCACAAATGCATAGTCTTTTCGTTCTTTCAGAAAATTTTTGCCATACTGTCGTTTAACCATGATAACGTCCATGGCACTGTCCATTTTGGGCAGAAGGGACGGTCATCCGCGACTCCTCCTCGAACCCCAACGCCGCTCTTCAAACGAGTTAATTTGCCTCTCTCTCTCTCCCTGTCTCTCTCTCATCTGTCCTTTTCTAGGGGAGGAGGTGGTGCCCGGCTCTCACAACCTGTTCAATGCAAAGATAGAAAGAGTCAGGGCAACACACCTCACACCACAGCCGAGGCCAACAGCAGCTAATTCCAACTAGCCGCTTTACACGACAATACAAAATAGTAGTAGGCGATATGACCAAAATCCTATTTCACGATTTCGTGATATCACGATATACATCACGTCAAATTAATTATTACTTTATTATAACAAAGAGGCACATTTTAAACTATAGAACAAATAAAACAGAACAAAAATATGAATTTATTCAGGTACAGTGTCACCGTCCCACAGGTGGGACGTTTGCCACTATATTTTTAAATCAATTATATCTTAGTAAATACCTTTAGTAATATTGACAAACTATATATCATTTGAAAGCTTACAATCTCTAGTTTCCATATTTGGTGACTGATTTTCAAAATATATTACAGAGGAACTCATAATTTATCAATATGCAACAAGAATATTTTCATAATCATAAAGCGAGTTCAGACCTTTATTTTAAAATAGCAGAGAACATGAAAAATCATGAAAAAATGGTAGATACCTCAGTTTGTTTTCATGCCAAAAGTTCTAAAGATAGCATCCATACAATTATTTTGGAAAAAAAGGACTGAAAAGTTTGAAATATCAAGAAAAAATAATGGAGGCGCCCTTATATGGGCAGTAATGGAGTCTGATTGTGCCCTAGTGAAAAAGTTTGGTACTGCGCTCAAACAAAATCTTACTGAAAGCTTATTTTTGAGATATCAACCTAAAATTTGAAACACAACTTGTTTAGATTTTTGGCTTTGATTTTTCTGCAGTTTTAGAGTAGCCCAGGTTATGAAAATATATATTTTATGTAAAATATTAATAATTAATATTTTTACATTGAACATTTCCATAAACTCAAACTTCTATAACTTTTTTCTGTTTAACTTTCTTAATTTATTTCACTTCTACAAAAATCTGCCAAATGTCTTCTTTAAAACAAGACCAATCATATATCTATATTCCAAAGCATTCTTGAATTACAACCATTTAAGTTTGAAATGTGCATTTTCATGTCTATTCAAAAGGGGGGTGACAGTTAAGAGGTTAACATGCAGTAACAAAAAAATAAAAAATAAATAATGCATATTCTTTAATCATCTAAACTGAAGCTACAAAAAGCTACAAAAGTTATTCAGTGAAGAGCAGTGAGTGAGTTTCTCTTTGTCTTTTGTGGTTTGATTAAACGATATTGGGCTGCTGTCACTTTAAGACTGAATGTACTGACGCACACCCAACTGTTATCGGTTCAGAGATAAGATATAACTATTTTAATGCGAGTACACCACACAATTGGATTTTGACAACGAATAAGAGATAAATACGGGATGTCATGGTGGCTTCCATTTAATTTCTAATTCATGCATGTTTCTGTATCACTGTAAAGTGTCAATACTCTGCTATTCAAATACATTTAGATACTGCAATGTAAAAGATATAGCAAAATAGAAAAAACAATTGACGCTTTTATATCGTAGCCATGATGTATACCATTATACCGGCCAGCTCTAGTACAAAACATTGCATCTCCCCTAATCTGCATTGTAAAAGCATTTGAAGCACTACTAACCTGACAGGCCACTTTCCAATTACCCCAAAACAGCTTTATGTCAAATCGTGAAGGGACGGAAGTGGCGACTGTTTGTCACTTCTATTATGTGAGCTTCAATTAAAGGTTTCTTCAGTCATGCTTGCATATATTTGTGCAAAAACATAACAATGTTACGCCATTGAAAAGCATGACGAGGTGGTGTTAAAGGAAGGAAAAAAAAAGTATAATTGATCTGAATCTGACTGTTACGTTAAAATAATCCTGTTTGAAGGAACCACAACCTCATACCAGGGGCCAAGTGGTGACAGTATATCAGACAGCTCATTACTGCCAAACCAAGTGAGCAAATACATGTGGCAGCCAAATAGAGAGGGCCCCGTGGAGCCGGCGCAACCTCCCACTCACACATGCATGGCAGAGTCCTTATAATGAAGCCTGAACTTTAATCACGAAGCGAATATAACCTCCACCTCTTCCCCGCCAGATCAAACATGCTCTGCGCGCGCAGATGCTTCAGAGGACGCGCAGCGCACAGAGCTCACCCACCTCACTAGGTTTTCATTGTCGCCCGGGCTCTTGCAGGTGGTGCACTCGGTCCGTGTGTCATTGGCTTTGGGCTTTTTCTGCAGAGTCGAATGCCTCTGTCTGCGCTCCGCGGTGATGGTTCCTATGGAAACGGAAGCTATTAGAGGAAACCGCCGAGTGTGTTTGAATGAAGATGGTAGGTGGAGAGGGCTGAGATTGCTGTGTAAACATACACAAGCTGTCTTCCTTCATAACGCTCTCTAAATATTAGAGGTAGATGGGGGAGATAGACAGTCTTAAAGGAGTGCGGGGTGAGGAAGGGAAAGCTCACCTCGATCTTATCCTCCTCGTAAATGGACGTTCTCTTCCTCTTCTGGCCTCTGGTTCTCTGGTCAAAGGGAAAATGATTTTTGGTTATAATACGGCACACTGAACTTTTTCATGAGAACAACGTAACAGTATAAGTGTAAGATTACTGTATTTAATGATTTAAGATTATTAAAATGAACCAAGGATTTAAAAGGATTTAAGATTTGCTTTAAGAATAAGGGCAAATCTCTCTGAAGAGGGCATTTCTCTCTCAATAGGAAATTTCAAATAATTAATTCAAAAGAAATATCACTTAAAATATCACTGAGAATCAAGCCACACACAGGAGGAAAACTAAAGCAAAAATTACGAACATCCTGAAGTACACAAGGTAAAAAATTCATGCAATGTCACTTGTTATTTTTCCTGCTGACACAATGTCAACTCAGACTGTTCATGATCAGAAAAGACCAATCAAAGACCAAAATAGTTTCCTAGTAAATTGGCTGTGTATGGGTTAGTTTAAGAGTAGTGAAAAAGGTTAAAACTAGAGGTCGAACCAATATGTGTTTTTTTCACGCCGATGCTGATCTTTTGATATCCGGGTCGGCCGAAGGCCGATAAATGTGGCCAATATTTGGCCAATATTTGCTTGGTTTTTAACATCTACTTGAAAGATAAAATGTAAAAGAAATGATAATTACTTATAATAGACAAACTTTCTCAACAAAAACATTTTATCCTCTCAAAAAATGCCCTGAAACATGTATTTTTGGTTTGTTTTGTTTGTTGACTGACAAAGACAAATGGACATAACCTAATTATCACAAAAAAGGAGAAAAAAACTTTATAAGATTTATTATATTTTATTTTAATTTAACTTCTAACAATAACGTATTTCACTAGTAAATTGCCGTTGAACGACAAAAACCACCAGATGGGAAAATGATTTTACAAAAACTTTAAATGCACCACAACGCACCGTCCGTCTGTTGTTTTTCAGACAACGGCATCCTGCTGTTGGACCTTTTAGTCTACAGTGAAATACAGTCACACTTTACACTGTTTGGCCAGCATTTTAACCATGTTTTATCCAACTACAAACTAACGGTCAGTGTTGTGCCAACAATAGTTCATGAATGCGTTCATATTTAGGTCTGCTGCTCACTCGGCTGGAAAATGACTCTAGCGGCAGCGTGCGTCAAACACGTGTTCCACAACAACACTAGGCTGCCCACAGATGTGCCTGCCTAATAATCGTCTTGATATACTTGGATATTGGTCGATGCAGATTATGTTAAAAAATGCCAAAAATCGGCCGATTAATTAATCGGTATACCTTTAGTTAAAACAATGCAAAACAAATTTATACGAATTTAGAAATGAAATAAACAGGTCAGCAAGGTCTTCGTGTTATTTATGAGAGTCATTTATTTTACACAACGGTCTACAGTTTGACACACTTACACGTGTTTCTTCAACTGCCGACGGTGTCGCCATTTCTCATTTCACCCGTTTTTGTGCGTACGCCTGGGTCAGAGCTTGCGTGAAGGACTGCACATTTTACCGTCAAGTTTGCTTTTTATAAATACCAACTATTGCGTAGAGAGCGGCGTACGCCTTCTTTTGTGCGCACGCAACGTTTATAAATGAGGCCACTGGTGACTGTGGGGGCCATTTTAGTACATTGTCATTGTCATGTTCAAGAAACCAATTTGAAATTATTCAAGCTTTGTGACATGGTGCATAATCCTGCTGGAAGTAGCCATCAGAGGATGGGTATATGGTGGCCATAAAGGGATGGACATGGTCAGAAACAATGCTCAGGTGGGCCATGGCATTTAAATGATGCCTGAATTGCCACTAAGGGGCCTAAAGTGTGCCAAGAAAACACCAATTACACCACCATCACCAGCCTGCACAGTGGTAACAAGGCATGATGGATCCATGTTCTCATTCTTTTTATGCCAAATTCTGACTCTACCATCTGAACGTCTTCAACAGAAATCGAGACTCATCAGACCATATGCAAATTCATCAGTCAACTCCATTGCGGCAGTATATCCTCCTTAAAAACTGCATTGTACCAAAGACAATCTCAAAACGCAGTTTGAGGCCCCATCCACACTACTGCGTTTTCATTTAAAAACAGAGAATTAAGACGAATACGATCTCTGTCCACACCAGCATTTTATCTACGTATTAGAAATGATCTCCGTCCACATTAAAACGACTGAAAACGCGGATCACATGACCATTCACCAACACAGGGTAAGTTCCATTACAATCAAAAAAGTTGTCTACAATGAATCTTCTCGCTGTGCTCAAGAGATCATCAAACATGTCTATGATTGGCTACATTCCTCACCACTACAAAAACATGTTGAAAATAGAATAATTAATATATACATGGATCAGTGTATACAAAAATAAACAAGGGTGTAAGGGTTACATTCAAGCAATTTTAGGGCAAATTGCTTTCACAGGAAACAAAAACTTTTAAATATGTCAATGTGATTATCTAAGATGAGTTTTAAAGGATAAAATCATTGATTGTAATGGGACTTAAAACAATTAAACGTCTGTTGTGGTGCCTGTGTTTTATTAATATAACGAATTCTGACATTTTCTACTGAATTCTACTAATGTCATGTACTCAGGGAGGAGGCATATTTGGATGCAGGTAGTGAAGTTAAAACATAAGCTGAAATAAGCTTTCCTTAACTTTGCACTTCAGGGCTTCATTACCCAAAAAAAAAAGTATAAAAGCAAAATGAGATTTGAAAAGCCGCTCAGTTGGATTGTAATGTGTTGTTCAAGCCATGTAGCAGTAAGCTGAACAGAACAAAGTTTAACGCTCTCCACTGAGTAAACAGCTCACGCAGAGCAGCTGGTGACTCGCGGCCTCACTATAGCTTCTACAGATGTCAAACAGTGGTGCTCCTCTCTAATCCAAATCTCTCATTCAGTCCGGCTCCCCCTCGTATGACAGAGAGAGATTCAATCCCTTTGTTTAGAGCCCAGACCACAGCCCTAACCGATGCCCCTCTCAATCCAGATATAAGGCTATATATCCGCAATTGGGTCAACCCTTGCTGTTTAAATTGGATTTGTGTGTGTGCTATGAACCAAGATAGAATATCCAAACTCATATTCCACAGTGCGCTCTTATGTTCGCTTAGAGAGACTTTTTGCACTCAAGTTTTTCTTGTCTACCATCATTGGATCAACTCTTCATCTCCATCAGAGGCTGATAAACATGAGAAAAAACAACAGCAGCACTGCACGAATCAAATCAAACATCTCCACCTTAATGTGAACGGGCGTACGAGTGTGCCAAGCTGGGGCTTTTTAAAAGGGAAGAAAAAACGACAACATATTTAAACAGATTGTGAAAACAATTCCATCTGTCGCCTTTGGCTTGCCACCACACAGCAGATGGAACACTTATCATTATAAATGCTAACTGCTTCCACACTGCCAATTGGCACTTAAATGCCACTGCCATTTCTCCCTCGATGGTGGCACCAAACAAAGGCACTCATTTATTTCATTATTCCTTCATTACGGCAGACTCGATTAAGGTAATCTATAAAAGGCTAGATCAGTGGTCCTCTGCGTCGAGAGCCTCTACGTAACGACAAAGTATTGTAGACGTGGTGATGGGCTGACTAAACCACAATCTACACTTGGAAGAGTCAAGATGACTCTGTGAAAAAAGAAACTACTTTAATTAAACACCTCACAATGATGCATCTTTAAAAAAACATTGAATCAATTTTCACAAAATTGGAAAAACTACTGGTGCATACAAAGGCACTGTAGCAAAGGCTACAGTGGTAACTCAAAGAAGACTAGGCTAATGGCTTACAATCCAGGACAAACATGTTAACTAACCAAAAAATGTATTTGATTATACAAAAATTAAAAAATAGAAAATTGTTTGCTACAAAGTTCACAAACCTATAGGACCATTTGGTTGCAAAAATTAATGATATATTATCCAATTAAAATAGTATAAATAAATAATTGCACTAGATTGTGTTGCAGTGGTGCCCGTCCTATAGAACTCAATGCTTTTTGTTTTAAGGGTGGTTGCCAGGGCATTGCAATATGGTTTCTAGGGTGTTTTGGATGGTTGCTAGGTGGTTACCTAATAGGCCAAGTCTAAAGAGCTTAACTCTAAGGGTTTATGATATTCTGGTCTCTAGATTTCTAGATTTCGCACAAACCCTCAATTAAAGTAGTTCACTTGAGAAGAAAAAAAAAAAAAAAACTTTTGCTGATAATTTACTCACCCCATGTCATCCAAAATGTCCATGTCTTTCTTTTCAGTCGAGAAAAACTCTCTTGTTCAAACTCGTTCATCAAAATGAACAAATCTTTTTTCGTGTAATTTCGAGAACGTGCATCACAGAACAGAACGGAGGAAGGCAAGCATTTGTGCTTACAAAACTTAAACTTTTTATTTATTTTTTAAATGACCAATTGTTTCGCTAGATAAGACCCTCATTCATTGTCTGGTAGCGTTTAAAGCCATTTGCAAGGTAATTTGGACCTTGAAAAGTTGGGGTTCATTATATGGAGAAAAATCCTGGACTGTTTTCATCAAAAACCTTAATTTCTTTTTGACTGAAGAAAGAAAGAATGGACATCTTGGATGACATGGGGGTGAGTAAATTATCAGCAAAAGTTTTTTTTTTTTTTTTTTTTTTTAACTTGAACTAATCCTTTAAAGTAAGTCAACACCTCTTTGGTTCTTGTGGAAGAGTATGATTGAGCGTGTAACTAATGTGCAAATTGATGAATATTTACATGTGAATAAAAGCCTAAATTCAATCTGTTCATCATATAAATTGATTGTGTCTCTTCAGAAAATGTGGATGAAAATGTGGTGAAAAGTGACCCTTGCTTTATCAAACACTAATTATAGCAACATTTCCAATTTCCTCAGTCTATTCGAATGATGCAGAAATGAAATCTTCTCAAGTCCAATAAAGATTCACAACAAAATCTCAGTGTGCACCAGCCATGAGAGCCATTTCAGTTGTGCAGGAGGGCCGGTATTCAGTGGCCCTAGAGAAGTGTGGCACATTAGCGAAGCCGAACACCACTGACTCCTGAACGGAAGGAATGGCGGGGGTCGATTAGCTTGCCATGATAAATCAGAACACAGCTTTACAAAGGCTTGCCACCACCACACCGGCTGGTTAAGGGCATTACAATGCAAAGCAGGACTCTTTTCAGCTGCTGCCACACTCTGGAGTGCAAGTGAAGATAAATTCTGCAATGAAGCATCTTTCTCTGGTGGAGTTTAGCCGGGGCTACAGAAGAGAGAGAAAAATAAAAGCCTTTTAATCCAGCTGCTCTCCACTGAAGCCTTCGCCTCACTTCTGGGCACGCGTCTCAGAGACTAAAGGGAAAACGCATTAACCCTGCCTGGCATACGCAAGCACACACTCGCACACGTGAATACAGCAAACAAAAACAACGTCTGGAAGTCATTCCTTTACCTTCATGTGAGCTACTTTGACAGCCATCAGCCAAGGCGAGCGGCTGAAGAAGCCATCTAAAATTGCGTTTTACTTTCTAATTCGATTTAAAAGCTGGCAGGGAGAGGTTTATTGACTAATCTTTAAAACAAAAGGTTGAAAAAGACAAAATGAAGGAGGGCTGGAGAGCTTGTCGTTTCTCCGATGGATATCTTTTGTCATCCTTAAGGGAGCCGGGCTGCCGGAGCACTATCGCAGGATCAGAGAATGCTGGACAGTGATAAGTGGAAGCCATGGAGAGCCTGAAAGACAAGCCCTATCTCAAGTCAGAGAAAAGACACACACACACCTACCCTCACACTTCAAAGCATTGCTCAGCTTCTACAGCTAGAAGTAGTGCATGCACAAGCCTGATCATTCAAAATAATCGCTTCCGTTTCAATCCATAGTGAGCTGCCTAGAAAGGCAACATTTTAAGGAATCATTGGCAAGCTACACATTTGGCAAAAAAGGTCCATTGTTTATTGTCAATAGTGTAGTGTTGTGTGAGGAACAGCTCACACTGAAATAACTTTCAAATCAAACAGCTTTCTGTTATTCTAAGCGTTGAATCCAGAAGACCAACTTGCGTCTACGCTAATATTAGTCTCTCTGTTTATCCCGAGGGACACTCTATGGTGGACCTACGCGTGGACCCATTCCAACTCATCCTTAAGTGCCGGCCTCATTGTCACGACAGCCATCAGCACTGATCCTCAACAACTCGTCTCCATACCAGCGCGATTACTTCGACTTCCAAACAGTTGAAAATGGACAAATACTCTAAATGTTCCGATCCAATCTGACTTGTAATGCTGTCCGAATCATACACTGTTCCTTTGTTGGCCAGAGGAGAACTGGCCCCCGACAACGTCTGGTTTCTCCCAAGGTTTTTTTCTCTATTCTGTCACCTGATGGAGTTTTGGTTCCTTGCCACTGTTGGCTTGGCTTTTGGCTTGCTTAGTTGGGGACATTTAATATTCATGTAATGATGTGCCTTAAAGGTGGAATACCTAAGATTTTTGCATTAAAATATCCCAAAATCACAAGGCCAGTGTTATATATTTAGTTAAGATGATAGCTTACAATATTCCAAATGTTTCAAACAATGTTTAAAATCGCGAGAAAATTTAGATTTTAACCAAGGAAACGGGGCGTGTGAGCAGGGGTGAGCTTGGAGTCGCCAGTCAATCGCGTCATATCCGCGTTACCTCGGTTTCCGCTCGTACTACGTGTAGTCCTGGACAAATGCGGAAGTTGTAGTTGTGCGTTAGCGTCTATCAAGCAACAAACGTCAGCTCGTTTCGCGCATTTGTTATGGAATGGTGCACAATTATTCTTTTCAATTATTCTCCGAATGTGAACTGTTGGCTGTAAAGGGGGTCACACACCGAAGATGCACCAGAAGAGCCGCGCCACGTGTAGGACAAAGTCCAGTATCGCACACCGGACGCGCACTTTCTCATCAGTATATGGCCAGCAATATTGTTATGTTTAATGACATGAAAGGAAGATAATGTCTGTTCTGTGTTATGATTGTACTGCACAATTAAATACAATCGTTGCTGAGTCTGCATTCTGAAAACTTTACCTCAGAGCATCCGTTAACTGAATGAATTGAAAATCTCACCTGAAAAATCTAATAACATCAGTAATTGTCATTCAAGCAGCTGATTTCTGTAAATGAACGCAAAACTAAATGCATATTGCAGCATAGGGCGAAGTCAGGATCCATTAGCAACGATTTGACTTCAAACTCTCTCCACCATAGCTTCGTCCAGTGACTCGTACAGTAACATCTGATAACTAATTTACTTTTAAACCTGACTTTTCTTGCGGCTATTTCAGTTTAATGAAAAACAAGCATGTCATTAAACGCAACATTTATAGAAATCGAACTTTGCCTCATCCATGACAACTAATTTTCGATTCCCGTCTGACTGATCTAAGGTATTGCAGCTTTAAGGTGGACATTGGTTAAATTTTCTTCTAGAAACAAACTTCTTGTATTATTTTCATGTCATCACTGTGAAGCTGCTTTGATACAATCGGTATTGTAAAAGTGCTTTATAAATAAAGGTGGCTTGACGTTACTAGTAAAATGTGTGAACAGCCTTGGTATTAGGGCTGCACGATTAATCGCATGATGTTGTTATGCGCATCTAATCATTAAAGCCAGTTCCTTGATTAGCAGTAAATCACCTTCAACCTGCTTTCAGATGGAGCGGCATTTACTAAAAAGAGCCGCAGTTAACTGACAAGCTGAGCCACATAGCTTTAAATATCGCTGGCGATACGTCCTCGATATTAACGCGATTTGGCTCAGCTTGTCAGTAAGTTACGGCTCTTTGTAGTAAATGCCGCTCCATCTGAAAGCAGGTGAAGGTGATTTACTACTAATCAAGGAACTGGCTTTACTGATTAGATGCGCATATCAACATCGTGCCGATTAATCGTGCAGCCCTACTTGGTATGTATGTAGTCTTTGATACTGTGTTGTTAGCTTAGCAACATGCTAATATCAAACTGTACTGTAATCAAATTTAAGTCAAGAAATAGCACTATTTGTTTGTCCCAAATCAATCACTTCTGAGGTTAGGGTGCTATGTTTGAAGGCTGCTGCCTTTGTAGGGAGTAGGTAGCAAGGCAGCTCATCAAGTATTAGAAACAATTCTAAATGCTAATGTTCAAATACAACTGAAATGCTAAGGAGCGGTTCCAAAGGGGTTTTTTACTGATGGCTTAATTATGCCTGTGTCAGTTTCAAGGTGATTGTATTAAACAATTCAATATGATATACTAATAAACAAGGCAAGCAGTGACTTTCACCAATAACCTCAGTGAAAGCTCAAGAGACTAAAGAACAGGTCAATTATCTGTTTTACAGGAGGAGCAAAGAATCAATTTCAAGTCAATGAATGACTCTTCCACCTTTAAACAACAGCTAGAGTTAAACCACCAATCAGGAAGAGCTATACGAAGCTTAAAATAAACTAGTAAACTGTTCTAGTAGTAGCAGTCACTTAAGCCAAGTAATTTCTATTTTCTAGCAACATTTTCTTTTGTGAGTCTCTCCCAGAACTGGGCCAAGTTTTCATTTTAGAGACATTGAAGACAACCGATATTCTGAAGCATTAGTAGTCTGATTAGAGAATCAACCTTTTCTTTAGGTGGAAATAATGAAAATCTGCGAAACCCATCCAGATCTGGCACCACAATTTCAAGGATTGGCTTTTTAACATACACATTCATCATCAGTAAACTCGTGATATGCTCAAACTTACAGTCCCTCTCACTTGAAGCTTCTTGGGCTCTGGGCTCATTTCTTGAGGGATGAATTTGATTGGTCCCTTGATCTGCCTTCTGGACCTTTTGGTTCCATCTGGCAGCGTCTCCATGGCGATGTCAGCCTCATCACTGCTGGCCTGGTCACATTCAGAGCACTGCCTGCAAAAGGATGAGCCAGAGACAAAACGAGAGAGAGAAGGAGTCAGGTATTCTTTTGCTTTCATTTGGCCTTATTGATTTCTCAGTATGGAGAAATCTTTGAGATGAGAGAGCAGCTTTCAAGGTCCATGCCCATGTTTTTCCATTGGAAGCAGACATGTCATATTCATTCAAACAAAGGGGATGTTAAGTATTCCCGCACAAACGATATATAAAATTGAAGGAATAGTCAAATTCTTTAGTGCGAGAAAAGCTTTTTGATTATACAGTATTACTGTTCTCAGGAGCAGGCAGTTGCCAGTAATTAGGTATGACTTGGCCCCCTACACAATTTTATCTTTCGAATGCTTTCTAATTTCCATCCAGCAGAGCGGAACGAACATCACGCTTTCTTATTCATGGATTAAATGAATTACTTCAAATCAGCAGCGAAAGCATCGGGCTCAGCTTGACAAATAAACAAAACACAGAAACGCTCATCACGCAACTGTGGAGCTCCACATAAATTTTAAAAGTGACAGTTAGTATAACCTTACTAAAGTAAACATGGAGGGACTTTATGAAACACTACAAGTGAAAAATCTGTCAATGCATTTTTTATTTTGCTATAGACATTAAAAATAGGGCTGTCAACTTAACATGTTAAATTAGTGATTAATTACAACAAAAATTTAATACAAATCCAATTAAAATGCAATTAATCTTGTTCTCAGACTCATATATTAATTTATCATATAATTTGATAATTTTCAATCAATTGACAGACCTAGGTAAAAGGAAGAAGTGAACTGTCAAAGTTAAATATTTACAGCGGCCTATGATTTTAGGTCAATATTACTATAATTCTCATGGTCACAGGTAAATAATTAAATATTTTCTAAATAACTTTTTTAGCAAGATTTTGTTTTGATTGTTTTTATTTTTAACATTTTTTTTTTTTACTTAAATTTACAGTTTTATAACTATTAGTCATTATCAATTATTAGAAACCCTGCTCTGGAGGGTTATAAGACATTTCATTACATTTCAATTCCCTCTCCCAGTCCTGTTCTCACCAGTAGCTGTTTTTGGTCTTCTTCGGCATGCGTGTGAGAGGTGGGTCCAGACAGCCCAGATGGTAATGCAGCTTACAGGTGTCACATAGCAGTAAAAGATGCTGGTCTTGGTTTTTCTTACAGATCCCACAGCTGCACATGCAGAACATGAAACGGTTTCTTAGTTACAGCTCACAGCCACATTAAAGCATTTACTTTTGAAGCCAAGATATGTTTTCACACGTTTCTCTCTTTCAGTGCATAATATTTTATGAACTCTAGGTCAACGTTTAAAAATGATATTACAATAGCACTGCCCAGGTGTCATAAATGACCTGCTGGCACCCTGTATTGGCTGCAAGCTAACCTGTAGAGCATAGCTGGGAGGTTTGATCGACTTCCCTGGTGATCCACCCTCTTTCTTGCTTGGCTTTCTCTCTTTGGGAGTTTTCAGAACTGCAGGAGAGTTCAATTTCTGCAAATAAAGTAGAACAAATAAATTCAACCACATTTTAAAGACACACCAAATTATTCAGTGATAATATTAAACTAGACCAACATAATTTGAGAAGGTTACTCTTAAGGTTATTTGTAAGTGTTTGCCAGGATAGTGCTAGACAGATGCTTAAGTCTGCAACATGACTTATCATGCTGCAATCAAGTTGCAAAGGTGTTCTGGGTGGTTGCTTACACTATTAAAGCACTAGTTCACTTAAAAAAAAAAAAAAAAAAAAAAAAAACTTTTGCTGAAAATTTACTCACCCCATGTCATTCTTTCTTCAGTTCGAAATTAAAGTTTTTGATGAAAACATTACATGATTTTCTCTTCATATAATGCACTTTACTGGCCACCAAACAGTTCAAGGTCCAAAAGACACTTTTAGTGCAGTTTCAGGTCTTATAAAGCGAAATGATCGCTCATTTAAAAAAAAAAAAAACAAAGTTTAAGTTTTATAAGCACAAACACTCGTTTTGCTGTTCTGTGATGCACGTTCGTGACTCTCCTGTTCGAACTCGTTCATCAAAATGAACGTATCTTTTCCGAGTCATTTGGTTCATTCAACGAATGAACTGAACAAATTGACTAAGAAAAAGATTTGTTCATTTTGATGAACGAGTTCGAACAGGAGAGACAAGAATGCGCATGACAGAACAGAGTTTTTTTTGTTTTTTTGTTTTTTTTAAATGACCGTTTCGCTGATAAGACCCTTATTCATCGTTTGGAATCGTTTAAAGCCCTTTGAACAGTCTGCACTGAAACTGTCTTTTGGACCTTGAACCTTTTGGTGGCCAGTAAAGTGCATTATATGGAGAAAAATCCTGGAATATCAAAAACCTTTATTTCTTTTCAACTGAAGAAAGAATGACATGGACATCTTGGATGATGAGAGAGTAAATTATCAGCAAAATATGTTTTTTTTTTGTTTTGTTTTGTTTTTTAAAGTGAACTATTACTTTAAGTACATTTTAAATTAAATGCAATTAAATAAAAAAAAATTCTATATTTTTTAAAGATGATTTTGAAGAGACTTTTCTTTAGTGTGTAGACTCTATTAAAGAAAGTGTTTATCAGCCTAAACACATGCCATTCATTCAATAAACAATGAGTTTGTAACAATGGCAGCTGACTGGAGAATTTAGGAATTATTTTTGCATTTCTGCTTGATGCTGTTCTTGGCATCACTCAATTTATGTCAGTTTTTCTCTCGTTTTCTCTCATATGTAATGTTACCAATAGCTTCCATCATAGCTATGATGTATCACACAAGCACTGCTCTAATAGTGCAAATGCAAGGAAACATACTCTTTTTAAAAACCAAGAACAGATTTTTACTGTATTAATTTTTTGCCCAACAAGTCACTTGACATTCCTGTCAGTACACTGAAAACTATTTTAACTTTGTGTTTGTTTTTAAAGGAAATTAAAGAAGCATGAGCTAGACCTTAGACACCTGATGAGTGACTGACTACTTTCATTCTGCAACGCAAATAAGCAACACTAGAGTGAGACTTTTATGTAGAGATATGAATAAAACAAAAAATATTATGTAAATCAGTTTAATTTAAGAGCTTTTCTTGGAAGTTACTTCTAAAGATGCAGGGAAGAGGGGTTTGGAGAGAGAACAGTGGCCAGGAAGAAAGAAAAATAAGTTTTTCTATTTTCTGTCTATACATCTGTGCTGCATCTTTTCTGTCCAGGTTAATTAGAAAAATATCTCAGTAGGAACCGGTCACACAGCAACACAGAGCAGCTTCTCTCAGAGGCTTTCTAATCTGAGCGCGCTCAGTTCAGTGTGCCCATGGTTGCACCGCCGGGATTATAACAGGCCAGAGAGCTGAGTGAGGAGATACCAGATTTCACATCCTGCAAACTCTGGTTTACTGTGGCCGGTTTCCTCACTCCACATACCTACATTTCAGTGGAAATATTATTTGGAGAAGAAAGGTGTTTGACTAAGGACAAAACAAAAACCAAAAAAAAGAAGCCTCACAGAACAGCCGAACAGGCGGAATGGCCATCTGCTGAGAGAGACAGACAGACTTTGCAGTCTTGCTGAGATTGTGGAGAATCCCAATGGTACCCTGAGAGGGGTCATATAACTCACACAATTTCCAAAAGAGGTAGACCTGCTTGCAATGACGTTTTAACACATGGTGTCCACATCAAATATTTAATTGAACAAAAAACAAGCTATTTCTAAACATGACTAAAACAGCAATTAGAGAACAGATCTAAATAGCTTAGTGAGTAATGTTTTCCTTGTCTGTAAATTGTTGCCAAATTCACATTTGAGTCCACAGCTGAATTTATCATTCTCTGAAAAAGTTATCTGAATGAAATATTTGACGCTCCAATAAAGTACCACAACAAAATGTCATAATTATTGTTCACAGAGTAATGTGCTAGCCTAGTTTGGATATATGAATATTAGGGGTGTAACGGTTTCACAAAATTCACGGTTTGGTTCGATACGATAACACTGTGTGTACTGGTTCAGTATGTTTCAAATACAGCAAAAAGAAAGAAATGGCAGCGAAATTTCCTTGATTTAAATTTTTTATTATATTTTTATTAAAACTAACATTAAAGTATGATTTTTTTTTTTTTTTTTTTTACTTTGAGCAATGATGGAGCTTTAGCCTACTTGACTTTTCATAGGAGCTTATAAAACAAAACAGCTCCTTGGACAAAATGAAATGTAATATTGTAGTAGTTATAAACAAAGGTTTATTTTAGTTTAGATTAACATTTGAGGGCAGCAATTGTATTCATAATGTCAAAATACAACCGACGTGATGTTACTTGAAAGCATTATAGCCTACTATTCCTGTCAAACTTACAGATAGTAGTGTTATACAGTAAATCCTTGGTAATGTTGCTGATCTGTGGACACTGGATAGTTCATTCATGGCACAATGTTTGTTCCTGGTTTCCACGTCAGCGCTGTTCTGATCCGTTAATAACGGAGAACTGTGAATGTTTCTCACTAGATCTTGCAGCGATACTATTACTTCAGTGGTGAATTCAAATGTTTTCTGGATTTGACTGTGTAGTTACAGTGCTGATGAAGATCGGCTTGCACTGCATTCGGTGCATTGGTCCAAACTGATAAACAGTCCGACATCCAAACAAACAACCACACAATAACGAGTACCTCAGTTCGTTCGCTTACATTATATTTGCCATTTGATGTTGGGCAATGTTGTGGTCACGCCCAACGTCTCTCATTATGAACGTGCTCTGACGCGCCTGGACATTTGCGTACCGAAAACCAAAAATGCGTACCCGAAAACCAAACCGAACCGAAAGCCTTGTAATCGAACGGTTCAATACGAATGCGCATATCGTTACACCCCTAATGAATTTGCATGTATATGTAACATTCACCTGCCACTTTATTAGGTACCCCATGCTAGTAACGGGTTGCACCTCTCTTTTGCCTTCAGAACTGCCTCAATTCTTCATGGCATAGATTCTAACAAGGTGCTGGAAGCATTCCTTAGGGAGTTTGGTCCATATTGACATGATAGCATCACACAGTTGCCGCAGATTTGTCGGCTGCACATCCATGATGTGAATCTCCCGTTTCACCACATCCCAAAGATGCTCTATTGGATTGAGATCTGGTGACTGGTGGAGGCCATTTGAGTACAACAAACTCACTGTCATGTTCAAGAAACCAGTCTGAGATGATTCCAGCTTTATGACATGGCGCATTATCCCTGCTGAAAGTAGCCATCAGAAGTTGGGTACATTGTGGTCATAAAGGGATGGACATGGTCAGCAACAATACTCAGGTAGGCTGTGGCGTTGGAACGATGCTCTAATTGGTACCAAGGGGCCCAAAGAGTGCCAAGAAAATATTCCCCACACCATGAACACCACCACCACCAGCCTGAACCGTTGATACAAGGCAGGATGGATCCATGCTTTCATGTTGTAGACGCTAAATTCTGACCCTACCATTCGAATGTCGCAGCAGAAATCGAAGACTCATCAGACCAGGCAATGTTTTTCCATTCTTCTATTGTCCAATTTCGATGAGCTTGTGCAAATTGTAGCCTCAGTTTCCTGTTCTTAGCTGAAAGGAGTGGCACCCGGTGTGGTCTTCTGCTGCTGTAGCCCATCTGCCTCAAAGTTCGACGTACTGTGCGTTCAGAGATGCTCTTCTGCCCACCTTGGTTGTAACGGGTGGTTATTTGAGTCACTGTTGCCCTTCTATCAGCTCGAACCAGTCTGGCCATTCTCCTCTGACCTCTGGCATCAACAAGGCATTTCCGCCCACAGAACTGCCGCTCACTGGATGTTTTTTCTTTTTGGACCATTCTCTGTAAACCCTAGAGATGGTTGTGCGTGAAAATCCCAGTAGATTAGCAGTTTCTGAAATACTCAGACCAGCCCTTCTGGCACCAACAATCATGCCACGTTCAAAGTCACTCAAATCACCTTTCTTCCCCATACTGATGCTCTGTTTGAACTGCAGGAGATTGTCTTGACCATGTCTACATGCCTAAATGCACTGAGTTGCCGCCATGTGATTGGCTGCTTAGAAATTAAGTGTTAACGAGCAGTTGGACAGGTGTACCTGAATAAGTGGCCGGTGAGTGTATGTTTACACACACACATATATATACATATATATATATATATATATATATATATATATATAAATATTAGTGCTGTCAAACGATTAAAATATTTAATCGCGATTAATCGCATTAATGGCATAGTTTGCTTGTGATTAATCGCAATTAATCACACATTTGTATCTATTCTAAATGTCTCTTGATTTCTTTTTGTCCCATTATTTTTTCTAATTTTAATATTCTTATCAACATGTGCAAGCTTGTGCAAATGCTTTTTATTGAAAACAACATTGGCATATACTGTGTTTAAATTCACACTAAAATTCTCACTTGGAGCAAATAATCTCTCACACAATGTAACACTGTCCATCAATAATAGGGTGAAAGAAATACTGACGAGGTCCTGATATTGACAAGGGGCGGAGAATTCGCATCAGCTGTGTGTGTGTGCTTGGCCATCATCAAGCGGTGTTTCAGACTGGACGATGTGCTGCGATGATAGTTCAGTTCACAGCGAAAAAACACAGATCACTTTGGTCTTGTCAATGGAACCATTTGGCAACTTTTAAAAAGTAAACTTTCCATTCACAATCTTATTGACATCCATTTCGGCGTCTCGTGCTTGTCATCCACTCAAAACGGAATGTTAACCAACTATTTGGCCGGCTCGCAAACCCAAACGAGTGTGTGCGGTGTGCCTGTTGTTTTGTTTACGATCTAGCTAGATCGCTTGCGCTTTGGTCGACGAAGCAACAAAACATCCAATGAAATGAATGTGTTTCAGAGCACAGCACCACGCATGCCGCCTCCTTTTGCAAAAACATATGAAAGAAAACTACAAAGTTTGCTAGGCCAAAAGACTTTTAATTGCACAATAAAAAAAGACACAGTTAAAATGGGTTTGCGATAAGCGCCATTAATAACGCGTTTAACTGACAGCCCTTATAAATATATATATACATACATAAACATTTACATCTCTAAACTCACATCATTTCTACACTTCACATCATATCAAGAACCACATCAGTTTGAATTTGTGATTCAGATTTTTGATCATTGTTGAAGCATACATTAAGATGAAACTGAAGGACACATACTAACATTTTGATCAAAAAGATCTTAATTTGTGTTCCGACCATAAATAGAAGTCTTACGGGTTTAGAACGACATGAGGGTGAGAATAAGTGAACTATCCCTTTAAGGTATTATAAAACAAAGGTTTCTTTTCATGTCCAAAGCAGAATTTTTCAATTTCAAGAAAAAAAAGGCTGTTTTTGTAAAATGAACAATATTTCAGACTCAATGTGAATTTATGAAGGTCATATTGTTTACGTGGACAAATTCATACGAATAGACCAAGTTTGCAAAGGTGATAAGCTACCGAAGACACATTCATGTCCCCTTTCCAAGAGCACCAGTGTGAGTTCTCCCTCACCCAAGGTGGCACGAGAGATGAGACGCTCTCCTGAGAACATCAATAATTTGAGGGTTATGTGCAGACACCAATGACTGATAGGGAACTGAAATGTAGTAGATAGATGACACAAAGGAGCGGGCGCCTTGACTGATGTTGCTACTTAAGCGGCGTGCGTTTTCTAATTATGTGATTTATGACCATCATTGCAGATTCACTGGCTCACTCTTTCCGGACCACTCGGCTCTCCTCGCCTCCTTCTACTCTCCTCGCTCCATTATTGCAGCATTTATCTGCCAGAGAGGACATTTTAAGAGATCTTTTTCATTAACCATCTTACACACTCTCTAAGCCGGGTAACCAGTTATTCAGCGCAATTAAGTTTCAAACAAGTGCGCATGGGTGCATGCAAATGGCGCCTTTAAAATGTTTTGTCGTTGTATCAGAAACGAGATAATCGACGTGAGCTGCAGTTCTGATTGTTGCAGTTTTAGGTTATGGAGAGAAAGAGTGGACTTTCAAATTCATTCTGCTGAGGCAATCTCATCAAATTCATTCTTCCTGGGTGTATCATAATTATTAAAATGCTGACAAAACACAGAGGACTGGTGATACCTCCTATTTGGCAATCTTTCACTCTGTGTGTGTGGCCATGTAGCCTAGCTCTATGCTAATTCTCCACATACACACTGCATGAAATTGAGCAACGTCTAAGCTCCAACAAAGATACTGAACTTTTCCAACAAACTTTACAAAACCCAGAATCCTTACAATCCCTTTCACTGGTTGCTGTTGCCAGTGACATATTTGTTACAGGGCATATCCTGCTAAATGGCATTCATAGTACAGACTGTCATTTAGACAAAAAGAGAGATTGTACGGAACATTTCAGACCTTCACATTTCGCACTCATTAAGTGACCGTCACCCATGGCGACGCACCTTGGTGATGTGGTTTCCATAGTGAGCAGGGGAGAGGTTGGCGGCTTTTAGCTACAGAGTCAGGGCTGAGTGCATGGCCAATGACAGGTCAATCAGTTAGCGCAAATGAAAGAATTTCGCAAACAGGAGGCCCATTACAGCGAAGAGAATTACCTCAACGCTGTCTACCCAGTGGGGTGCTGCCTACAATCTAGATTTCTTTCAATCACAGCTCATTACCCAGGTGCAAAAAAATCCAGGGAGAAGATTTCTGTTCTCTTAACACTCTTTTCACTGTGAAGTCAAAGACGAATTCTGCAAAAAAATATGCCCCAACTGCTAGATCCACTTCTGCGTCTGAGCACCCAAAGTGTCTGCTTTGTAGACCAAAACTGAGTAAGATGTCCATGAGCCAAAGAGCTGTTGACTAAATTTACTTCACATTTTATTAACTGGAGGTTAATAAGCAGTGATGCACAATTTAGCTTTTAAAAATGAGTGTGATTCACCATGCAGACATATAATGTTAAAATTTACAGCCATTTAATAGCCGCTTATGGAAACTAAGCTGAATAAAAACTATGCTTTGTGTGCACTATTACAGTAGTTCAAGTGAGAACATTAGCCAGGTTGTTTCAGGATAGCTGTTAAAGGGTTAGTTCACCAAAAATGAATAATGGGAGTTGGTATCCTAAATTTAGAAGGTCAAAAAGGGGGTTAAGAAAGGCTGTCTAAAGCGAAAGTTATGCATTTTTGTAAGAAAGATACATATTTATAAGTTTATTAACTATAATCACTAGATTCTGTCAACAGCCATAAAAAGTCAGAATTGTGGAGGAATGACCTCTGACCCGATGTATTAAGTCAAGATACAGGAGTAGCGTAAGCTTAGGCGAAAGTAGACGCCTCTGCTGATTCAAACAAACAGGGCTGGGCAACAAACTCAAGAGCCTCTCTCTCTGTATCGAAATCCGTACGACATTTCTCTTTTGCAACCGCCGTTTTGTTTTTCTTTAACTATCTCTGCGCTTCCGCATCTTCAGACATCATGCGTCGGGTCAGAGGCCATTCCTCGCCAGAACTAGACTTCGTGCACAGACGTGTAGCGGAAGCCAGTTATTTATTTTTAGTGATTTATAAAGTTATAACAGTGGAACTCTTCTTATCGAAAATGCATTGCTTCAGAAGACCTTGGTAACGCTTCCTTTTACAGTCCAGTTACCCATGTAAATACTATGTACTTATTTTAGTAACTACAATTACTGGGTAAGAACTTAGACTAACCCTGAACCTACCCCTGTTTTATGTACTTGCCTTAAATTAGTACTTTCATGGTAAATCAGTACTTTCTAGGTAAGTACACAATAAGTACACTAAGTACTGTTCTGTAAAATGAAGCGTTACCAAGACCTTTATAAACCATGAAAGTTTTGCAGCAAAATATCCAAAAGCCACTAGGCCAATGTTATATATTTTAGTGGATTTACAAACTAAAAAAAATAGTTGATTACTTACAATATCCCAAATGTTTTCAACTATTTGTAAATCATGAAGAAATTGCGATTTTAACCAAGGAAATCGAAGCGTGTGAGCGAGGATTCACCAGTCAATGACGTCATATCTGCGTTACCCTCAGTTTCCGCCAGGTTTGACCTCGTACTGCGACAGATGTGGACAATCGGGGTTATGCACGTTATGCCTAGCAGGACGCGCACGCTGTAGTTGTTTTGTTCAAACATTATGGACCATGTCAAGCAGACAAAAAGAGGACTAAAACGAAGATCAACATCTTCCGAGATGCCGAGACGCAGAGACGCGAGTGTTGCAGGTTACTTTATTAAACAAGTGAGCAAATGTTGAGCATGGTGAGCAAACTAATCAATGTAATTTAGTTCAACATGATGAAAAGTTAGAATACGATCTGTATGTTATTCTTAATTTTAATCTAGCTTAGTCTCATACAGCCAACAAACAACCTAATTAATAACTTTCAACAAACTCAAATGCCGTTTAGTGTGATAGTGTAACGGTTAGAGCAAGTGAAACAAGACCTGAAGTTTAATTCGTTTAACTGAATTCGCCTAACTGACCGATGTGAGCATTAATCCAGCACTTGTGTGTAGTTCGGTAGAATGAAATGTCCTTTTTCCTTGATATCGCGGACTCGTGTTGTGTTTGGCGCTGTATACGTCTAGCAATCGTGCCCTGCTTCACACCCCAGGTTAAAAACATCAGTGTATTCACTCATCCATAAAAGAACCATCAGCTTGACAAGATCCATAATTCTGCTTAATGCAGAACATACGTCATCAATTTACGCCTTTGTTATTGTAAGAGGTTAGCGACCCCTGGTGGAGAAAGAATCTTGCATATTGTACCTTTAAGACCTTACAAAACCAATTTTGTGACAAAGATATAAATATTTTATTATTCTTTTTAAGGGTCAACATGCAAACAGTTATGTAATTGAGACCATAAAGGAAAAAAATAAAAATAAAAAGCTTATATTTGTCAGTCTTTTGATGATACTCAATGTTCATCAATGTGGAAAATGGTTATGGAAAACTAATGTACTGAATGTTGTAAGACATCTTGAATAACATTAAAAATGGTATTTGGGGGAAAAAAGACTATGAAAGTGCAAAATATGTGGCCATTTAAGCATTCCCATCCTGATCAGAGCACTTGAAGCAAGCGGTGTGTATCAGGGCGGGATGTAAGCTCACTGGAGCTGTGATAGATGAGGCGTACAGCTGGATCAAGGATGGGATGGGGCGGAGAGAGACTGAATGAAGATGGACAGGGAGAGAAAGAATGAGGCGGTTGAAGGTAAGCCGTACCTGTCCAAGGATCCCCCCATCATGCTCCATATGGCTTGGCCCTCGGTCCTCAGCTGGCCATTGACATTCTGCAGGTCCTCCAGAGACTCGCACAGCTGTGGCAGATAAAACCGCGGCAAGGCGGGAGATAAGATAAGACAAGGACAAGTTGGGCAGCTCTGTCTGTTAACGCACACACGCACGGACTAACGTGTACAAATCCAAAGGCGTACACAAACCTGTGGACATCTGAATGACTAATACACAAATTCGCTTTTGGTGCGTTACAAAAAAAAAAAAAAAAAAAAAAAAACGGCTGATTTCAGGGAAGCAACAAACGCTACACATCAAAACACCCTCACACACACACACAAAAAAACATTTTTTACTTTTAACAGATTCAGAGCCCAGCACACCATGAAATATTCCATTACACTTCCTGCGTCTACATTTCTCTTTTTCGCACACACACGCACCGCTGTGGCATTTCGCCGTGTAGAGGCCACTCTCAGCTCCAGACAGTAGATAAGCGTCAGGCAGGCGTTTGATAAAGACGATGCATGAGAGGAAACAGTGGAGAGGTGAAGTTATTATGGGTATGCTGAAACGAAACTAAAGAGAGCCACCCTTATCTCCGCTGTCTGTGAAGATGAGGCTCCACGTGGGGAAGCTAGAGCTAACATTTAAAACCGTCTCCTTCCAACACGCACTCCAGATTAATACTGATGGCTCAGCGGGGTCCAAAACATAATGCTGCAACTATTTATATAGTTACATATCATACATTGATTTGTTCTCTTGGGGGTTTTTTGACAAAAAAATCAATTAATAGCAATGGCCGTTTTTCCACCGCTTTTTTATTCAATAATAAAATTTGATTCCACCGCTCAATTATGCATATATGCATTTATGCTCTGGTACTAGGCCTTCATTTCAGTGTAAAAATTCTCAGATTTTTGCCGGAATTTTTTTATTTATTTTTTTGACACATGTAAAAAAAAAAAAAAAAAAAAAAAAATATATATATATATATATATATATATATATATATATATATATATATATATATATATATATATATATATTTTTTTTTTTTTTTTTTTACATTTCCCATTCATTTCAATCTGGGATCATACTGACAAAGACCAGAAGTGTAAACATTTTTTTTCCCAACAACCGAATCAAGCCCAGTTTTTTGTCTGTGTATAGATAGATAATGTATGAAAAGTCACAAAATCTTATTCCACTGAGATGAAGGGAACCTTTTTTTTGTTAAGTAAAAGTCGATTTGGGTCCGCATAGGCCCCATGACCCACTTTAGGGCTAAAAATATCAAACTAAAAGCAAAAAACTATGTAACATACTATATAATTCAGGATTATTAAACACAATTTTACGATGACTCAGACCACTGATTTAGACAACTTTTGTGAATAAGCAGTCAGCTTTCCACAGTTGTTGATTTCCTCAGGATCTCTCTCCAAGGCCGGCATCGTGCTAATGCATGTTGAGTGCCATAATTAACAACACACACTCCATTAATACCGCTTAATACATGTGGCACAGAAAGACTAGACGCCACATTAACTCCAACTTCTCGCTTTCATTCTACTCCTATTGGGACAGATGAGAAAACACAAAAATCTACCCAAATCTTCTTCAAGAGAATCACGTTCACAAGGACTGAGGGTCGATGGCACATAAATAAAGCAGCACAGAACGTTTAGCTGCTGTTATACAATACAAGGGGTTTTGTTTTTATCTTGTTTGGATTTTGTTTTGTTTTAGTTTAATTGTTCATAAATATATTTTTACAACAAAAAAAACTATTAAAATGGCTCTAAATTTTTATTTTAGTTAACAAAAGTGTCATTCACTGCCAGTTTTTGTCATCTAATTCTCTGTAAACAAACATAACCTTGTGTTATTCAGGATTTTGCAGGATCAGCTTTTTTATTTCTCTCTGCAGTTGGTCTGGGAATAAAGTAGCTTAAAATGAGATTTCACAGTTGCATGGTAAATTGAAAGACTGAAGCATAATTGGTATTATTTAGTAGCTGTTCAGGAGCTACGCTCTTGGGATAATATTCCAGCGGTGCGTCATTATTTCCTGTGTGCATGCCTCTTCTTAAGCACCAATAGCCAATACAAATGTGCAACGGACAAACGCTAATAGACAAAACAGATGCTAGTGAGAGCCTGGAGTATCAACAATAGACAAACCTTATCGTACTCCATGTGTAGCTTCTCCTGCTCACTCTCCAGCTTGTCTTCTGAGGTTCTTCTGCTCCACTATGTTGTCCTGGATCTGAATCATCCTCATGTTCCGCTCTGAATACCAAAAGACAAACAAATCGATACTGAGATTGCTATCAGAGTACAGGAAAAAGTATATCAAAAGAAGATTGAGGGAGAAAGCATGAAACAAAAGAGGAACGTTGAGAGAGAAAGTGCACTGATAGAGGATAGGCCTCCTGCTGGAACCTAATGGAGTGTGTGCCCAAGGTTACTCTACACATCTGCTCTTAACATCACTCATTTGGAGGGCAAGTGCCTAGCTACAAGGCTACAGAGCGGGATGCATGTCTAGCGCTCACTCTCTGATACCGCCTACGGTTCTGCAGACAGATTCAAGTGTGTTAGGAACAGTAAGCTACATGCTACAAATGCATCAATGCTTGCTCTATCCATTAATAAGAAAAAAGCTGATTCTCAAAAAATAGACCGTCGGCCTCATGAGTTATTTAAGGAGCCCCTCTAATCCCACTTTGGCAAAAAAAATTATTAATCTAATCTTGTGGCCTCAAGATAGTAACTCGTGGCCTCAAGATAGTAGCTCGTGGCCTCAAGATACTAACTCGTGGCCTCAAGATACTGAACTCGTGGCCTCAAGATACTAACTCGTGGCCTCAAGATACTAACTCGTGGCCTCAAGATACTAACTCGTTGCCTCAAGATACTAACTCGTGGCCTCAAGATACTAACTCGTGGCCTCAAGATACTGAACTCGTGGCCTCAAGATACTGAACTCGTGGCCTCAAGATAGTAACTCGTGGCCTCAAGATAGGAACCTGTGGCCTCAAGATAGTAACCTGTGGCCTCAAGATAGTAACCTGTGGCCTCAAGATAGTAACTCGTGGCCTCAAGATAAGTAACTCGTGGCCTCAAGATAGTAACTCGTGGCCTCAAGATAGTAACTCGTGGCCTCAAGATAGTAACTCGTGGCCTCAAGATAGTAACTCGATACCGCCTACGGTTCTGCAGACAGATTCAAGTGTGTTAGGAACAGTAAGCTACATGCTACAAATGCATCAATGCTTGCTCTATCCATTAAAAAGAAAAAAGCTGATTCTCAAAAATAGACCGTCGGCCTCATGAGTTATTTAAGGAGCCCCTCTAATCCCACTTTGGCAAAAAAAATTATTAATTAATCTTGTGGCCTCAAGATAGTAACTCGTGGCCTCAAGATACTAGCTCGTGGCCTCAAGATACTAACTCGTGGCCTCAAGATACGTAACTCGTGGCCTCAAGATAGTAACTCGTGGCCTCAAGATAGTAACTCGTGGCCTCAAGATACTAACTCGTGGCCTCAAGATATGAACTCGTGGCCTCAAGATATGAACTCGTGGCCTCAAGATACGAACTCGTGGCCTCAAGATAGTAACTCGTGGCCTCAAGATAGTAACTCGTGGCCTCAAGATAGTAACCTCGTGGCCTCAAGATAGTAACTCGTGGCCTCAAGATAGTAACTCGTGGCCTCAAGATAGTAACTCGTGGCCTCAAGATAGTAACTCGTGGCCTCAAGATAGAACTCGTGGCCTCAAGATAGAACTCGTGGCCTCAAGATAGTAACTCGTGGCCTCAAGATAGTAACTCGTGGCCTCAAGATAGTAACTCGTGGCCTCAAGATAGTAACTCGTGGCCTCAAGATAGTAACTCGTGGCCTCAAGATAGTAACTCGTGGCCTCAAGATAGTAACTCGTGGCCTCAAGATAGAACTCGTGGCCTCAAGATAGTAACTCGTGGCCTCAAGATAGAACTCGTGGCCTCAAGATAGTAACTCGTGGCCTCAACAGAGAACTCGTGGCCTCAAGATACTAACTCGTGGCCTCAAGATAGCTAACTCGTGGCCTCAAGATAGTAACTCGTGGCCTCAAGATACTATCTCGTGGCCTCAAGATACTATCTCGTGGCCTCAAGATACTAACTCGTGGCCTCAAGATACTGATCTCGTGGCCTCAAGATACTATCTTGTGGCCTCAAGATACTATCTCGTGGCCTCAAGATACTAACTCGTGGCCTCAAGATACGAACTCGTGGCCTCAAGATAGTAACTCGTGGCCTCAAGATAGAACTCGTGGCCTCAAAATAGTAACTTGTGGCCTCAAGATAGAGTTAGTATCTTGAGGCCATCGAGTTAGTATCTTGAGGCCACAAGAGAGTATCTTGAGGCCACGATTTACCATATCTAGGCCACGAGTTACTGATCTTGAGGCCACAAGATAGTTATAATTATTTTATTTTTTTTGCTAGTGGGACTAGGGGGCTCCGTAGTTATTTCTACTTAAAGTGGTGAAAATCAAGCTTTTAAAAAAAAATCAAGTTTTTAATATGATTTAAGACAAACCATGGCACAAATTCATGTCAACACCATTGTTCAGTATTTTTGTTCTCCTTTAAACTGCAGTGAACCAAAGACAGTCTCAAACATGCATTAAAAAAATCACTGGTGTTTCTGACGTCACAAACTACCTTGTAACCAATCAGTTCGACGAGTGATTGTCAACGAGTGGATCTCTGAACTGGTGTGAGTGAGTGGAGGCAGGGCCAATTTGCATATTCATATAACCACGTATACTAAATGAGGCAAGGGTATAGTTACATTTAAGCTATTTTAATGCATGAAAAAAAAAACTTGAAAAATATCATTTTGATGATGAAACATGAGTTATAAAGGGATGAAATGATTGACTACAGGAGGACTTTTATTATTTGAATTAGCAAATGAAAAACCAAAACCACTAACCTAGGTAGTAGTTAACAAAGTCTGCCGTGAGGGCAGGCTGCTTATGTTTACGCCGTCCATCTATGCTTGCGCTGGTATCAGATGTGTCCACGGGGAAGATGTCTGTGCTGATACCCATGAGCTCGGCTTTACGCATCAGCTTACGAATGGCTGATGCACTAGAAGTGAGCGGTCGGGAAAGCTTCTCTGGGCACCCATGCCTGCGGTCGAGTGTTTCGAGACAGCTCTGCTTTCGCTCTGTACTGCTGGAGCCGAAGTGGTTATACGAGCCTAGAGGTCAGGAAATCATGGACATTCAAAAATAAATGATTGATCATTCAACTAGACTGTCTCATGTGTGGAAGATCGTGTCCAGATGGCAAATCTGACCTGAGCGGTAAATCTGACCTGAGCTTCAGGTGTCAGTTGCTTCTCTCTTTCCTTCAGAGACACTTTGCAATAGGACTGCAGGGCCAGGTAGTTCTTCCTTTTCCATTTCCTGTCAAAGCGGTCTGCGTGCTGCTTGCAGTATGCAAAAGAAGGGATCTGCAATGTCCTGTGGGTGAAAATGGATCATGACTAGTGTAGATAAAGACTCAAGAGAGCTGAAATCTTGAACCATAGCTTGATAAAACAAGGAAAAGAAAGTCAGTGATGAATGACAACTTCTCATTAATAATTCTGAAAACAAAAACACATGTAGCAGCCATGTTTGGGTGTTGATAAGATTATGGAACGTCTGATACGTTGCTGCTGACAGTTAATCACTGTATCCAGGTGATTCGAGATTCTAATTGGATGATGTGTATACACAGTCATTGTAAAAAAAGACAATGCTAAATTTTGGGGCTGTTTAACACCTGGTCACTTCATGTATTTTTACTGATTGGATAGTTTTTTGATTTGTTAAAACTGTTCCATTTACACTCGGCCACAAAAATGTGTCTCCGCAAAAGTGATATAAATCCGATCTTCCACATTGACGAAAGCAACAGATATGCACTGTATTTTATTTATCAGATCATTTCAAGATCAAAGAGAGCAATAAGAGAGAAAGAGCAGCATCACCAATGGTACGATAATTTAGTTTTACAACTTTTAATGAAGATGACCGTGTTAAAGGGATAGTTCACCCAAAAATGAAAATTAAGTCTATAATTACTCAGCCCCATGCTGTACCAACCTCGTAAGACCTTCGTTCATCTTCGGAACACAAATGAAGATATTTTTTATTAAATTTGAGAGGTGGATCACTCCTCCATAGGCTGCCTAAGGGTATCGCGATGTGACAACAGTGGTTCAAGTATAAGTTTATCAAGCTTATATAAAAAACAAACAAAAAGCAACGACTTTATTCGAATTTTGTTTGTTTTTCCGCACAAAAAGTATTTGTGTCGCTTGATAAACTTATACTTGAGCCACTGTAGTCACATGGAATATTTAAACATTTTCTTCATTGACTTTCTGGGCCGTCAAGTTTCGAATCCCTTAGGCAGCCTATGTAGCAGTGATCCACCTTTCAAATTTAATCAAAAATATCTTCATTTGTGAAGATGAACGAAGGTCTTACGGACTTGGTACACCATGGGGGGCGAGTACTTAATTTTCATTTTTGGGTGAACTAACCCTTTACCGTTTCATGATCCCATGCAGAATTTCAAGTATAATTTGCGTCAGTTTGCATGTCGGCTTTCTGAAAGAGATACTCGGCAATTCATATGCAACAGGCTATATGTGTGGTGAATGTGATGTGTGTTTCAGTAGCCTGTAACACATTCTCACACGTTTATTTATTTTTTTATTTTTTTATTTTTGTACAATTTTGAGAGGAATAAAATTTGTAGAATAAAATGAGGCTCCAACAACCGGATGCATAAACACTTGTCTAGTTTCGCTCCTGAAGTGGTTTGAGTGATCGGATTTCAATCGTAAGGCATTTACACCTAGCCTGACTTTGATTATGAGGCGTGTCTTAACCAAACCAGGAAAAAAAAAACTGCACTCAATCGGATAGTCAGTAGACCTACAACCAATCAGAGCAACGCAGTAAGTCAACTACTTTGCATTTCACAGTAATCAACTACAGAACTAACTTATTTATTTTAGAAGTAAAATAACGAGTGTTGCTTCTTTTTACTTGATCTCCATGAGTGCGACCAAAGGAGAAACCACAACGACCACAGGGTTTTCATACGTCCTATCTTCTTAGCGACTATCGGAGCCAGCTGATAAGTTACACTTTTGCCGAATCATGTAGGAAGGACGGCAAAAATATCTTTCCAATCGACAAATGCCTTGATTGCAGTTTTCTGTTCGTCTTAAAATTAATGCGCTGTCTGATTTATTTTACAATAGACGCGACAGCAGAATCTATACATCTGAATTCTCCAGCTGTAGTCATCTCTGAGGGAAGACAGTTAGCGCTCTTTGATAACGTGATGATTACGTCCCTGAAGATCACCTGTACATAATCGTATAAAGCCCGCCCTGGAAATTTGATTGGCCTGATGATTTTTTGACTGATCATAATTACTCCTCAATGTATTCGAGTCCAGACCGAACTTTCCGAACCAAAAAATGTTGTGGGCGGGGTTTGAGCTGGCACACCAGGCTAATTTACAGCTGGTCTTTTCAGAAAAGCATTAAGTGACCAGGTGTTTGGCCCTTTATCGTGCGAAAGTTTTTGCGTGGTAAGCCTGGAGTATAATATAATCTGTGTAATTATATATTAATGCACTGTATGATGCATCCCTACAGTTTAAAAGTTTTGAGTGTATTGTTTAAGGAATACATTTTATAGCAAGGATGCATTAAATGAATCAAAAGTGACAGTAAAAAATGTGCAACATTATAAAATATTTCAAATCAATGCTGTTCTATTGAACTTTTTAATCATAAAATAATCCTGAAAAAAATAACGGCCTGCACAATTATATTAAGTAGAGCCCAAAAAACTGCATAATAGAATGACTTATTATAAAGAATCATGTGACATTGAAGACTAGAGTAATGGCTGCTGAAAATTCAATTTTGCCTTTTTATTTTATTATTATTAATTAATTATTATATTTTTGTTTAAATTGCCCCAATCGTGGCTTTTCAAATATTCCCTTTCATGCAATGTGTAACATAGCTGTTTGTGAATTTAAAAGGTCTGCAAAGTTGTAAAGTCGAAAGTGCACGATAAATAAACTTATTGTCTCCCAAAAAAAAAAAAAGAAAGAATAGGTTCGTCGTCACTAGAAAAGACATTTGCATTATGCTTGCCTATGTTGTACATTGTCCGCAACTTGACCAGCCCTCAAATGTCATTTTACTGACGCTTGATTAAAACAAAAGGCATATGTCAAAGTCAGAGTATTCTAAAATAATCTGCTGATGTCGAGATGACATCTCGGCTGTGGAAAACAAGAGTTACTTCTTTAAAACGCACACGACTTGGAGGAAGCAGAGGGAAGGGTTTATGTCTTTGAGAACACAATCTGAGCTATTCCACTCAGGTTATTTTAAGATGCATCATCATCTCAAATACCTCATTATTGTTAACTTAGACAATTGCTGCTGGTTTTATTTTGAGAGCTTGTGTGCTCGCACACCTGATCGTTTTAAAGTACAATTTGATAATGGAGGAAATTGTAGTATCTTCTGAATTACAGGCTGATGCATTCTTGCCGTCTGTGATGATGCCCAGCACTCCACTTTTTTATAGACCATCAGTGTCTGTGCATTCTCTGATAGCCGTGATAAATAGCTGGTCACAAAAGGCCTGTAAAAATTCCCCTCTCTTTCAAAGGACAAGTACATTTTGCAGAGAATGTGGGAGTTGAAGCCCGAGCGGCAAGACAATGACTGATGCAAGGCTGGCAGGATTATTCCAGGAATGGAAGTGGACTGCCTTTCTCTGCAATGGAGACGTTAGCAGCAGAGTTCATCCTCCCTGGTTACATCTCCTAGTCACACGCATAGCATTTCAACCCCTCCCTCGAGGGCAGATGGAAGCACAGCCATTTCCTGTCAGCCACGGAATCGTTTAGGCTTAAGGTGTCTCGCTGGATGCTATCAGCCCACTCACCTGTTGATATGAGGACCTTTGCACAGCTGACTGGATTAAGTCGATTGCAGTGAGTAGGCACTTTTTGCCAGTGTTTATCTGCACTGAACGCAACCATCATGTGCTTCTCCAATATGGACTGAATATTTGAGCCACGAGGCTGATGGTCTGTGACCACGGCCTGGGCTGGGAATTCGTTCTACTGGCTGGCCTTGTGGTCTCTGAGCCTTCTTCCTATGCTTAGGTGTGTATCCATTTGATAAACGCTTGCGTTTGAAGTTCAAACATGTAATACGTGTGTTCACAAAGAATCAGAATCTAGAGAATAATGGATAGTCCATCTAAAGTTTAAACAGTTCCATATGACTTTGTTCCATGTAATAAAAGAGAAGGAATTTATTGCTCTTTTTTACCCTGCATGATTGAATTGATAACCTGAGCTTTCAAGCTACAAAAAGTATACAAAAGCATCATAAAAGTATCCAAATAATAAATATATTCCATGATTTGTATGCTATATTTCACATTTTTTGAAACTATTCAATTTTGTGTGACAACATGGCATTTAAGTTCTTCACTGCATAATATTCCTCTTCAGTAAACCTCTATCTAACCACTGCTAATAGAGTCAAACTTGAGAACCGAATCAGTCAGATTCATGAATTAATCATTCATTTCACTGAAAAGATCATGCTCAAAAGAACGATTTGTTCATGAATCTGCTACATAATTGAGCAATCAAATGGCTTCAAAAGGGTTGGAAAATAGTGCCTTTACATGAACTACTTATGCTATTTTCATTGTGTTTTTTTGTCCTTCTAGAGCTGTGTTACCCAGTCATCATCCACTTTCAATACAGTAAAAAGTGTGGCCAGGATGTCTTATGTTCGTTTTCGTGTGTTCTAGGTTTTGAAATAAATGTGAATGAATAGTAAACATTTATTTTTTGCTTTTGAAACGGATTTGAGGACAAGCAGAATAGTTTTGTGAGAAAAAAAGAAAAGAAAAGGCCTGAAAAAGTTTGTTTACAAGCCTGATTACAAGAGGTTGACAGGCAGGAGAGTTAAAAAGCACGGACAGGAGAAACAACAACACATTACAAAGCTGTCATCACAAGACTGCGACAGAGGGAAAGTTGTAGAAAATGAACATCAATTAAATGCAGATTAAAGAGGATGACCACATAACACACTAACCTCTTCTGCAGCGGCTTCAGACAGTAGCCCTTCCCGTTGAGCACACGTGACATGGAAGAATGAACGGCACATTCCAGCATCACAGCTGATGCAAACGCCTGTGCCGAGCAAAGCGTGCGTCCTCACACAAACTGCACTCCTGCAAACCATTAACCCAAACAGGCCGTTGTATGACATACTTGGAAAAACACTGCACTTAAAAACTTTCTAGCATTTGCTGACTTCAGGTCTTATTACTTTCATACTAATGACTTGGGATTATTTCTGTATTTGCAAAGTCAAGAAAGGTAAACTGCTAGCTGATTGTGTAAAAAAAAACACCATTATAACAATCCCACATTTCATTTACCTGTATAGTTCTATATTTAAGATAAAGTGGTCAATGAGTCTCTAAAAGCCCATTTGACTTTCTCCAATTACTGGAGTTCAAAATTAAAATAATAATAGCCTTTTTCTTGGAGTAATTTCTTTTCACATGTACAGCACAAACCATTAAAGAAAGCCGTTCAAGTGCTTCTAAAGTAATTTGCTTCCCAGTAAAAGGAACCTCTTCTGACTTACTGACACATAAAATAATGTCAGATAGAGTAAATGTACAAAATGTCTACAGTCGACAGAAATTCTTGGGAGGGAAATGAAAGACGCCCTTTGCTCATAGACGAAAGTCAGCATTTCACATAATTCATCAGAAAATGTAGTTTTTTGTTGTTTCTGTTAAATCGATTAATCGCATCTAAAAAAATCTGTTTGTTTATATATGTGTGTTTGTGTATGCATGTATGTGTTTTGACATTTATAATTATCAGAAATGATTCTTGAGCAGCAAATCTGCATAGAATGATTTCTGAAGGATCATTAGACTGGAGTAATGACTGAAAATTCAGACTAACATGGAGGAAAAAAATAAATTTTTCTATTTCTATAAAAATTAGTTTTCCATTTAATAAAAGTAAATGTATTTTAATTTGTTAATATATATATATATATATATATATATATATATATATGCTCTTATCATTTAACAAAAAAAAGATTGGCTTGTGTTGTGCAAATGTTTTTTTTTTTTTTTTTGAAAACTACATTGATATATACTATGATAGATACATCATCAAGTGGTATTTCAGACTGGACGTGCTGCGATGATGATTGCTCAGTTCACAACGACAACTAACAAAAAAACTACAACGACAAAAAACTACAACGTTTGCTAGGCCAAAAAGGCCGTTGAATCGCGCAATAAAAAATTGACGCTGTTAAAATGGGATTGCATTAACGCCGTTAATAACGCGTTTAACTGACAGCCCTAATATATATATATATATATATATATATATATATATATATATATATATATATATTTATTTATTTATTTATTTATTTATTTTTTATTTATTAATAAAATTTTTACTAATTAAATTTCAAGTTTTAATGTATTTTTATTTTCTATCAAATAAATGCAGTGAGCATTAGAGCATAAGGCCGTGTGACACCGTGTGTCGTTTTTCCACACACCTGGTGTATGTTTTCAATTGTTTTCAATGGGAGTGCCACGTTTTTTCAAACGACATGAGTGTAACGAGTCGCTGAACTTTCTTTTTTTCACGCTGAATATCCAAGCACCCAGTGTTTTTTACTGGTCGCCGAGAGTTGAAACATATTCAATTTTGGAAAAAACGCAGAGCTCATCACTGTCACTTTTTACCCAGCCATCCAGTCACAGTGGAGGAGGGGCGGGACAAATCCCACACCGACCAACTGCAACAACATTCTTTCTGTACAACGACATCAACCAGCAGAGCTAACTGAACAAAATGGATATATTTTTTATGAAACAAATTATCTGTGAAATCAGTTATAAGTAAACTGTGCTGCAGATATTCTGCATCATAGCAACAAAACGTCTCAATCGTAAAAAACGCTGCGCTGCCAAAACGCTCTCAAAAAATCGCATAAGTCAATTTTTGGGTCAATATTGGTTGATTAGTGTTAATATATCGGCTTACCAGTATTAATAACTTGTTTTTGAGATCATTTATTTTTTGCAGCTGTGTCATTATTCACTTCTGATACTTGCCTTTGCCCCATACTTTGAGTAGTTCATCTCTGTGAGTGTTACTGGCCTGAGCTTGTCGATATCTCCAAATGCAACGCCTGGAACATAAAGTGCACACACCACGTGCACCCACCTTCAGCAAAACAAAATAAAGTTGAGTTTGCATCTGTAATATCCAAGTTACACAATTATCAGAGTACAAGGACAGCTTCTTATACACTTCATGTGCTGAATAACAAATCAAGATGGTAATGATCCAGATGTCCACAATTAGAAGAACAAAGCAGCATCTAGTTAATGGACTACTATTCACTAGGATATTCCTTGAATAACTGCTATACCCTAAGCCCTTCAGAGGAGAAAATACTCAGCTGAAGGTTTTAAATGTACTTAACTTGACCATTTGGTGTGACAAAATTTCAAATGCAGACTTTAGGAAGGAGAATCCGAAGTCCAATATAAAGATATCCATCTCTGGTGAGCGAACGCTCCACACTTTAATTTGCTGTGTTTTTCATGCTCTAGTGAAGTAGTAAATTTGGGTGCAGACGGGCTGAGGAGCACTATCAGTGATAACGTGGCTTGAGTCTTCACGCTTCAGACACCTCTCTCTTCCTCTCCCTCTCTCTCTTAGCCCTATCCCTCCATCCCTCCCTCCAAGCTAAATCGACCACCTTTTCTCTCCTTCACTCATTTTGCACAAACCTTTCCCTCTGAAGTATTTCTCTTGTTTAGCTACTTTCGAGAGAGTACCGCAAAACTTTCAAAGAATGTACAATAATTAAAGTAGTAAAAGGTGTGACGGGAATGGCAGTGCCTTTAATTAATCTACTAATGATGATAAAATGTAATATCAGACCAAGCATCGGTTAAACGCACCTCCCAGCGTCAGTTTCTTTAAAGATGCCGTCCTGACTGGGACAGAGTTCACAGCTGGGTGTAACGCCGTTCTGCAAGCGTCACAGAACCACGGTTCTGTTGAGTTCTCTGAGGCCGAGCTCATGATAGAGTCACTTTCACCATCAACACCATAGCAACCTGAGGGGAACAAGAAAAATCAAATGAATGTTGAGTATTTGATATTACTGCAAAGTAAGTTCTTATATTATAACCCATTCCCAATACTAAACAACATATTAAATTATCTGAGAAATATTACATATTTAGAATATTGAAAAAAAATTGTGTATGACACAGACACACAAAAATACATATACTTCCCAGTCCCAAAAAGTGACTGTTTGGATTTAAATGGGCAAATGTAAATGTGAATAGTATGCTGTCTAGCAGGTTATATATCTTTGACAACAATTCTTCTAACCCTAAATGATAGAGTGTGTAGCTTTTAATTTCTTTAACAACCATGTAGGAAGATGGCCTTATTCCAGGATGACAATGTCAAGATTCATCAGGCTCAAATTGTGAAAGAATGGTTGTGAGGGAGCATGAAGAATCATTTTCACAAATGAATGAGTCCAGACTTAAATTCATTGAAAGTCTTTGGGATGTGCTGGAAGAGATTTGACAGAGTGATGGACTCTTGCATTGTCAATACAAGATCCTGACCAAAAAAAAAGATGCACCTCTTGATGGAAATAACATCACAACATTCATTTCCATCAAGAGGTGCATCAATCTTTGATAAAGATCTTTTAGAGCCAGTGAACATGTTGCCAGGGCAATTAAAAATCCGAACTACGGCAGAAAATATCCTTAGAGCTGAGCTGCATGATGTTGCAGTTGTGCCTGGCAGAGTGTCAAAAGAACAAAGACATCTAGAACACAGAATGGTTTTGTTGCTATACTTTTCCAACAAAAATAAGGCCATTCGAATTGTAGCATCACAAGTCCACAGAGATGGAAGTATTGGGCCAATGAAAGTATTTTAATGTGGTCACCTTAATTTCCTTGGGTTGCAAAGACAATTATTGGGCTGATCGGGTTACCATGACGCCTATTACACTCAGAAAACGTGCTCCATGCCACCAATAAGGACGGCAGTCAGCTCCTTGTCAACACTACAGAGATAACGTTCTTGTTCCTAATACAGCAAACTGGCCCCCAGGTGTGGGAGAAATGGAGAGAGAGAGACAATCAAATACAAGTTCAGATCCTTTAACATACTCGCCACAAAAGACTCAAACAGTGAAGTGTGCAGAGAATGCTTAAAGGAATAGTTCACTTTTAAAAAAGCTTTTGCTGATAATTTACTCACCGCCATGTCATCCAAGATGTCCATGTCTTTCTTTCTTCAGTCGAAAGAAATGAAGGTTTTTGATGAAAACATTCTAGGATTTTTCTACATATAATACACTTCACTTGGTATAAAATGGTTCAAGGTCCAAGTGAGAGTTTTAGTGCAAACTGTTCAAAGGGCTTTAAAACGACACTAGACGATGAATAAGGGTCTTATCTAGCGAATCGATTCGGTCATTTAAAAATAAATAAAAAAATGTAAGTTTTAGAAGCACAAATGCTTGCCTTAATTTATTTTCGACTGAAGAAAAGAAAGACATGGACATCTTGGATGACATGGGGTGAGTAAATTATCAGCAAATGTTTTTTTTTTTTTTTTGTTTTTTTTTTGACCAACTCCATTAAGCATTCTAGCATGGCTTTTTTGCATGGCTTCTCTCTGAGCCCTAACCAGCAGGCTAAAACTTCTAGGTTTGTGGTGATAAACATGATATTGTTTATTACCACAACAATAGCCACGTGGCCTGTACATCTCGTGCGCCCGGTATAGCTGCCAAAAACTAGCCCGGTACGCTGCCAAAAACTAAAGCATCCATTTGTGTTTGATAATCATTTCCATCGTGGCTATGCTCGTGTGACATTGCAGTTCTTTCTCATCATGAAAGTTTATTAGCATGCATTTTGAAGCTGTATCAATCTAAACTTGCGATTTATGGTTTTCTGAGCGCATACACCTGAAAAATGCACACAGACAGCTGGATCCCTGAGCATTAAATCGCATCCTCTGAGTATTAAACTAAGTTATCTTTCACATCTTATTGCACTTAAAATGTCACACACACACAATGTTATGTAAAACAAAGCTTGCATGTGTATATTACATCTGTGTTTTAACCCTCAAACGGTCTACGGTCATTTATGACCGGAAAATATTCTTGTTTTGAATTTCTAAAAATTACAGCTTTATCTGAATGTTATGAAACTTGGTGACTTTTATGGCATTAGGTATGTGAATACAAAAAAAATTGAGGTCTTGATCCGAGCATGCTAAGTGGTTGTAAAAAAATAGTTACACTTGTGGTCTTCTGGTCAAAAATGGCCGAACCATAGGAAATGAATGGGAAATTGACAAAAAAAATAATTCTCTGAATTTTTGTATGTAAAATCTACAAATCGGCCACAATTCAAAAAAAAAAAGTACACTGCAGGAAAGGGTGACACTCTACAACATCTAGAGTGCACACCAACCCACAACACAAACACACTTTTATACACACACACAAATACATTTTGATTACAAAAAGAATTTTTTGAATTTTTTATAAATCACAGCTTCATCGGAATGTTACGAAACTTGGTGACTTTTATGGCATTATGTATGTGAACACACAAAAAATCTTAGGATCAGGTGAATAGGGTCATGATCTGAGCATGCTAAGAGGTCTTTAAAAAAATAGTCACACTTGTGGTCTTCGGTCAAAAATGACCGACCTATAGGAAATGAATGGGAAAAAAAATATCTAAAATTGTTGTATATGTACAACCTACAAATTGGCTACAATGCAAAAAAAATATTAAAAAAATATTTTTTAAAAAAAGTACACCGCAGGAAAGGGGTGAGGAGATAAACATGGCAGACTGTGTATAGTTCACTCAGGGTGGGATCTATGCTAATGGGGCAGGGTCTGAACAATGTGACATCACATTGCATTGAAACGGCAAAGGGCTTGTACTGAGACACTGCTTATGATTTATGCGGATTCTAAAAAGAGGAGTGAGTGGATTTTTACCATTACAGGGTGGTTGTGTACACACTGCTGACACACATTTATGTTACTTGTTAACATGCTAAACATGTTAAAGTGAATTTTCGCATAATAGCTTTAACCCTTGTGTGGTGTTCATATTTTTGTTATTCAGCCAGTGTTCGTAGGTATGGTGGACCCGCTGCATTTTGGGGTTTTTAATTCAACACAATCAAACAATTTTATGTTAAAATACTCAACAGATGTTTCCTTCATCCCAATTACAAGCAATACAAACAGCATATATGGTTCATATTTTCTCTTTACCTTTGTTAGATCACATAAGAATTAATGGCAGAGGGTAAAATGTGCAGGAATGTGAGAACAGACGGTGGCCGTGCTTGAATTTTGCAGCAACGTTGTGACCGTTTGTGGGAACGGCAGGTTCAGAAACACAAAATTCACACTCACACACACAGACAGGAGGAGGACAGAGTAAAGGTACACAGGACCTACAATTTCCACTTTTATTAGTCCCGAGTCATGGACCCGAACATCCTGTGTGTAATGTAAATATGTGTGTTGGGGGGAGGGGTGTACAGTGTGTTTTCATTGAAAATGTGTTCTGCTATATAATCTTCTCACAAAATGAGCAAAGGCCAATGAGTCTGAGTTTGAAAAAATAATTAATCATATAATTTTTCTTTTGATAAAAATGAAAACGGGTCCAACAGACCCGAACACCATACAAGGGTTAATATAAGAAAGCTGAGGGGATACACTAAGGTGTGCAATTTTGTGCTGATTGTGTAAGGTAAGATATGTTGAGCTTAACAATTTGTTTGCCAGAATCATACAGGTCACTTTATCCAAGAGGAAACACTAAATGCGTGACCATAGCTGTAACTGAAGCGCACGTGAAGAGCACACAGCATCTCCCACCAGTAGAATCAAATAAGAGGCTTTTGTAACCTCATCTTGCAGTCATTTTGAACCATGAGGTAATGGGTGCCATTACGAAGCCCAGCCCGGCGTTTATTTTCTTAAAGAAAGGTATTATGGGAACACAGCTGGCAACAGTTGGGTGCGTATTACTGACTAGGCTTTGAACCATAGGGCTGGAGCTTGCGATGATCAGTTTGCTGGTTTAACTGACTTACTGCTGAACCGTCAAGCAAATCTCCGATGTTCCTTTTGAACTCAGATACAAAGCTGGACCTGCTAAGCCACAGGGTGCTGGCTAATATGAGCTAAGCTGGAAAAAAGTGATGACTATGGGAGAGCATCATAATCCCTGAGGAGAAGATTATCCTTGTCAGAAATGACGAGCTTGGCAGTTAAAGAGCGACCTGGGGAAGGCTGGTGACAATCAAGAGGAACACTTTTAAGATGAAATGAAGGAGGGTTCAGGATGAGTTCAGAAAGCGTTAACATGCTAGGGTGATGTGTGTGTACATCTGCATGCATGACTGCAATCAGACAATGAGGCAAAGCATGCTGGCATTATGCACAGTGTGTGTGTTCTCCAACAATCTATTCGCTAGGTGTTAAATTTCACTCTCACAATGTTCAAATTACGATGGTGAATGCAATAATTTATCAGCAGGCTATAAAATAACAGCGAGTTGCTTTATTTGCATCTCCAATAGCCAAGATGAACAGAATAACTTCATTATAGTTCTAACTTCAAGCAAATGATTCCATGCAGTGATCATGATATACAGTATTTTCACAAAAAGTAGCTCATGATCGTGTAGATAGTTGTGTCTGAGCAGAGCACCAATCTTTCACAACTGGAAATTCCTATATTAAATGATCAATGTGGTGATGAAAAACTAGATATTTTATTCCAAAAACTGTTTTAAAAAATGAAACTATTTCTTGCATGACGAGTGAAAAATAAGTACAATTACTATAAAAGGCACTTACAACAGAACTGAAATGAATAGTCTTAAAGTGTTTAATGCTCACTGCATTAAATGTGTAATATTGTGAAATATGACGATTTAAATTAAACCATAAATAACATTTAATTAACAATGCAAACGTAAAATTGTAAATGTTTTTGCTGTCACACTTTTAAATCAATGTAATCCATTCTTGCTGAATAAAAGTAGTATTATTTTTTCAAGAGAAGTGTTATAATTTAAGCGGTAAAGTCTAAAATGTTAAACAGAGTAGGCAAAGAATACTTGGGCTATAAACAGTGCATTAAAGTTATTGCATTACTCTGTTCATTTCTAAGTTCTAATTGAACCCAGAAGATTCCTTTAAGATGAAGTCCTCTGACTCTTTGTCAAATGATTAATGAGGAGACGTTCAGCGCAGCGATGTATTTCAATTATATTCACTCTGTTTCTTCCCTAAATGCTAATATTTTTCATCCAGGATGAAGATTTATTCAATACATCAAATATTTGCCAAGTCAGCATGCAAAGCAGGACCACAGACAGGAACAACAGAACCAAGTTGGGGGGCACGGAATGAGTGAATAGGGCCAATTAGAACCGAAAAGACTTGGCAGATGAGATAGAAAGGGGGGAAATATGAGGTAAGAGCCACGAATGGCAGCTGCCTTGATGTAAATCAGCAAAATTGATTCAGAGCTACTGAAAAAAGCCTTTTGAAAACCAGCACTCTCTCTTTCACAAAACAATACAATCATTTTCATAACCAGCAATGCGTGGAATAAATCATTTCCTCATTAAGAGGTGAGTGAAAAAGAAATAAAATGAAACATGCAATTGAAAAAAAAAATCAGGTTCTATCAAACCAGATAACATTCTAATTTAATAATTGTTTAACTCTGTGAAGCTGGTTTTGTATTGGGGATGAAACCAATGTGATTCAGCTGTTATTCAGCAGGGCACCTTTTTTAAGAACAAAGGCTTGAATTTGCTTAATGAATCAGTTTTATTCAGCAGTGCTTGAAATGTTTTGTTTCAATAGTCAATGAAAGTCAAAAGCGTTTTCACTACTCCGGCATGTAGCTATTAAACACATTACATACTTCTCCATTGTTCACTATAAAATATGACAATTTCAGGCTCCCATTCCATAAGCAGAAACTTTGTTTTATTTTTTAAACCAAATCAGTCTACACTTCAATAATTGAAGGAACAATCACCACTGAAGCACTATAGTGTTAAGAATATTTCTAAAGAGCACAATGCCGATATGGTTTTCAGGTCAGATCATATACATTACTTTACTATTGGATTCAAGTAACAACATTGCCTGGGCAACTCTAATAGTGTGTTCACACCGAACGCGAATTTAATCGTTTGCGCGAGTAGATTACATACAAAGTCAATGCAAAGACGCGAACAGACGCATCATTCACGCCGGGCATACGAATAACGCGAATTGGCCGACACGCTTTGCCGTGAACGTCTGCCGCGCAAGTTGAAAAATTTGAACTTCGAGCGGAAGATTTGCATGAAGCTTTGTCGCATCAGCCAATCAACGAAGAGCCATGACGGAAACGTATGCCAGAAAGAAATTGTGTTGTTTTATTTGCGAGTGACACGGATGCGCGAATGGCTTCAAAATGTTCAAGCGTCTAATTATACGCGATAGTCGCGTATTTGGCGCTCTATTCGCGTTCGGTGTGAACACACCATAAGCCCGGAACACACCAAGCCGACAGTCGGCCAGTTTTTGTGCGTCGACTGACTACGTTTCCTCTGTGCGTTCTGCACGGTTGCCCAATTCGACATGTTGAATCGGCGTCGGGCCGTCGGGAAAAGAGAACTCTGACTGGCTGTTCAGCTTAGTGAAAGAGTCAGTGCAAGAGAATAAAAGCAAAACAGCAAGCAAAGGAGTCAAAACGTTAAAGATAGAAGGATGATCTTATGTTACGTCATCTCACCTGAGTGTTTCTTGGCGAATATTTCAATATTAACATGAGCGGAGTGGAATAAAGAAAGCGTTTAGCAGATGTTCAAAACGGTAAGCACGCGTTGCTTATGTTTACGGTATGTGTATCTGCAGCCGGCAGCGTCTTTTTTACTTTTTGAATGACGAATATAGACTAATATATCAGCAGAAATAGACAGCGTCTCATTTACATGCATGCGCAGAAGTTCGCTAGTTTGCTAGTTCGTCAGCGTCGGCTTTAGAGTTGGATATCGTTTGAATTTGAACGATTCTGATTCCGATTCAGATTCCTTGTTTCGATTCCGGTTCCTAACGATTCTCGTTCCTAATTCTTTTAAGAGGAAGGGTCAAAAAAGTTGAGCTAATCTTGCTAACCAATGGTCTTTCAGAAGGAAATACTCCTTTTGTCACAAACACTCCTTTTGTCACAAATTTTGCATTTTGCCGAGATTTCGTTATTTTTAGAAAAGTGAAGCCACACTTTGGACCGTCGACGTAAGCTACTCATGTTCGACACTTCCGGTAGACGCTTCTTCGTTGGTGTTGTTCAGCGGTTTCTTCTTCTGGTCGCGGACTGTGAATATCGAAATTAGGAATCAAAATTTTAACTTTCTGAACGATTCCGGGAAAAACAAAAAGTTAGTCCCGGTTCCAATCAGATACTCGATTCTTCGATACCTAACCCTAGTCAGCTTGGTGTGTTCTGGGCTTAAAAGTATTTTTCGACATTAAGAAATTAATTTCATTCAGTGTTTTGGATAATTATCCTCCTAAATCACTCGATTAAACATTCATTTCAGGTGATGCACAGATGGTTGGATACCATCAGTTTTGACTTAACTGTATGACACCGAGACTCATTCCAAGACCAGTTGAAACTATTTAGCAACAAAAAAAAAGGAAAAAAGAAATTCTAATACTTGACCAAGAAGCACTAGACCTAAAGTGTACTGTTAGCAGTTCGGTACCTTGTAAACCTGCAGGCAAACCACCTGAGGCCAGAGACTATGCTGCAACCCAGCCCAGGGTCACATCATGCATCAAAGGTTCATTGTGACAATACAATCCTCCTTGAAGGCAAGCTGAAACTTAAGACAGGAAGCAAGGGAGCAATGCTTATAATCTGAGGAATGAAAGATCAGATAAAGCAAGGGAGAAACATGTTTTAACCTTGAGCAAAATACTTAACCTGAATTAATTTAGCAATTATCCATCTGTACAAAGGAATAATGTGAGCTCTTCTGCACCGGTGTGAAAACAGACGTGCGTAAAGTGCCTTCAATACATCCTGTTACAGAATCCACATTACAAATACCTTCAAGCAAAACTGTTTAACTTCTGGTGAGAAACCTATTCCTAAAACTAAGGGAGCTTTATCTCTCACAGTGTTCCCAAAACATAAACCTATCACAAGAACTGTCATAACACAACATGATATAATGGGGAAAAAAACAAAGCTTTTTCCCCCTAAAGCAAAATACACAGCTAAAAGCACAAGACAGACTAGTCTCCAATTATTTATTTCTGTCTGGTTTGCACTACACCAAGTTTTAAGAGTCTTTCCAATTGAAACATGATGGGACAGAAGACGGTGCCATGAGAGTGTTTTCATTACTTTGATTTCTGGGTTTTGTGCTGTAAACAATGTTTTCCTAAATAAATGCATTCGATCTAAAACTAACAGTAGATTACACTAGGAACCGTTCCATTGTTTTTTTTAAATAACCTAATTGATTGTTTGTGACGTTCGGTTCCATTAATGAATGACTCTGATGTTGTACTTAGCTCTGATGTTGTACTTGGATTTGATTACAATTATCCCAATCATGTAAACTCAAATTTGCCATCAGTCTAGTAACTTGATTTAATGTGATTATTTAAGATTCACAATAATTGTATAACCTAAATTAGGTTAAGAACTGTAGTGTACTATGGATGAAAACATAATACACTCAGAATTATTATAGTCAATATAGATATAATTGACGCACTTAATAGTTTCTGATAGGCGTCATGACCCATCTATGGATTTTTTACATCCCCAATGATCACATGCACATTTGAATGACTATTAACCAAGCATAAATTTGGATATGCAAGCAGAAGTAAGTGTTAATTGAAAAGTTACTCAAGTAGTGAGACAAACCAGAAGACAACATAAAAAAAACAACATATTCCTGAGGACTAAATTTGACCAAAAAGCCAATTTAAGCAAGTAACTAATTTAAATGAATTGCACATGTTCGGGGAAATAATTAACTTTACGGTTCCAGAACTCATTAGGGTCTTACTGAAATCAATACCAGCAGCATGGTAATTGGTGTTCCAATGAGTGCAAAGCCATTACTGAACGATGTGATGCTTTTACTGTGGTACGGTTTTAATAAACTCACTCCACTCAATGACAGTGTGGCAACCATTACAACACAGCCAGCAAAAATCCTCTTTTTGTTTTAATGAACAACTAAAGGACATAAAACCAACAAACAAGTTCGGAGGCGGAAAACAAGGACTCATAATTAGCCTGAATAGCCTTTGCAGACCAGATCAAGTATGGCGGGGAGTGTCTCTTTTAACAATTCTCGAGTAATGACGAGCGTGCAAATAGAGCGTGTTAGATTTAGATGCTAATCAAAAGCATTGTGCGGAGCTCAAAAGGGAAATACGTGTCAACTACTGGAACAAGAGACTCCAGTCTTCCTCACTGCTCTGATCGTTCATGAGTCTCCAGTGCATTTCTCTGATAGAGTCTTTCCCTTTAGAGTTTGAGCGAGGCCATATGCGAGGTCAGAGCCTCCACAGACTGCCGAGCTTGAGAGTCACGCTGTGAGACACTTGTGCGCATCTAAGGATGACAGCTTGTCTCTTATCTTCAGTGCTGCTCTTGTGGCCCCTTTGCTCCATTACTTTATCATTCCATTTTCCCTGGCTCCTTCCCAAGAACAATTCCGAATAGCGGAGTTATCCAAATACTGCAACGTTAAGCAAAACTGCCACTTGAACTTTCCCTCGGTAAATAGACAGATTAAAATCTAAATCCTTTGTTTCAGGAGCCACCCATGCTCCCCACAGTCTGAGACGTTACATCCCATTTTTTACAGCGAGAGTCAGACTCTTCTGAATGCATTTCAAAACGTCTACGGCTTTGACCCAAAATAGCTGACGTGAAGAAACAGCAGCCGAGCACTGGTCTGGTACAAACTACCAAGGCCTTGCTTGCATTTGTCTGTATGTGAAGTGCAATACAGAAACGACACCTTATTCAGTGGCACTTGTCTAAAGGTCACCTTTTCAAACTAGTGCACAAATATCGAAGCGAGCATTTGTGACAGTCAGCAATGAGGGCCGCCCCACCTCCTGGACCAATCATGCCCTCTCCCATTGGGAATAGTGGTACCACAGAGCAGTTGGTACTAGCAGGTGGCAAGCGACTGGCACTGGTCAAGAATTTTGTCCTGAAACAGCTGTCCAAACCCTTGCAAGCTGCTGGATTTCTCCATCCTAATGTGATCTATCTATACCAATTAAGTGAATACTATTGGTTCATGTTAAGGCCCGTACACACTGGGACGAATAACAGCGCGCTTTATTCGTCAGCGTTTTCGGCGCGTTTTTTGTGTTCACACCCAAGCGTTTTTCGCTGACGATGAGCCGAGTGAACATGCAAATTCATTCCCTGACATTAGATGGCGCCCATTTGCCATGCAATACCACTCCAACAGTTCTCTTTTTATCAAGATGTTTTTAGTCCCTTTCACGTTTGTCACATAGTTCTTAATGTTCTAGCACCAACGAGAACAGCAGCTCTACATTCATCTTGCCTTGCATCTTCCTCGTCTTATTTCTTCTTGGCTGTGTAGACGGCAACGCGTATTTCTTCTTCACCATTGCATATGTATGCTCGGCAAGACCGTTTTGTGTTTGATCGCCCCCAAGTTGTGTTTTACTGTAACTTCAGAAGCTTCAAACACGTGAGCAAAAGCGCCAATTGCATTGGTTCGGATAGTTTCTGACGCGGTGCGTCAACGAAAAAAAACAAACCCGAGGTGTTTTTTTTTTTTTTTACATTTTTAAAAACACTTTTACGCGTCGGTGTGAACACTCACATTGGCGCCCATTTGTTTAGTCACGAGGGATTAAACGTCGGCAAATAACGCGCGCAAAATTTATGGAGTAAGACTAGAGAATAGGGAAAATTCACCCAAAAATTCAAGTCTTTCTTTTATCTGCGGAACAATAGTCAACTGTTTGGTTTCCAAAATGGTTCAAAGTATCGTTTTTGTTTAAAAAAAATTATATATATATATATATATAGGCTTGGAATGAGATGAAGGTGAGTATTCTGTCATGAATTTTCCCTTTTAGTCATTGTAAAGCATTTGAATGATAGTACCAGAGCCCATCTAAGTGCCAATTCTCTTCAATTAAACATTATCTGATAGTACTAACTAACCGACCACTTGTAAAATTGTAAAACAATGTAAAATTGTACCTAGAAAATGGCAGGACTTACAATACTTCACACGTATTTCCCTTGTATTGTCATTTTCAAAGTATTAGCATTCTCAGACAGTCTATGAGCTAAAAAAGAAAAGAATGTTGTTGGGCAGTACAGCAATATAAAAAAAAATAAATAAAAATATAACAATAGAGATTCTGTTGTACCATTTTTAATCACAGAATTTAAAGCACCAGTTACCAAGGCATCGTTAATTAGGAAATGTGGCGATTTAAAAAATAAAATATAATTTGGTGCAAGAATGTGCGGTTGCAAGTGCGTACATGTCAGCTATTTTACAACAGCTTTGAATGTGGCTCATTGTTATACAATATGAGAAAAGTCTTTTTTTTATTTACTGATGCCAAACTCATAAATTAATGCAACAAACACAACAAAATCCTTAACAAATTCTTCTTTCCCATTTTACCAAAATGTTTGGAATCTAAATAAATATATTTATGCTGTACTATTATAAAATAAATAAATAAAAATCAAATGGTTGTTTAATATATTAAAACATATTTTTCCTGCAACAGTTATGATATTTATTTTTATACTACTAAATTACTCAAAGCAGGCGTAGCTTGATATGCGCTGTTAATATGAAATGACACCGTTTTGGTCATGCCACTTCAAAGTCCTGAAATATTATGTCTTTATAATTACAAATACATATATACACACCAATCCAGCGACAAAAGAAAGAAAAAGAGAGAGAGGGGAGGAGAACTAAAACAGCTAATAAAGCAACAGAAATGCAGAACATATTCTGCACTCCTCTATAGGGCTCACTGCATTTTATACTTCCTATTTCACTCCTGGTTCTGAAGGGGAAAGCGAGAGACTTTGTGTCTATGAATCTGAGAGGAGTGCAGCTCTAAGAGCTGACACCGCAACACTGCTCTTGGCACGGTAAAAGACTCCTGGATGCTTCAAGGTTGTCCCATGATTCAGTGGCACTAGGTTGTGAAGTAGCTTGTTTCAGTGAGTTGGAGTTGACACTAAAGGGGGTGGAGTGAATGTGAGAGCCTGGACCAGATCACTTGTGTATGTGTCTTCTAACCAGAATGGCAGAGCCAATGACAGATTTAACCATTTTCTAACTCAGACACGCTATCAGTTTGAGAGTGCAGCTTATTTGACTTCTATAACACCACTGACAGCTAAAAAGCAATACCAATTCCCAAATGGCTGCTAAAATGAAACTTTTTTTTAGTTGAAAAATTGTTCAATACAAACAGTTGTACAGAAACACTATTGCTCATGCTCTCTAACTTTTGTGGATTTGAGTGAATGTCGCAAAAAAAAAAAAAAAATAAATAAAAGAATAAACAGGATTTTTCCACAGGAATTTCTTCATGAGATTCACCCGTTTAAAACCCACTGCAGTGGTCAAAGATCCACTGGGAGATTCATACGAGACGGAACATATGCTGTTTTGGAGAACCGAATGCATGTTTTACTGAGAGCATATATTCTTTGTTTGCCACCTCTTAAACCACTTATTGCTGTGTGCTAAGATGAAAGGACGAACAGGCAAATGCTTTATAGATGTAATTAACTGAATGTGTCCTCACCAGATGGAATCGGAGAAGCAAGCAGGTAAGTAGGTGGTCATTTAACTGATGCTTTTATCCAAAGTGTCTTGCTTATTTCAAGGACAATCCCTCCAGACATTAAGTGTGTTGCTCAAGGGCACACCAGTGACTGATGTTCCTCAGGGGGCTCAAACCAGCAACCTTTTGATTTACTCTGAAAATCCTGATCCTGCACTATGCCTCACCACATAAAACTAAATACACAGACTGGACATCAAATTCGGCATAAAATTAAAGCTGCAAGCAGCGATGGGCGGGCCCTCGCACCTGTAGCGTGCGGGATGTGAGGCGGCCGCGTTACATATTCTGCAGCTGAGCCGGTGCGGCTGTGAATTTGCTAAGCAGCTTCGTTAAAGGTCACTTACTGTTGCCAGCAGGTGGCGCTATGACTGTGGGTGAATGTCGTCATGTAGATTTGTTCAGGGCAGGACTCTTGTCAAATGTGTAAAATTTCACACAGATCTGGGCATTCACAGCCAAGTTACTACAACTTCCTGTTTCATGGCGAATCATTCGACGCCACGGACACGCCCATTGACGAAAACGCGCAGATAGCACAACTTTACATCATCAATGCCTTTAGAAGGCACAGCAGAAATGTGAAGTCGATCCAGACTAAATCCCTAGGAGGAGTTCGTTAAAGTACGCAATGAGTAAATCATCCAAAAATGGCGGCAAAATTAGAAATGGCCGACTTCCTGTTGAGTTTCAGGGCATCGCTCCAAGAGACTTTTCTGTGCGTCTGGACATGGTAAATGTACCACAGAAATTTCGTACATGTCGGTCAAGAATGCAGCGGGGGCTGCTTCATTAAAGGTCACTTCCTGTTGCCAGCAGGTGGCGCTATGACTGTGGGTGATTGTCAGCATGTAGATTTGTTCAGGGCGGGACTCTTGTCAAATGTGTAAAATTTCGTGCATATCTGGGCATTTACAGCCAAGTTACTACAACTTCCTGTTTCATGGTGAATCATCGACGCCACGGACACGCCCATTAACGAAACGCGCAGATAGCACAACTTTACATCATCAATGCCTTTAGAAGGCACAGCCTTATAAATAAAATAAAATAACCCCAACAGTTTCAATAGGGCCTCGCACAGCTAGTGCTCGGGTCCTAATAAAACAATTACTGAATTTTCTAAATGTATATTGTTAATCTTAATGTGAACAATTCATGCATTCATATGGTTTATTGTTGGGTTTGTTTGTTTTTTTACCTTGTAATGTTGAATCAAAATGTTATAACGTGGGTGGTGGTGGCGCAGTGGATAAGACACATGCCTTTGCAACGCATTCTCATCCTTTAGCATCATATAGAACACTATATGACAAAATGGCGCTATACTACGCACATGGCACCCGTTATCGTTAATATAACGCGCTGTGATGTGTAGGTTTAGGTTTGGGGTAGGGTAGTCTCATATTACGCTAAAGGATTTATGCGCCTTGGGTTCATGTGTTATATTAACGATAAAGGGTGCCATGTGCGTAGTATAGCGCCATTTTGTCATATAGCGTTCTAATGGTGCGTTCCATTATAGCCAACGAACCGTCTCGAGACCTCGGATTTGACGTCACGTCCACACTTCAAGCGTTCTATTATGTTTTGCGGCTCTGAGCCGGAGAAAAATGGACGCCACCTCGGAAAGCTGTTATATTGGTAGCAATGGCCAGACCCTTACAAAAAAATAAAAATAAAAATGATGACTACACTCTTTATCAAAACGCAGCCATTTGAACTTGAAAATGTTCACTTTATTTAATGTTTTTCATGTGAATCTTCTGTTAGCAACGCTAGCAACGTTAGTAATTGCACTCACAACAACCGATTCCCATACCTACAGGGGACGCAGTAATACGAGTGATTATAATCGTCATTTAAAATACCAAAGCGGTTCAAAAACAATGAAAACAATTCATTCTTACAAGTCACAGGGCGCAGCCATCTTGAATTCCGAAACGGAATTCTTGCTCGGTGTCCTCACGGTTGTCCGACGTCCGAGAGGAGAAATCCGAGGAAAGGGGCGTGTTGCTAGGCAACGTCTGTCGTCCGATTCGGATCTCCGAGACGGATGAATAATAGAACGCACCATATGTGACGCTAAAGGATGAGAACGGGCTGGCCTTTGGTGTGAGAGACCAAGGTTTGAATCCACTGTGTAGACACCAATGTGTCCCTGAGCAAGACACTTAACTACTAGTTGCTCCAGTGGCATGCAACCTCTGACTTACCTAGCAATTAGGGGTGTAACGATACACGTATTCGTATCTGAACCGTTCTGTACGAGGCTTTCGGTTCGGCTTTCGGTACGCATTTTTGAACCGAACGGTTCGTTCGGTTCATTTGTCCTGCCGACCAACATTCCGACCGTTATTCATATGTAGGAGCGTCCGTGGCAAGCGCGTTCATAATCGTATTGATAATGTCAAAATACAACAGACGTGATGTTACTTGAAAGCATTATAGCCTGCTATTCCGGCCAAACTTACAGATAGTAGTGTTATACAGTAAATCCTTGGTAATGTTGCTGATCTGTCGACACTGGATAGTTTATTCATGGCACAATGTTTTCTTCCTGGTTTCCACGTCAGCGCTGTTTGATCCGTTAATAAAGGAGAAATGTGAATGTTTCTCACTAGATCTCGCAGCGATGTTATTATCTTCAGTGGCGAATTCAAATGTTTTCTTTACTGGATTTGGCTGTGCAGTAACAGTGCTGATCAAGATCGGCTTCGCGCTGCATTGGTCCAAACTGATAAACGGTTCGTGATCCAGACAACCACACAATAACGAGTAGCTCAGGTTCGTTCCGCTTACATTACATTTGCCATTAGATGTTGGACAATGTTGTGGTCACGCCAGCGTCTCTCTACATTATTGCTTCCCTCAAATGTTAATCTCAACTAAAATAAACCTTTGTTTATAACTTCTACAATATTACATTGCATTTTATCCAAAGAGCTGTTGTTTTAAATGCTCCTGAAGAAAAGTCAAGTTTAGTTCCATCATTCAATGTATTCCAAGCAGAACAGACTTCTAGTGTATAACTACCTGTGAGGCTTCTGCAAATCAACAGAACATCAGCAAATAAATAATTAAAGAAATAAATCAATGAGTAATTGAAAATTAGTGGTGACACATTGATCCAGTCTGCCCGGCTGGTGTTAAGTAGGTCTGTCTGAATGAGACGGCGCACCGCTAAATGACGGTTTAAAGCGTAATTGATTTTTGTTTCCAACGAGTCAGAGTCACGATGAGCTAATAATGTGGGATGATGAAGATCACTCGCCTTTCTGTGTTTATTCTCCTCACGCTGACCTGACAATGCAGTCTAGTGTAGGGACACACGACAAGCGTATGCCATGACAAGTTTCACGACAAACTTGCGGAATGGAAATATTGCATGAACTTTTATTATTATCTAATTGAAAAAAAATAACTACCCAGAAAATAAACCAGTGGTTTGGACTTTGTATATATTGTATTGTATATATTGTCTCTAATGTAAATGTAACTAATAATTCTGATTATTATTAGTAACTCAGCTGGATGACATTTACATGAACTGGATGGCATTCTATTGCATATCCTGATATACATCCTAGTACTTGGAATACACATTTCTTAATATAAAACCTTTACATTTGCAAAGTGAGTGCACCTTTAGGTTATTTTGTCCAGGTTAGATAAAGCTCTGCACTGCAAAAGGAGGAACTGAATATTGAAATATTCTAAAATGTATTTTTCAAAAGTTTTTGCAAACATTTGAGATCAATATTTGAGTTGTTTTTGGGGCAGAATGTGGGATTTTACCTTCATGCACGGTCACGCCACAGTTGTCGCACTGGATGATCTCATCCGCATCTTCGCTGTTGTCTCCCAGACACACGCAGCAGATAAGGATGTGCTCCATCCGCTGGGAGCTCCAGGTCTGGGGACGCTCCAACAGAGAGTCCTGAGGAAGCAACGGATAATTTAGCAATCCAACTCAAGTTAGGGATGTTACAACTGATAGAACAAGTCCTCTACCAAAGTCCAAATATCTTCCTCTGAAAACAGTTATCGGATCAGTGTAAAAAAAATAAAAATAAATAAAAACCTGAGACAAAAGTAAAGCCACTCAAAAGCTTCTGCTCTAATTCCACCTCTGAGATTGGAAGATTGACAATCCTATAAACTGAAGTTCTCAGATAAGCCCGTTCACAAGGATTGCTCTTTTGTATCAACAATCTGATGCTATGTGAGCCAATGACTGGATTATCTGATTGATTTCCTAAATGCACAATAATACAATTGCATCTGAGAATTCAAGCTGGTTCCTTTTCATACAACTAAACTTTTGTACAAATTTAAACAAGTGGATAGATCAACTGTTTGATCAAACTAAAAAATAGGACACGCATATTGCCAGTTTTCAGTAAATGATGGAGACAGATGGCTAGTTTATTTATAAATCAAATCTGAACAGTACTTCATAAAGCTATTTGCATAAAAAGAGTTAGTTCCCCCCCCCCCCCCCAAAAAAAAAAAATCAATTTCACACCCTCATGTCATTCCAAATCCCTAATCCTGACACATGGGTGAATAAATAATGAAAGAATTAAAAATTTTGGATGACCTATACCTTTAATTGTCGGGTGGAATATAGCTGAATCTCAACCAAGTATCATCAACAGCATGAGGAAAATATATCTGAACAAACATGATTGAGAATATCTAGTGATGCACCGATGTGAAAATTTGTGGCCGATACGATAAACGATAGTGAAATTGTTGTTATGGCCGATATACCGATATTTACCGATGCCGATATCTCTGTATAGAAAAAAATGCGAGGATTAGGACCACACGATATTGTCAAAAATGACATTGACATTTTTTTGATATAAAGACAATTTCACCAAATGTCATTCACATAAAATCGTAAACACTTTACAATAAGGTTCCATTTATTAAAGTCTAGTTGACTACATTAGTTAACATTCTATTAATATTAGATTCTATGTGGACAAAACCAGTCATTCTAGATCATTATTCATTCTTTCCAAACAGAGCTCTATTTGGAAAGAATGAATCATTCCAGAATGCCTGGGTTGGTTTTGTCATGGAGTAAATCCACATAGAAACTAATATTAGTAGAATGTTAACTGAATGTAGTTAACTAGACTTTACAGCAGTGGTGGAGGAAGTACTGAATCTCAGTACTTAAGTAAAAGTACAAATAACCAGATAAATATTTACTTTAGTAAAAGTAGAAGTAACACAATGACAACCATACTTAAGTAAAAAGTAAAAAGTACCTGATTTTAAATGTACTTTAAGTATTAAAAGTAAAAGCCTACTTGCATAACAATTTATTCTCTTAATGTCTATTTTCTAATGATTAATAAAACATTTAATTCTAACTAATTCAACCTAATACTCCTATAATGATGTTCAATAATGATGGAAAAAAAGTTGTCACCATTTCTGAAACAAGCTTGCAATTAGGCAATATAGGCCTACACCATGCTTATCCTTACTATATGTTAATAACTATGTTTGGCAGTAAACGCAATTTATTTATGGTGTAATTCTGAACCTCTTGGCTTGCCTTAATCCTAACCAAACGTATATTACACACGGTGTGTTTACTATGCACATAAAAACAATTTTTTTGCGTATGAATTGCACGATAAACACACTGCGTGCGAGACGCATTTAGTGTGACCGGGTTGATATGTCTATGGCAACCAAACGTCACTGGTGAGACAAATGTGCAACGAACGGACGGTCAGATTACGTTTTGGCAGGGGAAAACTGACCAGAAAATGTAATGAAAATGTAACAGAAGTTGTAAAAATGTAGTGGAGTAGAAAGTATAATAATTAGGGGTGTAACGATACCCTCATGTCACGATTCGATACATATCACGATACTGAACTCAGCGATACGATATTATTGCAATACTACAAGACATATGGTAAAAGGTTAACAAAAAATGTACTGTTGATTAAAATGCTAACTTTGATATTACATTGTGGGTTTAAATAAATATGTTTGGACTTGGTGCTTGTAACCCAAGGACAATGGTGACATATACATACAATATTCATGATTCTGAAGCTGAAATTACAGAATTATTTTAGATGAATATTCTTGCACTTTTTCTGAATAGATATATGTAACTTAGATATATTTAAAATAATGTCGGACACTTTTTACTGGTCAAGTTACATAAGTTATTTGGGATTATCAGCACCCACAAATATTCCCCCACTGCATAATTATGCATTATAATTAACATTATATATAGTAGTTTAATGTAGTAATGACACTAAAACTTTTGTGAGAATTTTTTCTCACACAGTAATTTTTATTTTAGGGAACTATCCACGATACATATTGTCACTATCCACGATACGTATTGTTGTATTTTTGTATTGCGATATATTGTGGCACGATATATTGTTACACCCCTAATAATAATTGCTGCAAAATGTAACGAAGTAAAAGTAAAAAGCATGCACTATTTAACTACTTAAGTAAAGTAAAGATACATGAAAAATGTACTTAAGTAAAGTAACAAAGTATTTGTACTTCGTTACATTCCACCACTGCTTTAAAGTGTTAGTTCACCCACAAATTATGTCATTAATGACTCACCCTCATGTCGTTCCAAGCCCGTAAGACCTCCGTTCATCTTCCGAACACAGTTTAAGATATTTTAGATTTAGTCAGAGAGCTTTCTGTTCCTCCATTGAAAATGTATGTACCTTATACTCACTGTCCTTGTCCATAAAGGGAATACAGACATCATCAAAGTAGTCCATGTGACAGGAGTGGGTTAGTTCGAATTTTTTGAAGCATCGAAAATACTTTTTGGTCCAAACATAGCAAAAACAACGACTTTATTCAGCATTGTATTCTCTTCCTGTTCTGTTGTCATTGCTCGTTTACGATTCCATGACGTGTTATGTTGTGCGCCCGAGCTTCGTTTACAGTCTGATGGAGACGCGCTGTATTCAAGCTTTTCTAAATTGTTTGTATTTTGGTATTGCAATATTTTTAAAAAATGGTTTGTAAGTGTGCATGTGGCGGATGTCCTAATCGGTGGCACAAAATAATACGTCAGCAGCGTCATTGGGATCGTGAACGAGCAATGACAACAGAACCGGAAGAGAATACAGTGCTGAATAAAGTTGTTGTTTTTGCTATGTTTGGACCAAAAGTATTTTCAATGCTTCAAAAATTCTAACTAACCCACTCATGTCACATTGACTACTTTGATGATGTCTGTATTCCCTTTATGGACAAGGACAGTGAGTATAAGGTACATACATTTTTAATGGAGGAACAGAAAGCTCGCCGACTAAATCAATATCTTAAATGTGTTAAATGAACAAGGCTTACGGGCTTGGAACGACATGAGGGAGAGTCATTGATGACATAATTTTCATTTTTGGGTGAACTAACCCTTTAATAAATGGAACCTTATTGTAAAGTGTTTCCGAATTATGTCTCTGAGTTCAGTGTTGGACAGATCAGTTGTTTTAACCATTCATTAAAGTGAATCGGTTCAAAGGAGTCATTAGTTTGCGAATCAGATCTGATAATGACAAGTTACTTAATCCAAAGAATAAAATATTTTGAAGGAAGTTTTGATGCTCACCAAAGCTTCTTTTGTTTTAATCATA
>JAQIUQ010007775.1:125000-217500 GCA_030378365.1 Hybognathus amarus
TCAGCCAAAGGCTTCACCTGTCGCCGCTTCGAACCCCGATCCACTAGTTAAAATGAGATTGAAATGTATTTGATTAACTGAAATAAATGTTTAAGAACCAAACTTACTAAAACTGAAATAAAAAGCTAAAAATAATTGTGTTTTACAAAAAAAATAATAATAATACAATCTAAAGAATGGAAGAAATAAAAAAAACGGAACAAATAAAAATAAATGAATTAAAAATATTAATAAGTAGTATAATAGAAAGTAACACTAAAGAAATAAATGTAAAATAAAAGCATTCAAACACTCACAATTAATTATAAAGAAAGACTTGCAACTGAAACCTGGATGGAAATGCATATTTTAAACAAATCACCAAACAAAATATTCAATAAATTTTTTAGTAATTAAAACAGTCATGTGCTAGCCTACACACACAGACAGACAGATAGAGACATACAAAACAAAACAAAAAATATAGATAAACAAATAGAGACAGACAGACAGATAAATAGAGAAACACACAAAAAATATAGACTAGACAGACAGACAGACAGACAGACAGACAGACAGACAGACAGACAGACATATAGACAGACATATAGATAGACATATAGATAGACATATAGATAGACATATAGGTATATAGATAGACATACACAACAAATTGTAGATAGACAGACAGATAGACAGACATACACAACAAATTGTAGATAGACAGATAAAAATATAGACACACAGAAAATATAGACAGACAGACAGACACCCTTATGGTCTCTGACTTTAAATGTATTTCAACATTGTTTAAACAAACTACTAGTACTAATAACGTCAGAAAGTGTGTGTGCGTGTTTGTCAAACTGCCGTGAACTACAGTTCAGTCACTCACACACACATTATGTTGGCTAAACATGCAGCACAGGTATATGACAAGATGCTGTCACATGTCAGCTCACAGCTCTGTTTAGTTTTCTAAGCTGGATAAAGAAGCTAAGTTTCCTGGAGAGACGAAAGCGCACTGTGCTTTATAATCTAACAGAAGGTGAAAACGCGTAGAACTGCTGATATTTCATAAGGGATGCTATGTGGTTTGTAAAGCTAAATGACAGAGAGCAACTTCACATCAGTTAACGTTAGCCAGCGAGCTAAAGTAGCAGTAGCTTCATGCTATCTATTAACGCTTGTTTCTCTTTTTTCACACCACATGTTGTAAATTCTGATGGTGATTATGTTGTGCTATATTTTCTCTTTCAAAATGTATAATATAACAGCGAGGATTACTCACTTTATGGGATTTTCGTGTTTGGATAGCTTGGACAAAGGTACAACGAACGCCTCTTCAGTTCATGCTCTGCGTAGTACGTCATCGATATTGTGTTTTACGTGTACACATTGTGCCGACCTTCAGCTCACAAAGTATGAGCTTGAAACCATAGCAACCCGCCGGTTCACTTTACACAGCAGAGAAAAGACTCGCTATGTGCCATCGTCTTTGCATGTTCACCAAATGCTATACAATCACGTTGAATTAATAAAAAGTTATTTAATTAAGTGGTTAAATAAATTACTGTTTATTTTATTGTTTTGAAAAAAAAAATGTAGAAAAATGTGTTCCAACACACTAAAAGAAAAACTGAATAACAGAACAGTACTATACAAATTATGTAACGTTAGCCCAGGCCATTTTCAGCACCTGTCTTCTGGTTTGTATTTCAGCAGGAAGATAAGATCTTATGGATTTATAAATGAACCACTCATTAAAAAAAAAAAAAAAAAAAAAAAAAACTTCTGACATTTCAATGTCCATGATAACTGTTCATGATAATGTAACTCTAAAATAATCCACTTTATCAGCTAAATATAAAGATCTGGCACAAAAAAAATAAATAGATAAATCCCACTAAATTCTAAAGACAGCAAAAAATATTGTTGGTTTAACTTAAAAAATTAAGTAACCAGTAATAATTAAGTAAGTTGATTGAACTGGAAAAAGTGAGTTAATATAATGAAGAAGGTTGATTTAATCATCAGAAACTTAAAATAATAAGTTCTGAACTAAATAAATTATTTAAGTTGATTTGACAAAAGAAAAAAATGTTGTGATAACAAATCTTGAATTTTTTTTTTTTTACAGCGTGTGCTTGTTTCTGTGGCACATTAAGGTCTAAAATGTTAACTTTAACATGTCAAGACACCTTACATCTAAAAAGGCTAACTTATATTGAATGAGGCTATGATGAAACCGTAAGTCAGGGTTCCTCAAACTTCGGTCCAGGAGGAACCACTGTCCTGCTAAGTTTAGCTCCAACCCTGATCAAACACACAGTGAATGTCTAGTGATCCTGAACATAGACATAACAAATACATATTGGCCGCTTTTGTACGTTGCTGCTATCTACTGTACTGTCTATGGCTGCTATACGTTAATGTGTCCGCCATTTTGCTGAGGGCAAGACTGTGCTGTAAACAAATGCAAGTAAACAGATGAGCTGCGAGTTTTCCTGGATAAAAACAATAACGTTTACATTTATCAGCTGATTTCAGTGATTTGTACGTGGTGTTACTACTAATTAATGACCAAATACAACCAGAAAAAAAAACGTTCAGTCTTGTTTGTGAAAGGTAATTCCCCGAGACCTAGTGTTTTCAATTGTTTGGCGACTTGTACAGCCCCAAACAGCACACGAAACAGGCATTTTTCTCAATTCCCATTATGAGATGTATGGGAAAGTTGCTCTCCTTGATATGGCAGTGCCATTGACGTATAGCCTAGGCTCCAGCAGCCAATAGGGTGTCTATGTAACTGTCTAGGATCCTGAAGACATTCTTCATCAGTGGTTGAGAAACAAGTTGATCATTGAATTTAGTTGTATCTAAGTCTTTATTCTCAAATTACTCTCAAATTAACCCCCATAAAAAAGTTTCTAGAAGAAAAACGTATTTAACTAAATATAACAAAACATCAGTGGAACTAACTTTACACGTCTAAGGTTAAAACAAATATTAAAAGTATAACACTTCTGCAGAATAACAAGAACATGTTTTTTTGCTTGTTTTGAGGGCGAGGCTTGTTTCTGTCGTCCTCTGTTGACTTTGCCAGTTTAGCAAACAGGAGACGATTAAAATAAATGAGCCTAGATTGATCCTGATACTCAGCGAGGGAAGACTGATGGGGAAAGGCACAGCGCAAGGGATGATTACGAGCTGTCCTTGCCCGATGACAAATGGCACTGTATTGTGCTGCAAAGCCACCGTTTTTTATCCCTTGGCATCAAAACATTTTCGAATATCATCATAAGCATCATCGTCATCATCAGTGTCAGCATTCTATTGCCAGCGTTTTCCATTGTAGATGCCATGATATTGCCAATGAATGAAATGAATGTGTCAAATTAGCCAAGGTGACTATGATTGCACAGAAGCACATTTCTGTCAGGAATAGACCTTATTCACAGCAGCGCCATCTTTTTAACGGGAATGAACGGGAATGATTTTTAATGGGTATGAAAGCGAGGCTGAGAGGGATTGACATTGGTTTTACTACAGAATGAATGTATTATTGGTTGCATTTACATTTTTTTTTAAGAAAATAAATTCATACTTTTATTAAGGATGCATAAACTGATCAAAGGTGAAAGTAAAACATTTCTGATGTTAGAAAAGCTTCTTCTATTTCAAACAAATTATGTTCTTTTGAACTTACTATTCATCCAATAATCATGAACAAGTTTCCACCAAAAATTAGGCAACACAACTATTTTCAATGTTGATAATAATAATAATTGTTTATTGAGCAGCAAATAGAGCATTATTGAATTGAGTTTATTAAGGATAGCCTCTTGAGATGTATGATCTCATTTTCAAGAGGGTCCTATAAACACAAATACAGAATACAAAAGACAAATTTTAAGCAAAGCAAAATCGTTACATAACATACATTACAGATACACATACAAAGCTCATTTATACACAACTCATTCATACACAAACTCTCATCCCAACCACTGTGTTCAATTTACAGTAAGGTATAAGGTATATAATATTTTTATCTATAAAATACGGTAGCAAGACTTTACATTAACAAGGTTTTACAGACTTAACTTAAATTTACAGAAATAAACCGTATTTCATTATCTGATATTATGTTAAATTATCAATCAATTGAAGGCAATAAACATTATTTTATCAACATTAAATGCCACATAAAACCCATGTGTACATAACTGATTAGAAAAAGACTACGCAAACTATGAAGAAACAAGTTATTTCAACAAAAATACATCAAATGCGAAGTGTCATGCAGGGAATTGTGGGAATATCTATTTACGTTTTTTTTTTTCACTTTAAAAACTGTAAATTTAACAGTATTTTACAGTAAAATTACATGAAATATACCATTAGGTCTATCACACTTATTTACCGTATATAGTAAAGAAAGGTTAACAGCTTTTCCGTTAAAGTAGTCTTTTACCGTTAAAATCACAGTAATTTTTTTTTACAGTGCACCCCTCGCACTAACGTTTTTTTAAGCACATTATGATTTCTAAGGCTATGTTTACACGGAAACGATTCTGAAGAGAAAACGCAAAAGTGGCGTTGCGTTATCACTTTTTATTCTGCGTTTAGACGAGCGTTTTGGGTGGGAAATCTGTGACGCAAAAGGCCCTGTCCCAAATCGCGGACTTGCAGGTCTCGTGGACTTAGATTGCGCGTGCTCGCCGAGTCCACTGAGTCCGAAGGCTGTCCCATTTGGCATTTTAACGCTCTGAAGTGTGCTCAGCAGCGCCCCCTTTGTGCCCTTGAAGCGGTCTTCCACGAAGCCCGCATAGATGCAGGCTCCACGCACTTTAACTACCCAGGAATCCTTGCGAAAGGCCAATCAGACAACAGATGGGAGGAGATTTCGCACATGGACTTACATGGCTGAGAAGAGTATATTTAAGAGTTTAATTATGTATTTTATGACATAAGCGTACATTTTACCAGTTGTTACTTACAGTTTATACAAACATATTATCGACCAGTGGTTGTATCTCAAACGTAATAACAGCTGTTGAATATAAGATTGCATTATGATTCATTAGATAAATAGAACCGAATGAAGTCATATCCGTAGTATAAATTTTGAAACCTATACATTTTTCTTAAACTCGCCTTCATTTTGTGTTAAAATTGAATATTATGTAGGCTATTATTATGTACAACTGTATTTATCATTTACTACATGACATCTATTCTAATGCCCAGGTGGCATATACAATTATAGAACTGTAAAAGCAGGCTGTTTAGTTAAAATAATAAAAAATAAAATAATAAATCCTGTTTTCGATGCTAAAGACTGTAATTTTTTTAATGACATTTTTTTATATCATTAAAAAATAATTATTATATATTTCTAATAAAGGGACTGATGAGATGATCTTTAAGTTTATTCAGCTCTGTATGGAGAGGGATAACCATAGACAGTAAAAGATAGAAAGGGGATAAGAAAGGGGATAACTGTTAAGGCTTTCACAGGCGTGAGTAACGAGTTCCTGTTTCCGGCGTGACGATCGAGTCTGTCCCAAAAATACCTCTCAATGCACCCTCGCGGACTCGCGCTAAGGGCCCTATAGGTCTGCACTACATGACGTCACCGAAGTGTGGACTCTGAGGAAGTCCACAAGTCCGGAGTGTGCCATTTGGGACAGGGCCAAAGTGTGTGAAATTCAATGTAGTATGCACTCCAGGTGGCTAGGTGTCAGTGTGGAGCACTGCCCCACAACACCAAGTCTGCGCGCCTGCATACAACCTTCACTGTCAAGCAAACTTTTGCGTTTTTACCATATTTTACCATTTACCCTTTACACGGGGACGCGCGGTGGAGCGTTTTTAGATTCCCACTGTGGAGGGTGGTTTCACTTTTTTGCGTTTTTAAGCCTCCAAATCGTCGTCGGTGTGTGAGCGAAAGGCACATCCGATAAAATATCTTTATGTTTTCACCTGCGAGCATTCGTGTAAACATGGCCTAAAGGATCACGTGACACTGAAGACTGGAGTAATGGCTGTTTTAATGTCACAGGAATATATATATATATATATATATATATATATATATATAAACTTGTTTTAAATTCAAGTAATATCTTACTGTATGCTGAACATACATAATTCCTGTCTGGGACCTTAACTTGAGCAAGTGTAAAGATCAGATGGACTTCTAAGTATCAGATTACAATCAATTAATTATAATATAAGGCATATTTATCATAAAAGACACTTCCATCACTGTGTTAAGTTACTATCAGCTCTATTCAGTATCTTATAGTGATGGAATCAGTGATGGACAGAGAGGCTGTAAATGAAGAAACCCACAGAGGAGCCACATGGAGATCTTGAGAAACTGTTCAGCTGCAGATATCTGTCAGCTTGATGAGGCAAAGGACAGAAGCAATTACATTAAGAACAAGAATAACACAAGGTTTAGGAAATAAAAACATTACTATAAAGACGTGCTGGGCCACGCTAGCTTTAAAACCTCATTTGGAGAGAAGTAATTGCAATGGCTATTATTTATGAACCCTAAAGAAGTATGTTACGGAATGCTTGCATTGTATCGAACTACCTCCGCCAGTTTAATGTTTTGCATTTAAATTGAAATATTTATCCATTCATATGGTGTAAATCATACCACGTTGGCCACCGTTTATCTTGACTGAGGTGCCCATTGCTTTTCCTCTTGGGGCTCTTTCACTGGAGCGTGTGGCTGAAATTGAGTGAATTTGATTACAAACACATTGCCCCTGTGTGGAGATGTTATCTCGGTGTTATCTTAATGTCACCCTCCGCGTGCAGGGCTGCGCTAATTTAATCGTCATTTTAGATATGATTATTTACTCCTTAGGAAAGAGACAATCTATACCGATGCACAATCCTTTATTCAATTGGAAACCGAAATGCTCGAAATTAATTGGCAGAGAAGTTAAGAAATATTCTCATGAAAGCTGCCGAAATGATTAGCATGGGGCTCATCCAAGCAAAACACAGCCATTAAAGGAATAGATCACCCAAAATTTAAATTCTGCCGTCACCTTTGTTTCTCACACAGAGCTATACCGTGTGTTCAGAAGACTTGAAAGCATGAGCAATAAGGAACTTGGAGGCTATATGAAAAAAAAAAACAGAAACTCATGCTATTTGTATAATAGTCTGCACAGAAGTGAGTATAGCATTGCTTCAACCATTACGCAGGGCAATCGTTGAACCTAATGACTCCCATGCGATGATGCTAATTTTCAGGCCTCCTTTAACACCTTCTGCTAATTTGCAGTCAGCATAATGTGTTTCTTTTTTGCAATTTCTTTTTAGCAGTTACTTCAAAGTTAAACTCTGTTTTTTTCTTCTTATGTGGGTTCAGTTGTTGTCCAGAAAGAACAGAGTGAAACATTCTTTGAGACATGGCATAATGTTTGACTTGCAGGCCATGCTAGTTTTGATGAGGTTAATAGCATAGGTCTCGCTGTTCAGACAGATGAAAGGATGACCACACGTCCATGTAACATATTTTGTCCCGAGCCTCAGGGTACTTCTCTTTAACATGCATTCTCAAAAGTCTGCCTAACACTTCCACATGAGGAGATATTCCGCTTTAATCAACTGCCTCTACTGCCTATTTCATTCTGGTATTCTTTGAATTAGATACACTGTGTTTCCTCTTTGAAGTTCAATTTGAATTTCATTTGTGTATCCACATTGATCATTTCCGTTTTCTTTTAATATAAAAACTCAAAGCCCTCGTGTTCTGCGTGTAAGTTTTGATTGAATTTGAGAATTTGTATGCAATGTTGAGTGTCTTATGATGAAATAAAGAAAACATCTGGACATTCTTACCTTTTCTTGACTATGTCTAGACTCTGAATCCATTTTATCTTGACCAGCTGTAGTATCCCGAGATCATGGGATCTTGTCTTCACTCCATGGCTAGATCGTAAAAAAATAACAACATAAACAAAAAAGGCTTTACTTTTCCACATTATTCCATTATATTTCATCAAAATAATTCCCTCATTATCTCTTATACAGGGGTTCCCAAATAGTTCCCAATTGCAATAAACCAGCTCAGAGAGTTCCCAAATGCATTCCCAAACTCGTAACTAAATAAAAACAATACATAACTAAATGTTCCCTGACAAAAGTTTTAAATCTTTTAAAACTTTCAAAATGTTTGTGTTTCCCCAATAAACTTTTCATTCACTCACAAAACTTTTGAGTTATTTGCGAGTGATGGCAACATTTCCCGGAAAACGCGAAAGCGTTTGCGACAGAGCGCAAAAGTATTGAAATATACACTCTAAAAATTCCTGGGTTGTTTTAACCCAACTTTGGGTCAAGTATGGACAAACCCAAACATTGGGTTAAAAATGTAATTAAAAAATGTAACCCAATGGCTAGGTTTGTCCATATTCTACCCAAAGTTGTGTTAAAACAACCCAGGAATTTTTGTTTTCAACCCAGGAGTGTATGTTTTCTCCCATCGCATATTTTGGTTTCACTTTATTTGGATGGTCCCTTTAACACATTCTGTTGTCTAACATCGCACCTACCTGTCTTCTAAGTCTCATTAGAGTGTCAGTAGACTATTAGTAGACTGGTAGGTTAGGGTTAGAATGTAGTTGCAAAGTTACCTAAAGTATAGCCTAGTCAGTGGAATGTCTGTTGGAGGAGAATCACAATAAAGAGTTTGCAGATATAAAGCAGATGGTTTACTGATACTCTAATGAGAGTTAATTGACATGTAGTGGTTGCAATGTTACTTAGTCAACAGAATGTTCAACGAGGACCATCAAAATAAAGTGTTAGCGCACACTCGGTTTACTGTTAACCGAGCTGCTATATTATAAATGAACACAGTGCTGCTCTTCACTCTGAAACATGTAGTACGATTTGATAAAGTATATAACATTTTCAGTTTTATTTCGATTAATGGTTTAGATGAGTTGTTTTTAATGTTACATTCGATTTCATTAATGAATAACTTTTCATGGACTTCCATTTAGAAAACCCTGCTGTAAGTCCATTAAAATCATCCCACATGTCCTTCCATGTCCCATGTAGTCTTCAACCTTCCTACTTTGTCTGCTTTGATGTTTCAATCAGCCAATTCAATTCATATTCAGCCAACGCGGCCACTTGGATGATCAACAGAAAGACTGGAAAGCATACATCTGACAACTTTCAATTTCCCTTAAAAATGCGTGACTATTTATAAAAGTTCTGGCCACTCTCTCCTTGGTGCAGTAGACAGAGCTTCCATTTCCCTGATGGATTGGCTGTCATATTCCGACAGTGCAGTGCTTCTTTTAGTTTATAGACGTCTCTGTGCTCCTGACGCCACAGTGTGCACTGTCGTTTTTCTCCCTTATCGTTCTGCTGCTTTGCTCGGCTTCTAGACATAAACACAAACAAGCAACTAGGGAGGAATATCATTACATATTTTTTCCAGCTATGAAACTTTCTCCTTAATGCAAGTCACCAACTAAGCAGCACAAATGGAATTACTATTCCTTAATTACGCTCACCTAAAGGATTATTAGGAACAACTGTTCAATTTCTCATAATCAACCAATCACATGGCAGTTGCTACAATGAATTTAGGGGTGGGGTCCTGGTCAAGACAATCTCTGTACCACTCATCTCCACTACAAATAGGAAAAAAGAGGCTACAATTTGCAGATCTCACCAAAATTGGACAGTTGAAGACTGGAAAAATGTTGCCTGGTCTGATGAGTCTCTCAGATGGTAGAGTAAAAATTTGGCGTAAACAAAATGAAAACCTGGATCCATCATGCCTTGTTACCACTGTGCAGGCTGGTGGTGGTGTTGTAATGGTGTGGGGGATGTTTGAGTGTTTAAATGTGACCATGTCCATCCCTTTATGGCCACCATGTACCCATCCTCTGATGGCTACTTATAGCAGGATAATGCACCATATCACAAAGCTCGAATCCAGGCTTTGTCCTCTTCTGGAAGGGGGTGGTGAGCATCAGCTCATTTGCATTTAAAGATACATGCACGAAAACTGGATGTTTCAAAACAAAAAAATTGCCTGAAACTTCAACACATTCTGGGGACATCTGAGACTTACATTACATCTTGTAAAATGGTGGATCAAAGCTCCCCTTAAATGTAGTTAATTGTTTCATGGGTTAGCGAGTCGACTTGCTTTCAGGTGTTATATGTTTTTATGCACATACGTATGCAGTAAAGCATTGATAAATTGAATGATTGTGCATGTTTGGTTCCTATAAGCGTGTCTGTTTATCTGTTTATTTAAGTTTATCTATGTTGGTGCAGTAAATTACTCAACTCGTGTGTCCGTGTGTAAGTTCACGTATGTGACCTAGTGGACATTGTCTTCCTGGTAAATCTGGATCCTCCTGCAGGCCTGTATGTGAGCATGGGCTTATCAGCGTCGACCAGAGTCTCCCACATTCCCAGCCACCTTAGTTGCCTGAGAGGAAAATAAATTGCACCCATGCAGTTAATAAGAATGAGAAATATTGAGTGAGACTCACACAACCATTACAAAGGGTGAGAGAGAGAGAGAGAGAGAGAGAGAGAGAGAGAGAGAGAGAGAGAGAGAGAGAGAGAGAGAGAGAGATGTTTTGAAATGTCTGAGATAAACTTAAGTGTCGCAAACAATGTTTTTGGTCCATGAAACGAAACATCTCTCCATGCCTTCATTTTCTTCTATGGTTGGTTATAATGAACAACTAGATGCAGTTTCTCTGGCACCAAAAAAAAAAAAAAAAAAACACACACACACACTAACCTACCTCCCTCTCCACCTACCAAAACAAACACTTATTTCCATCACATTACGCCGGAAGTGTCACGGGTGCATATTGAATTCCCTTCACCAGTGTGACTGTGTCTATGACAGGTAATTACATATTGAATGCTCTTTTTGTTCATTTATTTCCTGGAGAGGGAAATCCATCTCTTGCATGGTGAGACTGTGTCAAGAAATTTCATTTTTTATTTTCAGGTTCAAACGTTACATGCGCTACTAGAGCCAAGTGGAACTAGAACCATCATTCACTGATTTATTGTGAAATTGCATGAAATTACCATAGTTTTTTTATTTACCGTTTCAATGCTCTACATTATGCATAGTGCAAAATGTTTTAAGCCATAAACAGCCATAGCACAAATAGTGAAATTAAGATTAGTCCCCTTTATTTGTCTGTTTTGAGGTGTGATGCATGTGTCTGTATTTAAACTATAGATGTCTGGTTATAAATATGCATTTATAAATGTTTCCCAAAGGCAATGAATTTACCACATTGTTCAATTCAAAGACTAATTCTGTCTCTTGGTGGAAAATTAAGATTTCTATCATGAATCTAAAGTTTTTGACTGCAATTTTTGTCTCTACTTCACAAACTTAAAGCTTTTAAAGGGTTATTTCACCCCAAAATAAAAATTCTGTAAGCAATTACTCACCCTCATGTTGTTCTAACCCCGTAAGACTTATGTTCATCTTCGGAACACAAATTAAGATATTTTTGAAATATTTGAAATTAAATCCGAGATCTGTCTCCTATGCTTCTAAGGGATTAAAACTTGCCGACCCAAAAAAGTTAATGTTAAAATAGTCCAAGTGACTACAGTGGCTCAATCTTAAGTTTATCAAGCGGCGAGAATACTCTTTGTGTGTAAAAGGGATGGACATGGTCAGAAACAATGCTCAGGTAGGCCGTGGCATTTAATCAATGTCCAGTAAGACACTAAGGGCCTAGAGTGTGCAAAGAAAACATCCTCCACACCATTACACCACCACCACCACCACCAGCCTGCACAGTGGTAACAAGGCATGATGGATCAACAGACTCATCAGACCAGGCAACATTGCATCCGCTTGTCAGAGAAAGTGTTAATGGCCGTAAGAACTGACTATGATATCTATGGATTTTTAAGGTAATCAGCTAACCTACATAGTTCACTTTGTTATTGGCGTTTTATTCCATTCAAATATGTAAACATTACTGTGAAGAAGAAAAAACATAAAACGTTTAAATATCAATCTGCAGATGTGAGGGACATTGGTTATGCTAATCTTTGCTCGCTCCTTTTAAGTTATCTTGAATAAAACCGCACAAAATTTCATGAAGCACAATGTCATACAAAAGACCTGGACTGGAAGCGATGCGACCTGTTTAACAGAATGTGGAAGTAAGTTGTGCATAGAGCCTGTTACACTGATCTTGAGGCCCACAGAGAAGGAAATGAATAGTGTTTTACATACAGACAACAATGTTGTTAAAATGACAAAAAATGCTGTTATGCAGCATGCCAGTAGTTGGCGATGTCACTTTTTAAAGAAACACTACACGCACTTTGAAACCCGTTTTCAAAAGTTTGTGTTTTAAGGCTTCCAAAACACTGTTGTTGTGTAAATGAACAGCCAAAACACATACAAAGTTTTCTGTGTTTTACTTGGAAATTTTCATTGTATATGCCCCCAAAGTACGAGTTTTTGAAAACGATACCATTATCGTCTCTGTGAAAACTACAAAAACGTGAATTAGGATATTACGTATGCATATTAATAGGCGCGTGGTGTTTCTTTACATAATGACATCAGCTACTGGACTGGCAGGCAGGACATATATTTTTTTTGGTCTTTTTGCCGATCTTTTTGATCGAGGATTGTTTTCACAACATTGTCGCCTGTACGTAGAAAATATTTCCGTTTTTAGTACATCATTTGAATTAATTTGATTTAATTGAATTTTGAATTAACATGACATGAAATAAATAATAAAACAAAATTAAATAAATAAAAAATAATCCAAACATTCATTCTATAAATTGATATCATTTGAATATATTTAAATATCTAATATAATTAAATATATAATGAAAATGTATTAAATAAAATTTGAATAATATATTTATATAAATACAATTAAAATTAAAATAGATAAGAATATGTATGTGGTGCACCTGCATGCATCTAAAAGTGTGAGTGTGAGGATTCAGCAGAACGATGCATTGCTTCGGTGTGTTGGATTAGGGTTGGTTATACTTCCTTTTGGCTGGTGTGTGACAGCCCGGCAGGCACATGCTGCATTCCCCTTTACAGGAGACACTGCAGACTGCCTGAACTGCTGGCTGCGGTGCTGTCTGCTGCCTGGAGAGCTAAAGTGTGTGTGCTTTCTATTCGATCCATTCGCTAAACATCTGTTTTTTACATGCACCTGCCAATGATGTTGTTGACATGCATTGGTTACAGCACTGAAAAATAACCATTGCTATTTGAGAATGTATTTGCAATGACTGCATATGTATTGTTATTAAAGTCTGAAACCTACATATTATTTTACTTATAATATACTAACTTAATAAAAGTTTTTATTGATAGATATTAAAGGGATAGTTCACTTTGAAATTATTTTTTTATGTTTTAGTTTACCTCAAGGGCATCCAAGATGTAGGTGTCTTTGTTTCCACAGTATTTTCAATTTTGATATTTTTTTTTTATTTCAAACCGTTCTGTCAGTCATATTAATGACTGGCCTATGGGGTCCACCCTGCGTTCACCTCAAAGAGCATGCACAAATAAGTCCAAATTAAACATGATTTAATGACTCGTAAATTTAAGTACACATTAATGGCATTAGACACAAAACGAGCGGTTTGTGTGAGAAAATGAACAGTATTTATATAGTTTTTACCTCTTGTAACCACAGCCACATCCAAGTGATCTGAAGGCATGGGCACTTCGTTCTGCACAAACAGCGATAGTGATCTTTTGCGCAGTTGCGAAAAAAAAAATGTCCTCCATTGCAATTTCCTGTATACCTAATATGTTTAGAGCTTCACAGTGAAGGATAACACTTCTGAAATCTCTGTGTAAACAATGCGTGACTTTCTGCTTTCCGGGGCTTGCCGCGCGCTTGCACAGATAAACGCTCCTTCAACCTCAGAGTACTTGGACATGACTGTGATTACAAGAGGTAAAAACTATATAAATACTCTTCCAATATAAAAATGCAGGGTGGACCCCATAAACCTCCATTATATGACTGACAGACAAGAACGGTTTGAACTAAAAATATCAAAATTGTAAATACTGTGGAAACAAAGACACCTACATCTTGGATGCCCTTGAGGTAAGCTAAAACATACCAAAAATGTATTTCAAAGTGAATTATCCCTTTAAATACCAGATTTTCAATGTTCACATTAAGGCCTACTGTACAATGTTGCTACGCATTCATCATTTCTTCTAATGCTATAATATAATTATCACAAACAGAAAGTGTTAAGATCAGTTCACAGTATAGTCCCTTCGGCGGACATGTTCTTCCCTCAAAACCTGATTCATTTACACATGCCAGTGCATTATGCACCTGTTTCGCTCACCATCAACACATTTCATACGTGCCACACATGACACTTCGCAGAGAAATATACACGAACGATCACTCACGTCATTTGAATTGCCCTGCATCCATCACAGGCCCCCAGATCGCTGTTTGGCTCAAAGTGTGCTGTGAAATACTCGTATTCATTTCCTCCTGATTATGTCAAGCTGATGGCAGTGATTACCCTCCCTTACACACACACACACTAGGGTTGCTCATTGCACAGAACATCATAAACAATTTACACATCATTAGCTTTGTTTTGATCATATTTGTTTGACAAAGTGTCTAGCTTGCGTGGCAGGCAGGCCTGTTATTTGCCATATCAAGAGGAAGAGCACGGGAAAACAGCCTGTTGGGGTATGAGGCATTAGTTTATGTGATTAATTAGCATGCATCTGTCTGCTAAAAATTCATACAGGCTTTGCATTTTCTAAAAGAGTGGCGTTTACATTTTTAAGAGTGGATGCGAGCCTGTATGTTTGTGTTAGTGTCTATCATGTCAAATGTCTAATACAGAGAGTATAAAACCATGTTCATTAGCTTTATACATGTATTTCTCTCTCTCTCTCTCGCTCTCTCTCTCTCTCTCTCTCTCTCTCTCTCTCTCTTCTGTCGTGTGTGTGTGTGTGTTGAGGGGCTGTTATGTGCATATTATATTGCCAGTTCTGTCAAATTTAAGGGTTACAAACTGCCTGCAGAGGGCACTGTACATTAGAGCAAAGAAATAGTGACTGCTGCTATAAACCACAAAATCATTAGAATAGTTTAGCCAATGCTCTGATGTGTATCTGTAGCTCTTTTAACCAAAGCTAACACTAAAAATGTGAATATCAGACGACACATTAAAGGTGATGTGTGTAGTGTTCTCGATGTTAGATATTTTCCTTTCTAAACGTAATATGCAGAGACAACTATAAGTGGGATATTCAATTTTATTTTCTTCCAAGGAATCAATGTTTAGTTGGTTTGTATGGCCCAGCTAGACCCTTGGCAGACTAGCAACACCATCTGGAGCCCAAACACATGAAACTCCATTGAGATGAATGGGACTGCCAACATATTTTTCAAGTATTACTGACCTCCTACGTAAATGCTATGCACCATCAAAAGCATCCTATTACACATACTTTTGCACTATTGTATGCCATTTTGATGTATAAGTCATGCGAGTAGTGTATTTACACTGAATAAAGGCCCTGCTACGGCCCTGTCCCAAATGGAACACTTCATGTGCACTTGCAGTCTTGTGGACTTACAAAGGCTTGTTTCAAAAGCTTTTATTGAAATGGAAAACGACAAATGCTTTGATGCTGTAAAAAAGTTTAAGTGTTCTATTTGAGACAACACTACACTCTTAGAAAAAAATGATTCATTGGGGTTCTATATATGAAGCAGGTTCTTTACTCAACTCCAAAGAACCTTTTATGCTAAAAAAAGGTTCTATAAGGACAAGAAAGAACCCTTTTGGCACAAAGGTTCCGTATAGAACCTTTTTCCTGGTTACAAAGAACCCTAAAAGGTTCTTATTATTGAAACTAAAAAGGTTTTTATCTATAAAACCTTTTAGGGGTTGCAAATACGTAGACTTGTAGTCAAGACCGCCTAAACCGAGAGCAAGACACTACCAAGACCAGAGGGTATCGAGACCAAGACAAGACCAAGACCGAGACCAAGACAGACCAGGTCGAGACCAAGACCGAGACCAAGTCAAGACCAAGACCGAGACCAAGACAGACCAGGTCAGACCAAGACCGAGACCAAGTTAAGACCAAGACCGAGACCAAAAAACAGACTAGTGTTGTTGAAACTAAGCAATAACTTGTAAGATTTTGTTTTGCATTGCCTGTCTATCTCTGCCATTTCCAAGTCTCCACATGAATCCATTCTGCAACTTTTAAATACATAAATATTTTTAAAAACGAAATTATAAGCTTAAGTGCAGGAACCGAAAGTTGGTTGTTTTGTCGCTAAGGTTACACACAAATACACACACATTGTTGGCTGTGCACTCTAAGTCATCTGTCAGTTGTCAGTTACCCAAACTCTCCTGAATGAAGTTAAAACCCATCATGTCACTGATATGTGTTTTACTAAATATGAATACATCAATAACTGTACATGATATGTGTTTTTTAAATCAAGTGATCAAAGTGCTCATTGCCGCTGCGATCAGTGTTTTCTTGTGTGGCTCGCGCACACCGTGTCTTCACGCGGAGGCACGCCTCAATCTGTTGCGGATATCGTCGTGGATATTGTAATATTGTATTGCTAAATCCCCCGACCACTATGTCTGTCTGAGACAGCGAGACCTAAACAAGACCGAGAGGTCCAAGACCAAGACAAGACCAAGACCAAAGACCGTCAAGACCGTGACAAGACAGAGACCACGCAAAAGTGGTCTCGAGACCGGTCTCAAGACCAAGACCGGTCTCAAGACATACATAACTACAATTACGTAGCGCTGATAGAACCTTTTCAGGTTCTACAGAATCTTTTCTTCTAAGAGTTACCAAATTTTTTATGCATTCACCATATGGCAAAGTTCAAAACGTAGACTATCACAGCATTCTTACGTTCCATAATATGCAGATGGTGTGCAATGGAAAATGCTATTTAAATAGACAGCCCGTTCTCATCCTTTAGCGTCACATAGAACGCTTTATGACAAAACGGCGCTATACTACGCACATGGTACCCTTTATTGTTTATATAAAATGCAAAATCAAGGCGTCATAAATCCTTTAGCGTAATATGAGACTACCCTAGCCCACACCTAAACCTACCCATCACAGCCAGTGTTATATAAACAATAAAGGGTACCATGTGCGTAGTATAGCGCATTTTTGTTATATAGTGTGCTATATGATGCTAAAGGATGAGAATGCGTTGAAATAGACAAGGCTTTTTAAAACAGTTTTTAACTTAAAAAAATCTTAAAATTCAGCCCGTTCTCATCCCAAGGCGTCATATACAACACTTTTGCCAAAGCGTAGGACAAGGCACAGAAAAACAGTGAGATGCAACGCATATTATGTGCAAAATGTGGAAATAAAACTTAAAATAAAATTTACTACTTTGTAAAAAAGTATCAAATTGTTCTCAACTACAACTAAAATCATTTTCATTAATTGAAATAAAGATGAAAAAAGAATATATAATATATATTAGTGATGTCAAATCACGATCAATCGAAATTAAATCGCGATTAACCGATTCTAACATAAAAGTTTGTTTATATAATGCATGGGTGTATATATATATATATATATATATATATATATATATATATATATATATATATATATATATTATATCTGTGTGTGAATGTGTTTGCGCAAACAAGTAAATATATACTGTGTGTGTGTATATATATATATATATATATACTGTATATACACTGTATATACACTGTATATATATACTATATATATATATATATATATATATATATAATGTTATAACTGTATATACATTTTGGTGCATCATATTGGCTTGACAATGCAGAAAAATTACACTTTTAAAGACATTCTGGCATGTTAGACACTTTTTGAAAGCCCATTTATATCTTCCATTTTAAAAAGAACGTTATGCCAGTATCTTGTGCATTATGTAAAAAAAAAATCAATTGTCAAAAAAATCGAATTATTGTTAATGCCAACTAAAAATGGAGGATATGATGACATTCTGGCATGTTTTGAAACCACATTTAAATCTTCAATTATAAAAAGCATGTTTTCATGTCAACTGAAAATGCTAGTCAGGCTATACCTTGAAAAAGCAAAACAGAAGTTGCAGGGAAGCTTGGTAAATACAGATCTTGGTGGTAAACCTTTTCTGAAGCCTGTACTTAAGCTCTTCTTCTGGCATCCACCACCCCAATCAGGTATCTGGCAGAGAGCTTAAAGCTGCACATTGTCAGAGTGAAGGCGGTTTGGGACTCTTTGTGCTGTGTTTGTGTTGACAGTGGGTCTCCAAGTGACTGTTCCCAGAGTGTGAATCCCCAGGCTGGCACTGACACAAAGCTAGTTCTGGATGAAGAGCTGAGGTTACATTCTGGCCCTTGTTTTCCAGCTAAACAATCCCCAATACAGATTCACCATTACTAAAAATTAGACTAGGGTGAAACAGTTGTTATCTGTGTAGCCATGTGTCCTGAAGTCACTATACATCACTTGTCTAATAATAATAATAACTTTTTGTATAGCGCTTTTAAAAGTAAAAAATATCTGATTATATCTTTTTGAAAATATCTTTTTAAAAGTTTAAAATATCTGGGAGTCATCAGCATATAAATGAAAATTGAGATCAAGAGACCTCAAAAGTTGGCCGAGTGGAAAAATATATAGACTAAAAAGTAAAGGACCTAAAATTGAACCCTGAGGTACACCATATTTTACCATACTAACCTCCGATCTACAACCACCCAGCACAACAAATTGTTTATGATCTGAGAGATAAGACCTAAACCAGCTCAGAGCAGAGTCAGATAGGGGAGCGCGGGCACAACCTAACGCGGGGTTAAATGTAACACGGACCGTTTACATAGTTCGTCGGGATCAAGCAGGTTGTCTTTCCGCTATTTTTCTCTTGCTGCCAGAAGATGGTCTCCCGAATTTGCGGAAAGTTTTGATTATATTTCTTGAAGATACTGGACAAAGAGTGTTTTGACACCATAAAAGTAAATTTTTTTCATCATAGGCTTTTTTTCGGTTTCTGAGTTGGGTGTATACGTTTCCAAATCTAACTTTATATTGTATAAACAGTAATCACTGTCTTGTTGGCTCAAACATAGCACCGTTTTGAAACATGTCAGCAATTCCTAGCAACTGTTAGCTAGGCTTAAAATATGAAATATACAGCGGGGTTGATTGTAACAGAGTGTACAATGATAATCAAATGAAAACGGAGCCACACAACTTTTCAGGTTTGAGTATTTATTTATACATTTAACTTTGTTAGACTTTCACAAACAATGTTGGAATTTAGAATGTTTAAAATTTAGTTTACTATGAATGATAACTTGTTTATTTATTAAAATGTGGCCTGTTATTAATGCAATAAACCCTTTACATTTTTATTTTAAGCTCATTTGTATTATTATTACTGTTATTATTATTAATAATAATATTTGTACATGCAGCTGCCACACACAAATCCAATTTAATTGCAATTACAATATTTATAATTTTATTTATTATTATTTATTGCAAAACTATGCAGCCCTTTTCTGTCTCTATCCATGATATTGATCCATAATAGAAGGATGATTGGATGAGGGATGGATGTATGGATATCTGTCTATACAGATGGACAAACAATATCAACTATACAAATAAAATAGTACTGAATTATGTGTGTTACACACAAGTGTTACAACTAACCCCTCTGTTACAATTAACCCCGTATATGGGGTAAGTTAACATTTGCACTTCTGTCACTTTCAGTGCAACTGTACGAAAATGGTAGGTCCTAGAAAAAAACTTTAAGTGGTCATTTGTAGCAGAGATGTGTTTGTTGCTTGTGTAAAAAAAGTATTAATCTAACCTAATTATTTTTAATTAATTGAGCCAAAACCAAAAAGCGTTAGGTTGTGCCCCGCTCTCCCCTACACCAAAGACAGACTCCAGGCGGGAAAGTAAAATGCAGTGATCAATTGTGTCGAAAGCTGAGCTGAGATCAAGCAGGATCAGTATTGATAAACATCCAGAATCAGAAGCCATCAGTAAATCATTTGTGACTTTAACTAATGCTGTCTCAGTGCTATGCATTTTACAGAAACCAGATTGAAGTGACTCAAAGAGTGCATTAACAGATAGATAACAATTGAGTTGCAACAATATATTCTAAGACTTCAGCAATAAAAGGGAGATTTGAGATCGGACGAAATCAATCAATTTAATCAAATCAGTCTAATCAATTTTAAAGGGATAGTTAAAGTGGATAGTTAAACCTCTCTGACTTTCTTTCTTTAGAACTTTATGCAGTACAAATTAGAAAATTACTAAATCAATGATGTCAATAGTACCAATATTCAGCTCGATTCAGTTCAGTCTGACTCAAGCTCCTGAAATTATGGGAAAGTTGCTGACCACTAAAATTAACTTCTCCATCACGTGAGCGCACAGACTTCACTCTGATTAGTCGTCGCTCACGAAAATCGCTCTACATTTGCATAAAGTTAAACATATCTCAACTTTGCCACGTCGCTGGACACACGGTCACTGCCACAATCACCAGCTCTGTTGAAATGAATGGGGTCATGTCTCTTTGTCGCTGCGTGTCACTGGCGGTATGAACGCAGCTTAGAGTTATATTCAATTTTCAACTTTGTTGCCATGACAACACACCATCAAACCCTGAAATGACTATGAAATTGATTAAAACAGCTTTATAGCTCACACGCATTTTAACAGAAGAATGAATGTAGCCAAAGTGCTTTTATAAAATTATAAGCTTCACATTTCTTCTTTTTAATCCTCCAAAAATTGGCCCCATTCACTTCCAATTGTAAGTGCTTTTACTGGAACCCTTTGCTAAAGCAATCTCAAAATTCTGGCCAGTTGATAATACCTAGAAAATAAAATCAACAGCAGGCGGTAGATCCTTTCCTATTTATTGCCCAAACGCTGAAATAGTCTTCCTAGCCTTGTTTGGGAAGCAGACACACTGTCAGTTTAAATCTAGACTAAAACACTTCTCTTTAAACTGGCATACACACAACACATGATCAATTTCTTTCATTCATATCAGTAAATGATTGTTAGGCTGCATAAATTAGGTAAACTGAAACCGGGAACACTTACTATAACACCTGTTCTTGTTACATCTTAAAAATGAATGGCATTTTACTCGTATATTAGTCTATGTCTCATGATCCTTATCCCGAGGTTAAGGTGGTCAGCCAGACCCGGTTCATCAGATGGTGGGTCTGCACCTAAACACGACCAAGAATGCCCTGAATGTCAGCAGAGACTGTGTCTACTTGAAGGCATTTTCGACATGATAGTCGTCAACACAGACCTATGACCATTCGATGAATCCGATCTTTAAGCAAAAGGAGCTGAATATTTTCACGATTCCGATCTCAATCCGAATTCTGACTTGTGATGCAGCCTGAATCCAAATCGCACTGTAATTGTTCATTAGCTAGAAGAACTGACCTTCTGACTGAGCCTGGTTTCTCCATTCGGTTACCGGCCACTGTCGCCTCTGGCTTACTTGGGACACTTGGGATAGTTCACTTTGAAATATTTTTTTAATATGTTTTAGCTTACCTCAAGGGCACCCAAGATGTAGGCATCTTTGTTTCCACAGTATTTTCAATTTTGATATTTTTAGGTCAACCGTTCTTGTCTATCAGTCATATAATGGAAGTTTATGGTCACCACATCAAAGAGCATGCACAGAGAAGTCCAAATTAAACATGATTTAATGACTCGTAAATGTAAGTACACATTGATGGCCTAAGACATGAAACGAGCGGTTTGTGTGAGAAAACAAACAGTATTTATATAGTTTTTACCTCTTGTAACCACAGCCACGTCAAAGTGATCTGAGGGCGCGGGCGGTTTGTGGCTGTGGTAAAAAGAGGTAAAAGCGATATAAATACTGTTCGTTTTCTCACACAAGCCGCTCTTTTTGTGTCTTGGGCCATCAATGTGTACTTACATTTACGAGTCACTGGATCATGTTTAATTTGAACTTCTCTGTGCATGCTCTTTGAGGTGGTGACCATAGACCTCTATTATATGACTGACAGACAAGAATGGTTTGACCTAAAATATCAAAATTGAAAATACTGTGGAAACAAAGACACCTACAGTACATCTTGGATGCCCTTGAGGTAAGCTAAAACATACCAAAAATTAATTTCAAAGTGAACTATCGCCTTAAATATTCAACAATATTATTGATCTGACTGTACTGACCCAACTGAGTTGGACGATGACATTATTTTAACTGCTTTATAGATGAAGTGAACTAATTTAATAATGGATGATCTTTACAAAGGAACTGAATCAACACTGAACTGACTTCAGCTGAACAACAGGCGAAATGCATAATTTTCCTATCATCACTGTATTGTATAAAGTGCTATTTAAATTAAGATGACTTGACAAAGAAAATATGGTTATAAATCTTACTTCTTTTTTGTGGTAGGCCTAATCAACATTGTTACACAAATGTTGTCGTCTTAAGTTCTAGAATCTAGAATATTCCTTTAACTTGAATCCATTTTGCCATATGTATAAACATAAAGGCATTAATAGGGTTAGACAATCAACAACCAAACACAACACCCCATCATACACATGCAGGAAGCTTTACAGAATGAGGAAATCGCTGTTAATGGCTGCAATGCTAGGCTGCTTTAGCCGTCTAGCCGATTATCAGAGATGATTTAGCATCCCCTGTTCCTCTGCTGGCGAGCTGTGATCCCGGAATGAAATTCAAGGCATGGCAGCTATCATGCCGCTATCAGCGAACACCCCAGATCAGAGGGGTGAGTCTGGGTGGCCTGGGGCGCGAGTATGTGCAGCTCAAGAGCCAGGTTTTAGCCATCGCCCAAATACACGCCACCCGCAAGTAAATTAGCAGGACAGGAGGGGAAATGACCTCGGGTGTTCGAGATGTCCGACTGCCGTTGAAGGAAACGTCAGGGAGGAAAAAGCTCGGAGGCCATATAAGCACTTTGCTCCGATTTATCTCCCTCCAAACTTCCCTTTCAAATGCCTGCAGGTAGAGAAGCAGTTTCTACCTTGTATTTGAATAATTCCCCCTTCTAAAAAAAAAGTCCCAGGAATATTAAACTAAAATCAGCAGAGATCAGAGAAAAGGGATTATGGCTGAGTAGTAATCAGAGCGTCTCTCTGCTGTGAGTTTTTTCCTCTCTGTGCGTGAACTGAATCTGAATTGACACTGTATGGAAGATTTACATGTGACTCATGCGGCCATTGTGTGATAGCGGCGAGGCAGAAAAGACTCTGAGTTTGAACATATTTAGAAGGAAGCACAAATACTCTATAAATGAACGATCATAATTACAATTAAAGCAGGGCTGCCGTTTCGACACATTCATTTGATACAGCTAATTATATTAAGAATAATATGTCAAATTTAATTTAAGCAAGCAGCACATAATGAGTACGCAGCCATACACACAGGACAAGTTCATTGCATTCAAAAGCACTGGAAAAAGACTTTTTTTTGTCAATAAAACTGCTTTTAACTTCTTTAAAATGTGGTCCAGAAGGCGCAGAAACACAGTGACATGCAACTTATCTGCAACGATATCATCAAAATTAAATGTGAAATAAAATGAATTGTATAAAAACATTCATCAACTTATTTAATTATGAATTTAATATTTTTTAGAATAAGGTATAAAGATCACCATCAGTGTTGTTAACTAAAACTATTAGAAATTGTTTTCATTCATTTAATATTAGATGAAAAATGACAAAAAATAAGATTTAAGTGCTAAAATTGCTCAAATGAAAACTGAAATATATATAAATTAAAGGTAAATAGAAATAGTTAAGTACTTATACAGTGTGTTAAAAAATTTAATTAAAAAATTTAACCCAATGGCTGGGTTTGTCCATATTTGAGCCAAAGTTAGGTTAAAACAACCCAGCAATTTTTAGAGTGTAAAAATCACACAAAAAAAAACAAACACTAAATGTCTAAAACTTTAAATATGAATGAATATTAATACATAAGAGTAAATAAATACACTGTAAAAAAAAATATATATATATATTTGTAATCACAACATTTTTTCTTTTGTCAAATCAACTTAAATCATTTATGTGGTTCAGATAACGTAATATTTTGAGTTTCTGGTGATTAAATCAATATCCTTCATTGTATTAATGTTTCCATTTCAATGAACTTAAAACTTTAAGGCAACCACCCTACTTCATTATTTATACTAAAGTAACACTATTTCATAATATTTTTAACACACACATCTACCACAATAGTCTTATCTTTACAGGCTTTTGAATTTACATGTTCTTAGTAAATGCTGATATGTGCAATATGATTCCAATTAATTTGACTGTACAAGTCACTTGACATCATTTTAATCAGAATGCCTTGAATGTATTTGTATAATTGTGCCTTCAAGGGACATGAACAAATCAATTAAAAACATGTGAAGCATTTTAACATTAAATATACCAAATGCGATTCATAATATCCGTACATAACAAAAATACTACCACATAACTCTTGTTGCACGCTTGTACACGCACTGCACCCAAGTGTGCTCTCCGTTAAACATTTCATTACAGCAAGTCTCACACATATACTTGCTGAGCAGTGAAAGGTTCGCCATGCTGCTCAGAATTATTCAGAACTGGATTCATCTTGAAAAGCCAGATTGATCTATCAGAGTTGCACTGTTGACATGCTCTACACCGTGGGCTGTGCTTAAGATGCTAAACGCCTGCTCTCGGGGTGAGCGTTTGTGCTGAAATAAGCAGCGCACCCTCCATCAGTTTGAAGGAGTCTTTCTCCACCGTGCGCCCAAGTCATCCATAACAGGACAGCCATAAACATGCGCCGACCCAAGCAAGCAACCCTGGGAAAAGTTGAGGAAACAGCGCGTGTCTCTTTGAGCGATGGATAATGCATTCATTCAATCACAGGCTTGTCAGAAGAGCATCCCTCCCTAGATAAGAGTATGCTTGATTTCTTAAAGCCCGGGCACTGATTGGATGGGGGAATTGTTGTCTGTTGTGGGGGGGTGCAAATGAGTATTTTACAATCTTCTCAATTGCTTCCTATTAATTTGTTTTGATTTTTCTTGTAGTCCTCAGGGCCTGTAGCTCATTAGAAGTGATTAATCGGTGAGTGCCGCTGCTTTGGTGCCTCCATTTGCTGAGCCTCCATTTTGAGCCGGACCTCGTTCCAGAGTCTAACTCCACCAGCAATATGTTCAAAGTTGATTCAAGCTTATGTGGAAAGCACATGCCCTGCATTATAGTTAACTTTTGTCTGGTAACACTTTATTTTGATGGTCCCTTTTTAACATTCTACTGACTACAAGTATGTTGCAACTACATGTCAACTACCTCTCATTAGAGTATTAGTAGATTGTCTGCTTATGTTTTTAGTTCACTTAAAAAAAAATAAAAAACTTTTGCTGATAATTGACTCACCCCCATGCCATCCAAGATGTCCATGTCTTTCTTTTTTCAGTCAAAAAGAAATTAAGGTTTTTGATGAAAACATTCCAGGATGTTCTCCATATAATGGTCTTCAATGAGAACCAAAAGGTTCAAGGTCCAAATGAGAGTTTCAGTGCAGCTTTAAAGGGCTTTAAACGACACCAGATGATGAATAAGGGTCTTATCTAGCGAAAAAAAAACGGTCATTTAAAAAATAAATTAAAAAGTTTAAGTTTTATAAGCACAAATGCTCGCCTTGCTCTGTTCAGTGATGCACATTCCTGACTCCAGTTCAAACTCGAACAAAATTCATCAAAACGAACAAATCATTTTTCGAGGCATAACTCAAAGGGTCCTAGATAAGACCCTTATTCATCATCTGGTGTCGTTTAAAGCCCTTTGAAGCTGCACTGAAATTTTTATTTGGACCTTGAACCATTTGGTTCCCAATGAAGTCCATTATATGGAGAAAATCCTGGAATGTTTTCATCAAATCCTTCATTTCTTTTCGACTGAAGAAAGAAAGAAGTGGACATCTTGGATGACATGGGGGTGAGTAAATTATCAGCAAAAGTTTTTTTTTTTTTTTTTTTTTTTAAAGTGAACTACTCTACTACTCTACATCTAGGGTTGGGTATCGTTTGAATTTGAACGATTCTGATTCCGAATTCCGATTCCTTGTTTCGATTCCAGTCCCTAACGATTCTTGATTCTGATTCTTTTAAGAGGCAGGGTCAAAAAACTTGCTAACCAACAGTCTTTCTGAAGGAAATTCTCCTTTATGAAGGAAATACACCTTCTGTCACAAATACTCCTTTTGTCACAAATGTTGCATTTTGCCGGGATTTCGTTATTTTTAGAAATGTGAAGCCACACTTTGGACCGCCGACGTAAGCTACTCATGTTCGACTCTTATGTTATGCCAACACTTCCGGTAGACGCTTCTTCGGTGGTGCTGTTCAGCGATTTCTTCTTCCGGTCGATGGACTGTGAATATCGAAACTAGGAATCGAAATTTCAACTTTCTGAACGATTTCCGGGAAAAACGAAAAGTTAGTCCCGGTTCCAATCGATACTCGATTCTTGATACCCAACCCTATCTACATCTGCTCACACTTACGCCTCAAAAGATGTACATGCGCATACCATTCCACAAAGCGGGTGAACGATATCAGCTTCAGTGCGGATAGTGAGGAGCTCCTGGTCTCTGCTTCGTTCCAGTTTGCAGACGTTTGTTTGTTCTTTCTTTGTTGATGACGAACACAAACTTTCTTCTAAGAGCAACAGAGTCGCGCGATGGCACGAGCGTCATCACTATGACACACCCCTTACGGCATTGGTCCTGGCTTTTGTTCACACAGCGCGCGTTCCTGGACTGATTCCGGCAATGTTACTAGGTCCCCAACCCCGGCATCGATGCCGGTCTCAATCCCTTCATAATGAGTTCTTTCTAAAAACGTTTTTTTTTATTTTTTTTTTACGATTCATATCGCCACCTCGTAGATCGGGCTGGGTGAATAATAGGATCAAATAGAGCCTGTTTTAACGTTGCTATTTTTTATGTTAATGCATTATTGTCACATTAACTAAATTCAACACGTACCTCGTATATAGGGCCCTATGATTTCCGCGATCACGGAATCGGCCGACAGAATTGCGGAATTGGCCAATTTGCGGAATTTCATGGAATTTTAGATATTTGGTTTGAAATTCTGTTTTTGTGTGGGAGAGTATGTCTGGTGAAAATGCAGACCGGGGAAAACAACTCCGGGCCACACAAACCCCCCAACCCATCATTTCAGCTACAATGAGGAAATCAAAACAATGAAAGCATGACAAAGTGGCTCTCCACGGGTCTCTTTTCGTCGGCGAAAAGTTAAAGGACAACTCCGGCGCAAAATGAACATTTGGTCTAATTACACATTGTTACCAAGTCAACCGTTATCTGAGATTTGTTTTCATGATTGCCAAATTTAAATAGTAATATCTATAGAAACAGTTTAGCCTATAATGCTAGTATAACGCTAGTATATAGGGCATAGAGTAATGACAAATAAAAATCGTTTGTTATTACCACTAACAAGGCTCAAAATAGCCCCACAGTAACACGGTAGCATAATAAGGGTCCTTACATTCAAACCGAAGCATTGAGAACTTTGTCGGTGTCCATACAGTTTAATAAAAATATATTTTATACACACAGTCAATTTCACAAATACAGGAAGAAGCCATCTTCGAAAAATAGTCTCTACCAGTCGATCTACGAACGCCGATCCAAGTGCGCTGAACTGTGCAGAATCTCATATGGTCCGTTGTTTCCGGAAGAAACACAAACACGAACCATTTTATTTTCTTCAATATGTACACGTAGCCTACTGTTCACGCTCACCTTATCACCTTATTCACATCTCACCAACGCACTTGGATCGGCATTCGTAGATCGACTGGTAGAGACTATATTTTGAAGATGGCTTCTTCCTGTATTTCGCGAAGTTGACTGTGTGTATAAAATATCTTCTTATTAAACTGTATGGACACTGACAAAGTTCTGAATGCTTCGGTTTGAATGTAGGGACCCTTATTATGCTACCGTGTTAGTGTGGGGCTATTTTGAGCCTTGTTAGTGGTAATAACAAGCGATTTTTATTTGTCATTACTCTATGCCCTATATACTAGCGTTATACTAGCATTATAGGCTAAACTCTTTTTATAGATCAAACTATTTCCATTCGGCAATCATGAAAACAAATCTCAGATAACGGTTGACTAGGTAACAATGTGTAATTTGACCAAAGGTTCATTTTGCGGCCGGAGTTGTCCTTTAAGAAAGCTATATTTCGATGCTATAACCCATCAGTGCCAAGCCGAGAACTTCGTCCTGAAATAACAGTCAAGGGTAAAAAAAAAACCTCATTACCAAAAAATAAAACCGAAAAAAAACAGAATTTGGGGAAAAAATAAAACTGATTTCAAAGGGCCCTACATATAGCCTTTTTTTCATTAAAATCTTGCCCTCTGTTTGCCAAGCCATACCAGGAAAGGATGCCATATAACAAAGTATGTAGGAACTTATCACAACCCTGCAATATCTCCAAAGTGGACATATGACGGATTCAGCCTTTCAAATCTGAAACATCGGCTCTGTCCTCTTCAAAATGCGCCTGTCCGGTGAAGCACAGGCACCGCTACCACCACCGCATACGGCACACAGAGAGAGAGAGAAAACACTGAAAGGGAACAGCGCGAGGAGAAGGGAGGAATGTACAAGATTTTATTTGCTGTTTGGAGCAAACATGCACACTGCTTTATGAAGGGAGTTAAATCGAGGAGGTTAATTGAAAAATTAGATAAACAAAGCCCCTGAAACGGTGCGGAGGAGATTGTGCCTGGCAGCTCAGAAGGGCCACCACCATTTTAGCACGGATGGTTCTCCAGACTGTACTAGCCTGATAAAACCACAGTTAATTTTCTTGCTGTTTCATCAAACTTAATTTTGCTCCAATTACAGGGGAAAAAATCAAGAAACTGCCTGGCACTCCTTAGTGTTCATGTAGGCCTACTTATAGAGAGTAGGAGTAGAGAGCTTTCTTAGATTTGTTAGCAGGTGATGAATGCTTCTCTCTGAATGATAATTCATGTCTTCCTGTGCCTTGAAATGTGGCAGAACACATTTTTTGCAACTCAAAATCTGTTATTTTAGGACAGCATAGTGTCAAAGTCAGTATCAATATCAATATCCAGTGTACAAATCTTACTATATTGTATATCTTCAAAAAGAAGCAATATTTCTAAACCGCAATGTTATTTTTTTTGCACAGACTTTATGTTTGGCGTCCCAGACTCCACTGCTCTATGTGTAATATATTTCAAAACTAAGCTGTCATTTTCTCTTCAAATACTTTGAATATGTTATTCTGACTAAATCAAAACACACAAGGGATATATTATTATTAATTTAAATCAAATAATGTATCAGTTGTAGAAGTAGTAGTAGTAGTAATAAATTGTATTATCATTATAAAAAATGAATAAATAGAATTGTGTGCATTTCTTTACACAACAATCAGACAATGATTTCATGTGAACATTCTTTGGATTTAATTAATGTTTAGGTTTTTTTTCTACTATTACTTTTACACAATCATTTCTCATATGATTTCAACCTGTCACTTCAATGTAAAGTATATTTAAAAATCACCATAGAGTCTCCTAAACAAATAACTAAAGGGATAGCTTAGCCCAAAATTAAAATTTGGTTATTATTTACGGCTTGTGAACATGCAAGCCTGATGCCTGAAGTGAATGACATTTGACAACTATTAAATACTGTCAGCTTGTTACTCACATACATCTATAGTTGGACTTCAGAAGACTTGGAACACTGTAAAAATGAATATGCTTTATCTAATCAATAGAATTGTGGCAACAGATTACAAGCAATATTATTAATTAAATTGAACAAATTAGAATTGAGTAATAATTAATCAAATTATTCCTTAACCATTTAAACTGAGTAAAGTTTACACCAAAAGAAAATAACAAAGATATATCACTAACAGACAGATGTCAAAGATTAATTGAGAACTCTTTATTTTATATTGCCAACATTAAAGACACCTGATGTTAACAAGCAGAATCACTGAAGGAGAAAACCGTCATTTTAAAACAAACACTGATCACCATAATGGTGACTCCAATTTATGTTATTTTCGGTTGTTGTTGTTGTAAGTTTTACTCATTTTAAATGGTTAACTAAATAGCTTCCCATGGACGCTATTCTTCCTCAACAATGGATACAATTTATGTTTGATTATGTTCCTGAAAATGACGATCGTAATCTAGCGAGTTCAACACCGGATTCAACAAGAAACTGTTACTAAAACATGAAGCAGTTCCAACTTTAAAACAAGAAGCAGCAGTGTTGGGCCACAATCTGTAAGTAGGCTAGGACTTAATCATTTTAAATGTATTTGCATGTATAATTCAAGACGTAGCCTTGAGTTTTATCTTTTTCAAATGCCAGTGCTGGCTTTATAGCCACTACTAGTTAGACTATGCTATTTTGTGTCTACGACAAACGCGTACAAACATTATGGACCTGAATTTTCTATAAGTACTAATGTTTTAAACGTATTTTTCATGTATATATGCTTCATGACGTTATTTTTGATTTGATCAAGAACAAACATGCCAACGCTGTTTGAGTATAACATTAGTAGCCAGTCAGTTGCTATTGTTGCCAGTCAGATGCTATTGTGTAAAATAAACGTGTATAAAGTTAAAAAATGTAGCAAATTATCATTCAGAAACGTTTCAGGTTCTGTTTGACACTCTTCATCGCGGCTTTCTCGGTCTGATTATGCCTGAAACTGATACTGCAGTTCGACACATATTTACATCTGGACCGGAGCTCATGACATGGCTGTTCATCATGCAAAGAAAAAAAGCAGTCAACCCCCCCTTTAAGGCATTAATTTTACTAATTATTACTCAATTCTAATTTGTTAAATTTAATTAATAATATTGCTTGTAATCTGTTGCCACAATTTTTTTGATTAGATAAAGCATATACATTTTTACAGTGAACAAGATATATGGACTTTTACAATATTTTTATGATACCTTTTGTCTATGTTTGTAGCAATACATCAGTCGTGAAGTCACCAGCTACTTTTTGTGGTATAGAAAAGAGCAGCTGGAACACTATATTAAATAATACTTTCACAGTTGAAAGAAAATCACTTTTTCTTTGTCAGCAGGAATGACATTAGGGTGAGTAAATGATGACGGTATGAATTCAGTTTGGTTACCATCACACTTTCTGTAGTGGCATCATGCCATGACTGTGCAGAGAGTGTACGCTCAGCTCATTTTCTGGACAATAATGTGTACTTGAAAAGAAATGGCCTGTGTCCTAGATGGCCTTTTTGAATCCTTGAAAGGTTCTTTCTCAAAACAAAGCACATCTACCATCACGAAACGCACCTCCCTTTTTGAGGTGGGCTGGGAGATGGTGGGTATACCAGGGATATTGAGCTTGGTATTTTAGTGTTAACTAATTAACATCCATCCTTCAAGCTGTCTGGATGAATGCGCTATGGGGAAGGAGAGAGAGGGAGCTAAATGCCATGACTCGTGCATGAATTTCAATTAGTCCAATCAGCCGTGATTTCCATGCCGCTGTCAATAATAAGTAGAATTGTGGGCTTATCTATGTTTGCCATGCTGTTTGTGATTTTCTTTCTGATACCCAAAGGAGTGAACTGTGCTCTATCCTTCCAGCATAAACTGAGGAGTCAGCAGGAATGTGCTGTGTATTCCTGGTGAGGTCTTACACACCCTTTTAAAGTGGCTTATGGTGTTGGAATTATAATTTGAAATTCACTTTTGCCATTCAACTTTTTGGAAAGCTGTTGGGAAAGCGATTTATTGTATGAAAACGTGCGTTAATACAACATAGGAAAGTATATTTGTCTTTTTTTAGACTATGTAGCATTAATGTTTTCTTGCATACAGTAAGTTAGCCATTAGCGGATGAAAAAAAGTTCAGAAGAGTGACCAAGTTTATCCTAAGTTCAGTAAAACTCCAGATTAAAAAAAAGTCATCGTCCTGTCTTTCTAAAAGTGCCCGAACATCAGAGGAACTTACAGTGTGAAATAAAAAGAGGCTTTAGAATTCTGAAGCTCTTCCACTTAAAATAAAAATAACATCTTAATTTGAGATTTTGCAGCACTACTTCTGAAGCCTCCTGCCTCACGGACACTGAAGAATGATTAGCATATGTTAGCATGCGGGCTTGAAGCGACTAAGCTAGATATACATACATAAAGAAGCAGCTAATATAAACTGAAAAGCATAGACTGATATACGTCCAGTTGCTCACTTCACCTCACCAGTCTGTGATTAACTTTCTAAAGTTAAGGCATGTCAACAAATGTTACATATACAGTAGGTAACGAATACTAAATTCAGAGTAGCAAGCCATATCATTGAAAAAAAACAAAACAAAAAACAAATGCAAGGGTATATGATTGTGAATGGAAATCAATTTTATAATATATGAATACATACACTATACCGTTCAAATGTTTGGGGTCAGTAAAAAAAAAAAACACTTTTGCTGATGATTTACTCACCCCATGTCATCCAAGATATCCATGTCATTCTTTCTTCAGTCGAAAAGAAATTAAGGTTTTTGATGAAAATATTTCAGGATTTTTCTCCATATACTGGACTTCAATGGTAACCAAACAGTTCAAGGTCCAAAAGACAGTTTCAGTGCAAACTGTTCAAAGGGCTTTAAACGATTCCAGATGATGAACAAGGGTCTTATCAAGCGAAACAATCACTCATTTAAAAAAAAAAATAATAATTAAGTTTTATAAACTCAAATGCTCACCTTGCTCTGTTCTGTGATGCGCGTTCATGACTCTCCTGTTCGAACTCTTTCACCAAAATGAACGAATCTTTTTAGAGTCAATTCGTTCATTTTGTTTGTTGAATGAACCAAATGACATGAAAAAAGATTGTTCATTTTGATGGACGAGTTTGAACTGAAGAGTCATGAACACGCATCACAGAACAGAGCAAGGCGACCATTTGAGATTATAAAACTTAAAATTTGTTATTTATTTTTTTTTATTTTTTTAAAGAGCGTTTCGCTTGATAAGACCCTTATTCATCGTCTGGAATCGTTTAAAGCCCTTTGAACAGTTTGCACTGAAACTGTCTTTTGGACCTTGAACCGTTTGGTTACCAGTAAAGTGCATTCGAAAAATCCTGGAATATTTCATCAAAAACCTTAATTTCTTTTCGACTGAAGAAAGAATGACATGGATATCTTGGGTGACATGGGGTGAGTAAATTATCAGCAAAAGTTTTTTAAAAGTGAACTACTCCTTTAATTATTGATATAGAGCAACAGGAATTAGTTAGGCTAGTCAATATGTTCACAGCAACTTATCCAATCTGAATAATAACACAATTTTCTGGATTAATGGTATACTGTAGACATCTAAAGGAAACTATTTTGCCCCCCTGAGTACAGGAGACTGTAGACGCTTTATGTTCAATGATACTGGAGAAAAAAAAAAGAGAAAAAAAAACCTGTATATTGACTTGAAAAGTGACTTTCTGTAATGTCCATTTAGTGATTCACTCAGCCAAAATGAAGACGTCATGTCTTTAATTTGTTTAATTTGGGGACTTTTCTTAGCAAATATTTTTACATGCAGTTATTTGTGATTTAATTTGATTAATTAATCAGCATATCTTATAATTAATTTGATTAAAATTTGTTTAGACTGGCAGACTAATTTATTCATAACAGTAGCGTTCTTAGGAAAAATAATGATGATGCCTGCTTCACAAAAAAAAAAAATCAATGGACCTTTCTGGGCAAATAATGACCGTGTGATCACTGAGAGTGCGAGAAAGAAAGAGAGAGAGAAAGAGAGAGAGGGAGGGAGACTGACATGCTTTTGATTAAACAGAATTTACACTGAAGGATACATTCAGTTGTGTAATTGTGTATAGTGTACATTGTCATTAATGTATAAGGGCTTAGTATTGGCCTTGTTTATTTATTCTGTCAAACATCGCTCCAAGAACTCTGTTCTTCTCTGTGTTACTCTTTATGGCCTCCTTTAGAGGATAGGAGAGTGAACATGGGAGAGAGAGAGAGAGAGAGAGAGAGAGAGAGAGAGAGAGAGAGAGAGAGAGAGAGAGAGAGAGAGAGAGAGAGAGAGAGAGAGAGAGAGAGAGAGAGAGAGAGAGAGAGAGAGACTTAGAATGAAAGCGGCAAAGGGATTGTGAAAAGGATGAGAGAATTACAGGGGAGCGAGCGAAAAAAGAGGGGAAGAGAGAGAGAGACAGCGCGCGAGAGAGAGAGAATCAAACACTCTCTGAATTGGGCCCAAATATCCAAGGTTAATTTTGTGAGAAAGCTGCAGTGCCCAGATAAGACCATCCCTGCAAATGAGTTCTGCCTGCCTGGATTACAGCTAAATTTATGCAGCTTTCCTTATCCTTTCACAAGCTCCTCTGAAGTGGCATAATTAACTTGCACACATAAAATGTGCACATTTACTGCTTGGTGGTAACCATTTCTCATTTCAACACTTTGATTTTTCCGACCCTGTTCAAAAAAATTTACTTTTTTTTTGTTGTTTTTGCTTTAACATAAGTTGAAAGATTTAAAAGACAGCTGAAACAACACTGATCCTTTAACTCCCTTTGTGTTCCGTCATAATGTGCAATTATTTTCAAAAACATGTTTACTGTGCCGATTAACATTCTAACCCCGGAGGTTACGGTGGCACGAAAGCCACAGCAAATTTACATTTCACTTATGCGACAAGAAACAACAGGCAAAAATCCGCTGCCAAAAAACAGTTCATGGCCAGTTTGACTTGGGCAGAAGTGCAGTGTGTCCAAGCGCAGTGTAACATTGTGGCAATCTTCAAAGTAAATGTGACTGAGATGCAAATACAGTAAGCTTCTCCTGAGGTTCTGCTTTGGCATTATGTTTGATATCCCTCGCAAGAGACCCTGGGCTCTATACTCTACTGTGTTTATCGTTTCTTAAGTCTCACGGAAGGAGGCCTCTTTCACCCTCTCTTCCACTCGGTTATCAGACCTTCCCTCGGCAGCCCGCTCTCATCTTCGCGGGGAATTACCTTGGAGTTCTTCATTCTCGACTGGATTCTGTCTTTTTTCATTGGGTTATGCCTTTACAATCTCTCAATCGTAACTTTGTTTCCACCGCCTTGCCGTGTATTAATAATTTACACATGCTTATCAATATTAATAGACATCTGTTCTTCCGAGTAACACAGATTAACCTGGCCTGACCTGCTTTGTGTTATTTAACAAGTGTTTGAAGAAAGAAAGGCGTATGTGTGAATGAGTAGATCACAGTTCAAGTCCAGAACAGGGTGCGTTTCCCGAGAGCATCAACTGGTCGCAAGTTCCGTCATTATCAGCATAGTTCAACGACTCTGTGTTTCCCGAAACAATCGTTCCAATGAACATTCGCAAACAGCATCGCAAAGTTGTGTGGTTTGAACGACAGCTCTCGATCCTGTGGTTACGAGGGATCTTTTCTATATTGCAATGATATTTTGACAGTGTTGGGGAAGCTACTCTGAAACTGTAGTTTGACAAGCTACAAGCTACTCATAAGTTAAAGTAGTTTAACTACAGTCAAGCTACTCGTTTAGAAAAGTAGTTAGCTACACTACAAGTTGCTATCAAAAAGTAGCTAGTTACATTGTAACTACTATTAGCTTTTTTGAACATCGTATATTATAAATAACTGAATAAGTGTCTGAGGAATGTTTTAAGTAAAATATTTAGTGTTTAAAACAAGGCAATGCAATTACTATTTCAAAGAGTATTGTTTTATTACACACAACACTCAAATGTCTCAGACTGTTTGTCAAAATTGCAACAAATAGCCTACAACATTGCAAGAACGAAATATACATCCAACGTAAATTACATGTAGAATATTTTCTCAAAAATACTGATTGAACTTGGACAAATGAGGCCATGGTTAATTAACGTTAGCTGTTTCTCCATCCTCCAAATCTGCTGTCCCGTCTTGCTATATAATCATAATATGGGTGTGTCAACCCACTTCTGTATGTCAGTGAACCGTTAGCCGCAAGATGCGTGATTAAACAACAGGTGGCGCTAATGGCAAAAAAAATGAGTTTGAAATCTAACAACAAGAAGAATATCCTTGCATCGCGTGATCGCGCTGATTCGCGCAGGCTCGACAATGTAGCAATGTAGCTTTTGCTCGCGCTACACCGCTACTTGCTGCAAAAAGTAGTTAGCTACTGGAAAAGCTACAATGTTTAAAAAGCAACTGAGCTACTGCCAAGCTACTGAAAAATGTAGTTAAGTTAGTAGCTTTGCTACTTGTAGTTAACTACTCTCCAACACTGCATTTTGACATAATAAATCCTTAACTTGAGCAAAATAAGCATTATAAATAAAATAAGCCTTTTTATTTAGAATACATACAAATGTAATTTACGTCTTTTAGTTTTTTCAAAAGATTTAAAGTACCGTGTTTGAAGAGTGCGCATGTGGGAACGTGCTCTACCATGTAAGAACGAGCCAAATATTGAGTCTGGTAATAAAGCAAAATAACTGAGAACAACTAGAAATAGTCCTCAGATGCCATGTCTGTAATTTATATTTAAAAAAATCTAGCATTACTTGGACTACTCAATCTAGCTTCATTAAAAGTAGTTATTACTCCACCACATGCAAAACCAATGTGGTTGAACGATACTTTGCCACAGTGGATTTCGGGAAACAGCACTAGTATTGATTTCTCCAATGATGCATTGTACTATGGTAGTGAAGTTGCGAACTACATAGTTGTATGGGAAATGCACCCAGACCGATTATTGTCGAATAAGGTCTGGTTCACGCTTAGATATGAAAAAAATTAATGTCTGATTGACATGTAAATTGACCAACCACAATTATGGGTTTATCCAAAGCACATTATAAGATAATTTGAAAAACCTAATAAATGTGTACAGTTAATTAGTATTCTTTTGTCATTATCATTTATTTACAAAAGTTTAAAGTCTAATGGTGTTAGCTGTGATTGTCAGGAATACAGCTGAGAGGGCTCCGAGTGTGAGATTATGCGTTATTTCCTTAATTTCATTGAGGGCATAACGCATGCCGCAGCAGAGACGCAAATCTGCCACTGTGATCCACAGCTCTCTGCAACCAGATAAAATGTAGAGCGCTGTTTATCTTGATGAAAAAGCGGCATGAATCTTAATTTAATGAGCAAAAACTAATTAGGTGATTTAGAGAGAATGCTAATTCTATTCAAAGTGAGGACTAAGATAAATTGGTTCCACCTTATGAAGTCTCAGTTGATATTTTAGATGTATTTAAGGAACAAAAAAAACTTGCTTTGAAACAATCAAATCTGCCGTTTTGAAAAGCCACTGGGATGTACTCCTTTGTTTCTAAAGCAGATTCAATTATCCTAAAATGTTCCTCCTTTTCTTTCTTTCTTTCTTTCCTTCTCTTCTTTAAACCCCTGAATATAAGTGTGGCAAATACAGACTGCCAATTCTCTCAATAATACTGTAGATATCTCACCGGCCACTTTATTAGGTACACATGTTCAACCGCAAATATTTAATCGGTCAATCTTATGGCAGCAACTCAATGCATGTAGGCATGTACACATATCAAAATGATATGCTGAATTTCAAACTGAAATCAGAATGGGGAAGAAAGGTGATTTAAGTGACTTTGAACATGGACATGTTTGTTGGTGCCAAACGGGCTGGTCTGGGTATTTTAGAAACCGCTGACCTACTGGGATTTTCACACACAAACATCTCTAGGGTTTACAGAGAATAATCCGAAAAAAAGAAAGAATTATCAGCAGTTAAATGGGTGAAAGTGCATTGTTGATGCCAGATATCAGAGGAGAATGACCAGGTTTCAGCTGATTGAAAGGCAACAGTAACTCAAATAACCACTCGTTACAACCAAGGTCTGGAGAAGAGCATTTCTGAATGCACATGTCCAACCTTGAATCAGATGAGCTATAGCAGAAGAAGACACCCATGCCACTCTTGTCAGCTGAGAACATAAAAATTGGGCTACAGTTCACACAGACTCACTAAAATTGGACAATAGATGATTGGAAAAACGTTGCCGCAATCTCCTGCCTTGTATCAACGGTCTAGGCTACTGCTGATGGTGTAATGGTGTGGCACATACTTTCTTTGCACACTTTGGGCTTCTCAGTACCAACTTAGCATCGTTTAAACGTCACAGCCTAAGTTTTGACCATGTTCATCACTTTATGACCACAGTGTGCTCCTCTTGTGATGGCTAATTCCAGCAGGACAACACACCATCACAAAGCTCAAATCATCTCAAACTAGTTTCTTGAACATGACAGTGAGTTCACTAAACTCAAATGGCCTCCACAGTCAACATATCTCAATCCAATAGAGCTAACACAGTTTCATCCCAAGACGTCATATAACTGACTTTTGACTATACGTCAGCATCCGCCGTTTTAGGGTACCCTTTAACATCAGTTACATGACGATGCTGGGACTTCATACAACTGACGCTTTCCCTTTAACGTCAGTTAGGTGATGGGGTAGGTTTAGGTCTGGGGTAGGGTTAGGATCCAATAACGTCATCTAACCGACGTTTAAGGGTACCCTAAAACGGCAGATGTTGACGTATGGTCAAAAGATGTCCCAAGACGTCAGTTATATGATGTCTTGGGATGAGACTGCGCTGATAGAACAGCTTTGGGATGTTTTGAAATGGGAGATACGTGATTCTATCATGCCAACACCAAGCAAACATTTGGACGTTTAATAACCTTTAATGACATGTCCCGTCATGGTTGAAAAATAGTTCCAACATGAAAGTTGAAACGGACATCTTTGACATTATATGTTCTGTGTTACATATTTTGACTGATTTATGCCATCCTACGGCGACTATTTTTGTGCCAGGGATACAGCGTTGCTGTCGGACCAATGTTTGCTGGGTATGGACCAAAATCTCTGAGGTATGTAGGGAGTTATAAATAAAATAAAGTATATCATTTTTAATATTCGGCAACACTATAAACTTAAACGAAATACAATCGAAATACAATCCTCTTAGCTTCTTTAATAAAAACAAACAAACATTGTCTTTATGTTTGAAACGTGTGGGATGAAACTAATGCTATGGGGTAGGACAGTTCTTCCAATGCGTCTAAGCAGTTCCCCACCATTATGTGTTCCTTAGGTTTATCAGCAGGAGAGCTCAGTGTTAAGTAGAACACGTTTAATGTCATAAATTATTCTTGATATCACGCAGAGCTCTCGTCCCTATTTAACATTTTTGCCACTGAACTCAGGAGGAAGTCACAGTTGTTTCAAACCTTGGTACACCTTTAAACTCCAACTCGCACAAAAGATTCTAAGGAGGACAAATCTCTCACATGGAGAGGTGATGTGAGTGATTCTCATGAATTATGGGAACTCCATGCTGTGCTCTAAGAGTGGAAAGACCCTCTGCGGGGACACAGAGTCACTGAATGTTCTTGTTTCAGGGATGGGATTGTCGTATAGCGGAGGAGGAATTCATTTCTGTCATCTAACTTCCGTCTTTGGCTTAAAATCTCATTTTGATGAGATAGAGAATGCAGATGAATTCGGCTAAACCTCATCCGCCTGACTCCGGGACACAATGAAGTCATGCAAGCCGCACGGAAACTCGTTCATCTTGTCCTTTTTTTCAACATACATTTGCCCCTAGCAAAATCAATCAGAGATCTCTTTTTGAGCCTTCTAAAATGAATGGCAGAAATAAATTGACAGCATATCAAGAAAATGATGGTCATTTGGAGTATTTTACCATAAATCCTTTTCATAACAGGTTTAAAGCTCATACCTCAGTGATATGTAACAATATCCTAAATAACCAACTTTTCACTCAAAACAAGACAGTTTTTGCCTGTTTGATGGCAGTTCAGCTGTATAATCCTCACATACAAGGGCAATCTTTTGTAGAGAATACCACACGGTCTCAACAATGTTTGGCTATAAACAGCTGAGATATCTGAAGATTTAGATTACGTTGAAAAAAAAAAAAGCGAAAAACTAAACAAAACCAATCAAGCATCACAAGCAAAGCTTGCTACTACGACGCTCATGTCAATCTTGCCCGCAGCTATGATTATTTTTGTAATCTGACATTATTTATGATCTAGACAACCATGATTTCTTTTATTCATTTGGATTATATTCTTCTGGTCGTGGCTCAGCCCAAACAATTGCTGATTTAATTCGCGATGTCTAGGTCAGTTCTCAAAAGACCTTTATTTCTCTTTCCACTGAGCCTAAAACTCATGAGACGCCACCTTTGACCTTTCCCAATGTCAAGAATTAAAGTACTACTGTTCTCCATTATTTCGCCACTAACATCGTGACGGAAAAGTACTGTAAGCTTCTGTCTGAGTTCTGCTCACAATATGAGAGTCAGGACAATCCTAAGCTGCTTTAAATGAGACAGCACCCGGGTTTCTGCCGTATGGATTGGAGCATTTGAGTGAGCGAACAATGCACTGGATTGTCTCTTTATGTCTCTCTCTCAACCAATCTCTGGTGGCTCAGTCTAAAATCACTGCCCTGATTGCAAAAACAACTGATTTGCTTTTGTGATTACGACACTTTCTTAATTTGACTTCAATGTACAATCAATAGGGGACAAAGGGACTTAGTGAGGAATAGAACAATATTTAGAGTTTGGAAAGGTGTGCTTGTTATGAAATAATTTTACAACTGAAAACAAATTCTTATTCCAAATAACTCAGCTGTGATGAAGCTTTAAACATCAGAATGCACTATAGTGATTAATGATGCACACAACTGAATGCAACATTTCATGCTGATGGTTTATTGACAGAACAATAAAACTCTACATATTCTGGTATCCCAATACAGCGCACTACATGGTGTTGTGTTGGCGTGATTCGAATTCTTAAAGGGATAGTTCACTTTGAAATACATTTTCAATATGTTTTAGCTTACCTCAAGGGCATCCAAGATGTAGGTGCCTTTGTTTTCACAGTAGTTTCAATTTTGACATTTTTTGGTCAAACCGTTGTTGTCTGTCAGTCATATAATGGAGGTTTAGGGAGTCCAGCTCAAAGACACTTCCGGCGTAACGTTGGACACGGTTCAGTTCGGTTAAGTTGGACATCTGATTCAGATCAGTTCGACATAGCTGTTAACAAGAGGTAAAAACTATATAAATACTGTTCGTTTTCTCACACAAACTGCTCGTTTCTTGTCTTAGGCCATCAGTGTGTACTTACATGCACGAGTCAGTAAATCATGTTTAATTTGGACTTCTCTGTGCATGCTCTTTGAGGTGGACACCCTAAACCTAACGTCCATTATATGACTGACAGACAACAATGGTTTGACCAAAAAATGTCAAAATTGAAAATACTGTTGAAACAAAGACACCTACATCTTGGATGCCCTTGAGGTAAGCTAAAACATATCAAAAATAATTTAAAAGTGAACTATCCCTTTAAGTAAACCATTTTATTCCCTGTATACAGTAGTTTACATTTTTACCCATAATGCACTCTGACTTAACATAATGTCCATCTTTTATCTAAGCATTGAAGCCCTGACAAGCATGGATCTTACTGCTTCAAGACAATGAACATATTTTAAAATATAAATAATAACAATTTAGCACCATTTGGGGTCATATATTCACCAGGGCTGCATTTATTTGAAGACAAATGGTAAAACAGTAATATTATGAAATATTATTACAATTTAAAATAACTGTTTTCTATTTCAATATATTTAAAAATGTAATTTATTCCTGTCATGGCAAAGCTGAATTTTCTCCAGCTTTCATGGTCCATCAGAAATCATTCTAATATGCTGATTGGGTTCTCAAAAAAAAAAAATTCTTATTATATTGAATGTTACAAAAGTTGTGCTGCTTAGGATTTTTGTGGAAACTATGATTGATATGTTTTAGGATTCTTTGATAAATAGAAAGTTCAAAAGAACAGCATTTAAAAAATACATAAATCTATTGCATTTTAAATACCAATTGGTGATGCTACAATGTATATTGTTAGAAAATGAAAGTGTATTTTGACCCTTTTTTAATCTATTGTAGGAGACATTCTAAACAAAATTAGGAACCTTTCATAGCACGATAGGGGCACTTTAATCATTATTAACCAAAAAATAAAAAAAATTAAAAAATTTAAAAAATGTTTTTTTTATCATATACAAATATTTGTTTTATCATACTTTTCATCATCTGCATATCAGAGCTACAGCTCGATGTTGTGAACCAACTGTGAGGACTTTGGGATGCTTTTTTACACTGACATTTCAAAATGAAAAGAAATTATGGTAGTCTTAGGCCATCAACATGTACTTACATTTAAGAGTCATTAAATCACTTAAAAGTATTTGTTAACAGTTTTTTTTTTTGGTTTGTTTTAAAGAAATTACAGTAACAGTATGATCACGTCAATATGATTTCACATGCTTCTAGGCGTGACATGTAAAACTCACACCACAGGGAAACAGGACCTTGTTTTTCCAACATTCAAATTGGCCTTGAATCAAGAAGCACTTAGCAAGGCCTAATCAGCCCAGTGTGTCTGCAACCTCAAGAAATTAACCAGGGCTAATTAGCATCTGAAAGCATTAATTTGTTTTGCAACAATTCCAGTGCTCTTTAAATACCAACTACAAGTAGAAGAAGAAAAAAAAAAATTAAATCTTGAGCATGCTTCATTTTAGATTATCTCATCGACTGTTGGCCTTTTTGTTGTCTTCATTCAGACTCCGCTTGGTCTTATCCATCACCTCCCCCACCAGCACTTCTCTCCCATGAGCCACAGAATACAGCAACAGCTTGTAGGTAATTGATCAGACAAGCCAACTGTAAAATATTCATTTTCTACTTCAACAGCCAAATAAATCTCTAGGGAGGTTTTCAGAGGACTGTGCTCAGATATTGCTTATGCGTTGCCAGGTTAGCACGGCACTCATTGTGAAGTCAGTTTGGAGGGAGTTCTGCTTTAGGATGGGAGCCGGTCGATGGCCGGCCAAGCAGGACATCGGCCTCAGTCCTGCCTCAGCAGCACATACTCAGACCTGAGACAGGAGTGCGACCGGTTAGTCTCCAGTGTCCAGACAACTTCAGCCCACAGAGAGGGAGTAACACTGTAGGAAAAAATACTGGTTTCAACTTAAAAAAAAAAAATTTTCATGCTGCCTTAAAGGGTACCTATTATGAATTTTTGAAAATTGCCCTTCATGTAGTGCATAACATATATCCTGCAAAGTTTTAAACATGAAAGTTCACCGCATACAAAGTTATTGTCTCTCAAAAGTAAGAGTCGACTCTGAGTCGCTGATATGAATCGTTTGACGAACAATGCTTTTCCTTTGTCTCAGTTGACGTCAACTTGACAAGTTATTTGAATAAGAAATGCCCACTTATTGCGCTCGGAGACACCAGGGAAAACCGAAAAACAATAATGTCGACGAGACGCTGTGTTTTGAAATGCGACGCAAAAGCGAACTTTTTTCATCTGCCAAGTGAGGAGCATTTGAAGACTAAGTGGCTACAGTTCATATATACAAGTATACCACACAAGTATAGCCCAAACCTTGTTCTGTGTTCAGCGTCATTTTGAAGATGATTGCTTCTCAAACCTAAATGCTATAAAGTATGGATTCGCGAGCCGGCTGATACTCCTGCTCCAGTCGTGAAAGGTCCCAATAGTGTCCTTGGGGCCTTATTAATTATTAATTCGGGGAATTATTAATTCAAAATGTATATTTGACACTAAGGACAATGATGTATTCATTCAACTGTCGAAGCTGGGTCTGATCATTACAAGTACGCCGACGCCGCTGCGGTCATTTCTGATCTGCCGCAAATGCTGTACAGTGAAAGATCTCTCTATCTGCAGATGTGTAATAAACAATTTTTCATATTATGTCTTATTGTTTCTTAATTACCTTAATTAATTATGGTCTTCAAAGTATTTGCCTGTACTAGGGTGGGCGATATGGCAAAAATATCATATCACGATTTTTTTAGGAAAATCACGATCACGATTTTATCACGATTCTTTTTGAAGTTGGTTTTACTATTTTGCAAGTGGCTGTTCATTACAGCCAAACTAATGTCCCTATGTTAAAAACAAAGCCTTAGGTAACAAAATAAAAAATAAAGGCATACATTTAGGCCAGTGGCAAAGATAAAAATCTTTGTCATTATTTTCTTTGTTATTAAAAAAATAAGACAAGATAAACATTACACAAATTAATATTCAAATTAAATAAATAGTGCTTTATTTTTTCAGATACAGTAGGTGTATTTAGCAGTAGCATTGAAGAAAGTAATTAAATGAACAAATATGAAATTAAAACACTACATAGACTTCACTGTATCAATTATTGATTCTTATTAAAGCTACTATTAAAGTTCTCAGTCAGTGAGTGATTTTCTTCTTGTGTTTTTTTTCTGTTTTATTAACACTAAAGGGATAATTCCCTCAAAAATAAAAAATGGTCTTAATTTACTCTCTGAAGATGTTTTAAACCCAAATAAGTTTCTTTCTTCTGTTGAAAATAAAAGTTATTTTGAATAATGTCTGTAACCGAACTGTTGCTGGTCCCCCTATAGTTTTTTATAGGTTCTCTTCTGGAAGTTAATGGGGACCAGCAACTGTTTGGTTACCCACATAAAAAAAAATCGTCTTTTGTGTTCAGCACAAGAAAGAAATTAATACAGGTTTGGAACAACATTAGAGTGAGTAAATAATGACAGTAAGTAATGTAAATAATGATTTTTTTTTTTTGTGAACCATCCCTTTAAGGACAAGCGGCAGTACTATTTATTCCTGTCACTTTTAGACCAGCACGCGACGCGTTTAATATAGACGCATATTACACCAGAACCAGATATTCTCTCAAATGTTTGCTTTCACTTTAGACATAGCCTGTTTATGTAAACATTGTGTGTATTTAACAGTATTAGCAAAATAAGACTCGAAAGTATTCAGGCGCTGTTTGACAGGCTTGTGCATGTGAGCGTCGGGGGTATATGCGCTCAGGAAAGCGCACGTTAGAACAGCGCATATATCAGCGCATGAATTAAATGTTTAACCGACAAGGCTTATGCAAATAATGAACTTTTGTGAATTGCAGTGTCCCGTGCCTATTCATTAACGTGTGATGTGTAGATTGCGTCGCGTTGTACAGTTGAGACGAGGCGCCAGAATAGACTGCACTGTAACACGATACTACGATATTTCTTCAAAAGCAGATCGTGGAGACATTTTAATCGTCCACGATTAAAAATCGTCATATCGCACACCCCTAGCCTGTACATTTTTATTTATGACATTTAGTTTTTTATTAAAACAAATTGTGTTTTCACACTTATATGCGATGATCGGAAAACCCGTCGGATGTCGCGGTGGAACGTTTCAGTAAAGTCTAAAAATAGACTGAATGTCAGTTTTTTGTCAAAATTTGTTTTTTATTAAATTATTATTCTATAACATCTTGTTTATCATCTCTGAATATAACTTGGGAAAATTCACTAGTTTACTGCAGAAAAATAGCGATTTATAATGACCAGCTGAAAAAGACTGCGTTTCACTTTAATAACATGCACGCAGGCGGAGCAAGGAGGGGAAACACCATAGAGGAAACACAAATATCCCGTTTAGCTCTCCTTCTCTTAACACTACAAAGACAGTTCACCTATCAAAATAAACCACATAACAGAATAAAGTCCAGTCCTGGGTGAACTACAACGGCACGCAAGTTTTTATTTATTTATTTTTATCCAGCGTTATCGTGTGATATGATGCGTGGGCACAAGAGAACAACAGAGTTTGAAGTTGCTTGTCTAAAAGACCTTGCTCGCCTCTCAATCATCCAATTTCAAAACGGGTTTCACAGGATGAATTTTGAGTTCGTAAGTTTTCGAATGATACCCATTCTATGATGATTACTAAAATATGTGATATGTAAAAAAGGCAATAAAAAGGGAGCGCCAGTCGTCGCGCTAGCAGGATGTGACAGTTATTTAAACCAGTTTTTCTCAAAATTCTGTTTCTGAAAATCATAGCGATCAGCTGACTTAAGATAACCATAACTTTTGTTACAGACAACCGATAAAATAAATAATAATAAAATAAAAAATAAATAGAACCCAGCTTTAATATGGTATCAAAACCTGTAATATGTCAAATTTCACCATGTGGTGGGTTTTCCCAGATCACATCACATATTTTATTTTTTTCATTTTTTAAAATAAAATTTGAATGATTTACAACATGTAAAACTGTCACACACTGTAAAAAATATTGTTGGTTTAACTTAAAAAAGTAAGTAACCTGGTTGCCTTATTTTAAGTTCTTTGAAATGGAAAAAGTGATTTAATACAATGAAGGAGAATGATTTAATCATCAGAAACTCAAAATTATATGTTATCTGAACTAAATAAATTATTTGAGTTGATTTGACAAAAGAAAAAATGTTGTGATTACTAATCATGAAAAGATTTTTTTACAGCACGGGTACACAACGGGCTCATTCATCACAAGAATCACTAAATTCACTGTTCAGAATCTGAGCTACTGACATGACTCCTGAGTGCATCTTCAACAACAGTTTAGCAGCCAGGACTCGGTGCTTCCGAACACCAGGCTAAAGAGTCCGTCCAAAATGTGCACGGTCATCGATCCACGCCAGAGCTGCCCTACCACAAACTCCAAACCTTTCTGCGTGCCTTCGGTCTGGCCCTGCGTAATTCAACTGTCGGACTTTGTACATTTCACCAATGATTCGACTTAGCTTAAGCTCATTCACCACTAGCGGAAATGGCTGAAAATCAAACTTTTCCCGAACCCCGTGGAGAAGGAGGCCGCAACATCATGGCCCACCAGAAACTTTGCAAACATTGTTCTTACTCTGCAGCACTTTGATTCTATATGTGTCGGCAAGTTTTCCGGACAATGAGACAGAATAGGTTTTCTCACGTACTTTCTCTCTGCCACCATTACTGAAACTCGAACTCATTTCTCAGCCACTCCCTCTTGCTGATTGGTCCTACAAAAAAATGGATTTTACTGGAAATCTAGAAATGCACAGCTGTCGCACACATAGTACTGAAATTTGTAGAGAATGAGATCGAGCGGAAGTGTATTGCGCGTTTCTTGCAGGCTAAGACAATTCCCAGCCATTGAGGTCAAATTTTTTAAACCACTTTTCTCCAGTCCCAACGTTTGGTTGATCTCATATTTTACCCAAAGTGGATTGAAACAACCAAGCAGTTTCTTATAGATAAAAACCAGTGAAGATATAGACGCTACTGTTCGTTCACACACGGAAAGCAAATGGTGGACGAGATGAAAGCTTTTTAAAATGAGGTTGGAATTAGGGCCAGGTGATGTAATGGTATAAATGCAGTCAACTGAATTTTCTGTTCACTGTTTGTATTGCTGAAAACACATTCACGCAGAGCAACAGAAAACATGGAGGAACATGAAAAAAAACAAAAAAAAACAACGATTAAACATTTTAATTCCATTGTTGCCGAGATTGAACAAACTGTCTAAATAAGGTTGACTAGGTCTGGGCATTGACAAAACTCAGGATTTTGATTCACGAGCTTGCAACTCAATTTCAACTCAGTTTTTTACTACACTTGAGCTGATATAAACGATAAATATGGATATACAAGTAGGTCCAGTGACTTTTTATTCTAAGGAAACATAATTTTGCTGTGACGATGTTGCTTTTTAATCGACATAGCAGTATGTTTATGGCTGTCATGTGAAATACTTGTTTTCATGACAGATGTATTCAGAAACATATGTTAAATACTTGAAGAGCAAGTGTCAGCGAGGCCGGTCAGATGACATGTTGATACTGATGAGCAACACCTGTATACCTGCAGCAAGACGTATAAAGTTACTTAAAACCGAACATCAGGCAAATTACCATTCAGAAACATTCACATCAGTAAGAGCCATGTGTAAGTTCGAGGGTTACTGCTTGAGCTCTACGTTCACCAGCCACTTTATGGGATCTGATTCTAGCTAATACTGATACTGCAGTATCGACACCATTATTTACGTAACCGGAGGAATGTGAAACATTCACCCGTAAATTTATGGGCGTTAAGTATCTGGACAACGTGCACTACAGAGTAGCCAATCACAACACATCGGCTCAAACCAACCAATCTGAGCCTATTGCCTGTTTCTGAGGGAGTGATTTCATAGAATCAGGAAGTAACCAGTTCAACTTTCAAATGACAGAGGAGAAGAGCGGCTTAGCAAATAAAGGTGAAATTTATGAAAAATAAGACTTAAAAAAAAAATAAAAACCACAAATACAAGTTACATTACACCCCATAAACATAATCTTGCAAAGAAAAAAAAGCAGTAAACCACCCCTTTAACTTGGAGAACAGTAATCACAAAAATATACTTTGGTTTGAGATGGTTTTGAACTGTTCGAAAAAAAAAATTGTGTTGCTGAGATCATAAACTATAAGTCCTTCCTGCATGCTGCACAATTTCTTGTTCAATGTGAATATGCCATAAAGATGCTCTTTGAGCTGTTTTTACCACAGTATACTGTGCTGAGCAGCTTTGAGGCATTTGGACCTTCAGTGTCTCCTTCACCTCCTCATGAAAATACTTTGTGGATGACCCCGCTACTAAAAGTGTCAAACTCATTCCTTGTCATACACTTACAGCAGCAATAAAGGATATTTTTCACATCACGACAGAAGACCGAGAGGAATTAGTGTTGAGAACAATGTTCTTATCTATCAATTACACAGCATTTCCCGCAAGCATTTCACCAGACATAAATCAGATACAAGTAGCACATATGTGTTTACGAGACATGTTTGCTCCCCACTGTCTTACAGGGAGTGTTTGTCTACTCTTAAGCATGAGAAGGTAGCTCTCTGAAGAGTGTTTGTAGAAATCAAAGCAAAATGTGAAATGATTCATATTTAATAGGAGAACTCTTTTACAGCCCGGTTAATTAAATGTCTTATCTATATTATGCAGATGCTTCATAAATTTAAAATATTACATATCACCACTACCTGCTCTGGAAAACCTCATTGAAGCATTCAGAAGTATAATTAAGTAAAATGAAAAATAAACCAGTGTTTAATTTATTTTATAAATAATAATAAGTGCTAAAACTCATTTATAACTATTCCTGTTAAAAATATTATCTCTCTCTCTCTCTCTCTCTCTCTCTCTCTCTCTCTCTCTCTCTCTCTCTCTCTCTCTCTCTCTATGACTTGATCAATTGTGCTTTATAAATATCTATGTAAGCTCATGGAATGGGTTGATTAAACTTGGGATAATCTCTGGGCTCATCCGTTCAATATCATAATACTTAGGATGTAATCCCCTTGTGCACTGGTCTGCTCTTCCTAGAGTACTGGATTTGATCCTCTACTTTGTTCATTTATATATTTATTTTGGAATATGTCCCCGGCATTAATTTTTACACTAATAATGGACAAAATGATGACCAAATAAACCACATTAATTAATTTACAATTTTTACAATTTACTACCAACTCTAGAATAAAAACCCCAATGAGTGGTCGACCAAATGTAAAAACACTGAAAATTATATTCGGTAACACTTTATAATAACTACATGCTAATCATTAGTAAGCATGAGTAAACAGTTAATTCATCATTCATAAAGCATCAATAGACATTAATAAGCAGCTGTTTATAAATACAGCTATAAATGCTTTCTTCTTAATTTAAATGCATGTATAATTTGATTAATAATTATATTTCCATCCTTTATTAATGATCAATTTATAATTTCTAAATGAAGAATTGCATTTTTTTTTTATAAACCAGTTATTTAAGAGTTTTTCGTGGTTCATAAGATTACTTAAAACATATGTAAATGATTAATAAACTAAATTCATGCATCTTATTATTCAGACATATGGTGATGGTTACTAAGTGTGTTAATAAACGATTTATAACATGTATTTATGCTGTAATTCAGGGTTAATTTGGGTAGTTATAAAGCATTTAGTAGTGGTCAGTAAATATAACCTATCTAAAGTGAGGACTATTCATGCCTTGTAAAGCATTTATAAAGGAGATTTAAAGGCTGTTAAATATTTCTATGTTCTGTATCACTGTGTTGTGTTTGTTACATTTTACTGTTTAGAAGATTGATGTGCCTTTAAATCTCCTTTATAAATGCTTTACAAGGCATGAATAGTCCTCACTTTAGTTAACTGGTTAACTGACCACTACTAAATGCTTTATAACTGTATTCACTACATTTACTTACACTTTCTAAGTGATCTTATAAATGACTGACAACTATAAATAACTGGTTTGTAAATACTGCTATACTTCATTTAGAAATTATTAATTGATCATTAACAAAGTATGAAAATACAATTATTAAACGCATTATCGGTTTGCTTATAAATCAAGAAAAAAAAAACATTTATAGCTGTTTTTATAAAGTGCTAATTAATGTCTATTAATGCTTTAAAAATGATGAATTAACTGTTTACTCATGCGTAACAAATTATTAATAGCGTGCAGTTATTATAAAGTGTTACCGCATATTCAGCTCATTTTCTCATTTGTGAATTCCATTAAAAAAGTATATGAAATATTGCATTATATAACTGACATCTTGGGACGTATTTCGACTATACGTCAATATCCGCCTTTTAGGGTCCCCTTAAACGTCGGTTAGATTACGTTATCGGATCCTAACTCTACCCCAGGCCTAAACCTACCCGTCACCTAACTGACGTTAAAGGTAAAGTGTCAGTTGTATGAAGGCCCAGGATAGTCATATAACCGACGTTTAAGGGGACCCTAAAAAGGCGGATATTGACGTATGGTCAAAGACGCCCCAAGACGTCAGTTATATGACGTCTTGGGATGAGACTGTTAAACCACATTCAAGTTAGGCATATGCTTCAATAACTATTCTCACCTACAGCATTGGCACAAATATATGGTAATTTGTAGATTTAGTATCACTGATAGTCAGTGTGGTTTAATGTCACAAAGATTTGTACCTTGGGATGGGAAGCGTGATAAGATCGCATAACTCAGGTAGGTGCTCCAAAACAGTTTTAGGGAAATGCGCTCTTTGAGAAAGACATTTTCTGCTGCTGATAATCCTACAACTATTGCTTTGAGATTGTGTTTGTTTGTGCAGGAGTGATGAAAGAGTTTGTTCATTTATAGTGACCTTTGTCTGAAGGAGGATCTGTACATGGGCTGAAATGAGTGTGATTGACTGTTGCATTGCAAAGTGTGTCCATTAGATGTGTTAAAACTGTAACCGTGTCTGGAAAACCCAGATGAGGCAAGCAACCACGTAAATATACATCAAGCCATACACAAAAGCATTTCATTTTAGAGTTTTTTCTTTTCTTTTTCAGAGGTGGGGGGTGGGGGGCATTATAAAAACTATATTAATATTGCATATCTATATGCTAGCGCACACACACACACACACACACACACACACACACACATACTTAAAATGAAATCCACAGTGAACTGTCTGTTTAAATTGGATGTATGGATTGGATGGATGGATGGATGGATGGATGGATGGATGGATGGATGGATGGATGGATGGATGGATGGATGGATGGCCTATGTATCAAGCCCACAAATACAAGAAATGTGTTTTTATTAGTGCTGTCAAACGATTAAAATATTGTGATTAATCGCATTAGTCTCAGTTAACTTGTGACTAATCGCAATTAATCACACTTTTTTTTACCTATTCTAAATGTCTCTTGATTTCTTTTTGTCCCATTATTTTTTCTCATTTTAATGCTCCTATCAACATGGAAAAGTGGATCAACTTATTTATTTATTGAAAACAACATTGGCATACTGTGTTCAATTTCACACTAACATTCACACTTGGAGCAAATAATCTCTAACACGGTCCATCGATAAAAGCTTGAAATAAATACTGCTAAGGTCCTGATATTGACGAGGGGAGAGAGTTCGCATCAGCTGTGTGTGTGCTTGGCCACAGCCCATTCTCATCCCAAGGCGTCATCTGACGCTTTTGACCATGCGTCAACATCCGACACACATGGCACCCTTTAGTGTAAATTTGAGACGCGCCTCCTAGTGGTCTAACCCTAACCCTACCCCATACCTAAACCTACCTGCATCATCTAACTGGCGCTAAAAGTTACCATGTGCGTCGGATAGTCAAAAGAGTTAGTTAGATGATGCCCTAGGATGAGAATGCGTTGTTGGCCATTATCAAGACTGGACGTGCCGTGATCGCGATGATGATAGCTCAGTTCACAACGACAAAACACACAGATCACTTTGTTTTTGTCAATTGAACCATTTAGAAACTTTTTAAAAGTTAACTTCCATTACGGCATCCATTACGCTTCTCAATAAAACGTAACGTTAACCGACTGTTTGGCCGGCTCGCAAGCCCAAACAAGTGTGTGTGGTGTGCCTGTTGTTTTGTTTCCGGTCTAGCTAGATCCGCTTGCACTTTGGTTGACAAAGCAACAAAACGTCCTCGGGCAGCGCAAGCCATTGAAATGAATGGGTTTCATAGTGCAGCACCACGCATGCCACGTCCTGTTGCAAAAGCATGTAAAAAAAAAAAAAAAACGTCAAAGTTTGCTAGGCCAAAAAGACCGCTAATTGCGCGATAAAAAAAATTACGCCGTTAAAATGGGTTTGCGTTAACGCCATTAATAACGCGTTTAACTGACAGCCCTAATTTTTATGTATTATTTAGTTAGCATTATCTATCATGTTAAGCATGTTTTCACTAATAATAATAAAGAAAACTATAGCAATAACTATATTAGCATGCACACCTGCGGATGATTTAATTCTGTTTATTATAAGCATGTACTGCAGTTTTTTTCGTCTGCCGCTTTAAATGCTCAATCTCTTTAATTAAAATTATCAGTGACATTGTTTCTCCGTGCTGTTATCATTGTATATGTGGTGTCGACTCTACTACTCTTTTAGATTTAAAATGACTGTTAGAATAATCATAGATACGCACTGCTTCGACCCTCAGTGGGCGAATTAAATGGTGAACAAACAGCAGAAAAATACATAGCTAAAAGTTAAAAGTTTTCCCACTGCACTTTACAGGCTTCATGGAGCTTTGAATTCCTAGGGTGACAGTCAACTTGCCTCAAACACAGGAAATCCCCTTCTCCATGGCCACTGCTGGGATTCTGGGCTTTCTGAGAGTTCGACGCCCCCTGTATGTTTAAGTGGGCAGTCCTCCCACTCACCCTCAACTAAACTGAAGCTGCCCTAAGCAGGACCCGACAGAGACATGCTGAAGGCCCAGTTCTGCGGTTATGTGATTTACGCTGGTGGAAAGAGAGAGGCGGTGGATCAAAGGCAAGCAGACTTTAGGGCTGTATTTATGTGTGGTAATGTTATAAAACTGAAGAGAGGCCATTTTATAAAAGTAACGGAGACTATGATAGCCTCAGAAAAGAGATTTTACACTGGCTGGTTATAGGAACTCAGTTATAGGAACTAGCAAAGAGGGCTGAATGACTGTGGAAGGTCTGTTAAAAAGTCCTTGATCCATCTGCAAGTGTGGTGGCTGACACCCAGATTGTGGAGTTTGGACACCATTCTGCAGGTAAAGATTCTAAAATCCACAGGTAGCATTCTCGCATATGAGCCAGATTGTTCCAGGTGTGGACAGCTGTTAATGGCATCTCCAGTTGACATATATTGACTCTATATGCAAACTGGTGCTGGTCCAAACCAACACAGTGAAAAATGCGAATACCGCGAATGTCATTTCTCGTGGCATTTATACGCCAAAATGTTTTTTTTTGCATGCAAATGCTACGCACTGAAAAAACCCTGGGGTAGGTTTAGGGGGGAGGGGGTGGGGAGTTTGTGTTTATTATACGCCAAAAAGTTCATATCATATGCACGCGAAAACGCGTACCATAGACACGCAAAAACTGTTTTTGGCGTATAAATGTCACGAGAAATGACATTCCTGCTATAGATACGAACTTTCATGAGATCGGGCTGGTCCAAACTGAGAGGAAGAGAAACTGCAAACTGTTCAAAGGGCTTTAAATGATTCCAGACGATGAATAAGGGTCTTATTAAGCGAAACGATCGCTCATAAAAAAAAAAGTTTAAGTTTTAAAAGCACAAATGCTCGCCTTGCTCTGTTCTGTGATGTGCGTTCGTGACTCTCCTGTTCGAACTCGTTTATCAAAATGAACTAATCTTTTTTTGCGTCATTTGGTTGATTCAACAAATGAAATGAACAAGTTGAACGAAAAAATTTGTTCATTTTGATGACTGTTTGATGAGAGTTTTTGTACTAGCTTAGACTATTGAAAAAAAGGGGCATTCATTTATAAGACTATGTCTTCTTTATGCTCCTATTCAGAAATGAATTGTATTATTTTGTTGTTGTGGAGATTGTTGTTGTATCTAATAACATCATGACTGAATAAAGAATTTGAATTGAATTGAATTGAGAGTCACGAATGTGCACTCTTAAGCTTATAAAACTTAAATGAGCGATCATTTCGCTCAATAAGACCCTTATTCATCGACTGAAATCGTTTAAAGCCCTTTGAACAGTTTGCACTGAAAATGTCTTTTGGATCTTGAACCGTTTGGTTCCCATTGAAGTCCATTATATGGAGAAAAATCCTGGAATGTTTTCATCAAAAACCGTAATTTCTTTTCGACTGAAGAATGACATGGATATCTTGGATGACATGGGGGAAATCAAATTAAAGTGTTTGCAGTTACACTTAAAGAACACTTAAAGGTGGGGTATGTGATTTTCTTTTTTGGCCATTTTTTATGGTTTCATGGAAGCACTGAAATGAAAATTAAGCAATTTAATCATCTGTGGAATGGGCAGGACTTCAAAATAGAGGTCTTCACGGGTCCAAAAATTCATGCCCGAAAATGAATTAAAAAATGTTAAGGACCCCAAACTTTTGAACTGACATGAATTAATAATGTACAATGAAATTTGTATATAAATGCTTTTATAAAAATGCTAATTGTGGTTGATTATACACAACCGTAAAGTTTTACCGAAGATAATATGTAGCCTATTACTGTAACACCCACTGAAATGCATTTATCCTCTTGGGCTTTTAAATATGAGGTTTTCTTTTTTCACGAATTAGAAAGTTAGAGATGGATGGAGGTAGAAAGAGAGACAGAAAAAGGGAGGGAGTGTTGGAAAAAAAAGTGCAGGAGATAAAGTAGAAGAAACGTAATTAACCTTCTTTGCAGGGAGAATTCTATTACAAAAACCTATTCTGCCATGCAAAGTGGAACTTGGAGATGTGACAGGGTGTGGAGGAAAAAGTCAGGAGCTGTCTGCATCTTAAAACAACTTCCAATCTGCGTCCCCTATCTTTCCTCATCCTCACTGAAGCCGGAAATTGATCAATGCACTCTTAGAGAGGGGAGGGAAGAACACAGCAAACATTAAACCAACTATTTCATGTTTACGTGGCATGTGCCGTACAGAAAAAAACCTGCGGATTGAAGAGATTTTAAAGGTGGCTCTGGGAAGAAGCGCCTTTCCCTTTACTTTTTTTAATGCAAGTACAAACTGTGATGCACCGTAGTGACATTCAGCCACCAAATGCATCAAGCGTGAGAAAAAAAAATCCTTGCGATGAAAATGTCACAGAGTCCTTCCCCCGGTAATCAGTTTGCGAGCATTTCTCACTCATTACATGACAGGATGAAAAATTGTGCTCTATCGTTTTGCTGTTAAAAGGGAGACAAGGTGGCGTGAAAAGGCCAGCAGATGCTTCTTTTGAGGCGCTTCCATGAAGAGGCTATGCTGTGTGAGAGCCCTGGAAGAAAGAAGCCTGAAATGGCAGGGGTTAATAAAGTCCATTTTAGTCGGTAGAAATAACACAAGTGTTCGAGGGGAAATTACAGAGGGGGCGTCAATATCCTCCAAAAATAATTACACTCCAAATACTTCCTCTCGCTCTACACCAATCTTGCCCCCCTGCCCGCCCTCAAATCGCCTGGGGGTTTGAGTGACAGTTCCGCTGGGGTGAGTGTGCCATCCGTGTGCCATGCAGGGACGAGCCCTGGCAGCCAGTGAAGAGGGACAAAACCGGCCTTTGTGGCTCAGTTGCTGGCACCATCTACTACAGGTGTCCTTTTCACCAACCGAGTTTGTAAACCATTTGGGAAGATCCTCCCATTTTGTGTCAATCCTTACACATCATCCGTCTTGAACTGAAGTAAAAAGCATGGTGTACAAATACAAGAGTCGTAACTAAACCGGAGATCAGCCACACTCTTACTGTGCGTTCACACCAGATGCGAATAGCGCGTCAAATTCGTGCCTACCACGTCTAGTTATACACTTGAACACTTTTGCCTCGTTTTCACTGAGGGGTACGGTACGGTACGGGTCGGGTACACCATGATCAGACTTGCGTCTCCACCGCCAACAGTACCCTTACTTGATAGGTGTGGTGTTTGCTGGAAAGAAGCGAATGCGATCAACGTCATTTCCGCGCGAAGAAAGCGACATAGTAAACAACAATGGATGACAGACAGCAGATCTTGTTCTTGCTTCTCGGCATGTTTGTCACTAGAAACAAGCGCTGGCATTAGGCGTTTCTCAATACCAGAGTAGCCATCGCAAAGTCTGACTCAGGAGAATGATCCCGAGGACGCGAGTCCAGTAATTCTGCTAATGGAACAGCTTCGAGCTCGCTCTGGCTGTACGACTCCGGTTATCTCTGTATGTACATTTTAGGCAATAATAAAACAAAATATGTTATAAAACACCACTCTGCTTCTTTTCGATTTAATTTCAATACATTTTAAACATTATAAAGCACACAAATGTGGTTCAGGCAACGCATACCTAGCCTATTGATTATATTCACTGCATGTATGTAACGTTATATTTATAACAAAACTAAATATAAAACACAACCCTGCCTCTTTTCGTTTAAATTAAAAAATATTAAACATATTCCAGGCAATATGTAATGTATTGCATATCGTATTGGTACAAATGTTGCAATAAACAACATTAAACATTATCTTGTAATAAAATTTAAAAAATGACAAAATTATCTATTTTTGTGGCGCCATTATAAAAGTATAAGTAAAAGGTACAAACAGATATACAGTAAAGCTTAAATAACATAAAGAAACAATTCAGTCAGTCAAATATACAAATTCAGCGCTCAAAGATATGAAACTTCATATAGCCTTCGGCCAAAACTATTGGCCAGGGAACGAATTATAGATTCACAAGACCAAAGATCACCTGTTAGGTTTATACAAGACGAACTATATCTCAGTGTTTAACCACTACAGAGACGTCCGAGTAGATAAATAAATGTAGGGTAGGACTTGATTTTTTCCTAGCTGATTGGATTGGAAGTTGGGTGTTTCTAATTAAATGGAAGTAGATCTGAATGCCAGTTTGCAGTCAGTTGTGGAAGACATTCAATCCATACTCCGCCGAGACACACGTCATGAAGAGAACAGATGTCGATTCAAGGGGAGAGGAGAATAATGTTTTTGATAAAGTTCAAGCAAATTAACTTTATGAAAATAATGGTGTGCATGGATTAATAATTTGTAATAAATAATAATACATTCTGTAAAAAAAAATAATTCTGTGGTGACTGTAATGTGCTTGACTTATAGAATCGTTTAGGGGTTCCCATAATGAGATACATTTGTGGATTTTATGGAATAATCTGATGCACACTAAAGTATTATGCAATTATCTAAGGGATTTCTCCTCATATATAGAACCGTTGGCATAAAGGGTTCTTTACAATCGAGTCAAGAATCCATATATTGAACTCCCCTGAACCTTTTTTTCTAAGAGTGTACTATTATAAACATGAAAATCTACTTCTAAATATACACAAATTTAAGGAAAAGAGGTAAATCTGGAATTTAAAATAAAGAGGCATATCTGGAACCTGAAAACATAAAATAGATCTATACATATACAAGCTGAGTATGCCGCAAAATAAGTACAAATACTAGAAAAAAAATAAAACTATAAAAACATATATTATATTTTTAGCTTTGACAGAAGTCACAATTTGCTTAACAATGATAATACACAATGAGTAGCAAAATATTTCTTAATATTAAAAAGACATTTTTTTTTTAGATTTAGAACTGATATAAACAAGTAAAATAACTTTTGTTTAGTCGGATGTTAGTTTTATATCGTATCCATAAAAGTGGCATTGCAAAAATGCACCTTTTTTTATTAAATAAGAACTGGGCAATAATTTGTTTAGTTTAGAGCCACAAATAATAAAAAAAAAAGATAAATTGAGCTTTCCCACATGGACATAAATGTCTTGTATTATCATTAACACTAGCCTGCAGATTAATACAATTTGCCTCACAGACTGTACCTGATTAGTGTGTGCGTGTGTGTGTCTGTGTCTGTGTGCATATGCGTGTCTCTGTAAAATTACCAATGGAAAGTGACTGGCTGGGTAGCATCTGCATGCTTCGCGTTCCTCCATTTCTAAGCTTATGAGAGTATATGTGAATGTAAACCACATTAGACTGTTCCCCAGGCAGGAAATATACTAGATGTCAGTCCGCATTCCATTTGAGCTCTCAGTGATTGGTTCCTACATTTCATTATGCTAAACGTGGTGTTTTACAGAAGACGGAGCATTTTACAGGGAGGAAAAGCCAAGAAAAGCATCATGGGAGCATCCAAGCGTTCCAGCACTGAGCAGAGACTGCCCGCTGGCAGCTGCTTCCCATGTGCAAGTTTTTAAAGCACCTGACAGGTTCTACGTTACGTGACATGCAGCCCAGTAACAAATATAATGTGTCAAGGAAGTTAAAGCAGTTTTATTTCAAAACTAATGTATTGATCTGTACAGTTTATTTTTATTTTATGTTTGTGTGTGTGATGACATGGTAAGAACAGGTCTCAAACTGCCTCAGCTCCACACACTGATCTCAAGGAAAGGATGGAAACATCACCAAGTAGAGGTCTGGCTATTTCCATCCGCAGCTTGTACATCTGTTGCAAGCTCAATGCCTGTTATTATGGACATATGTACTTACGCTTACAGATACACACACTAAAGCTGGTAAAGAGGCTGCCATTTGCAGCATCTGGTTTTTGTTTGTGCAAAGAAGGGCTGGGAATTGCAAATGTGACCAGTTTTACTCAACCATTGCTGACATTTCCTATCTATGCATTCGGAAGGTCATAATTTGAAAGAAATCGGTCAATATGCTAAATGTGCACCTTTATGTCTTTTGCCGAGCGATAAGCCCATCTCTAGATTTTCCTTCTGTCCACATGGGTGTCCAGACAAAACAATCCAAATCCCTTCCAAAAGACCTATCAATCATCATACAGTGGAAGCAACATTTTGTTATATTTATTATGCACTTTTACAAAGTCTTCACTGTAAAAAATGATTGTGATTTTAACAGTAAAAGATTGTAAAAATACTACAGTGAAAAACTGTTAATTGGTTAACAGAAAGTTTCCTACTATATACGGTAAATAACTGTGATATAAATAATGGTATGTTTAATGTAATTTTACTGTAAAATACTGTTAAATTTACAGTTTTTGGAAGTGAAAAGAAGAAGTCATTGTATAATTTACAGTGAAAAAGTGTAAATTGACATTCCCACAATTCCCTGCGTGACACTTCACATTTAATGTATTTTAACTGTTTCTTCATAATTTTCTTAGTTTTTTTTTCTAATCAGTTATGTATATTAGGGTTTTATGTTACATTTAATGTTGTAAAATTAATACTCATTGCATTTTTTAAATTTCAACATGTTACCATGATGGTGTTTAATGTTTGTGTGAATGACACTGTGCAGCTTCTATATAAAAGTATGAACTTTCTTGTGGAAGATCTGATTATCATGAGCTTTGATTGATCATTTGACTCTCATTACGGCTGTGATTGTTGGCAGTCAGTGTATTACAACTGAACAAAACAGATATTAATACTTCAAAAGGTCTGTAAATTAACATTATATCAGATAATGAAATACGGTTTATTGCTGTAAAATTAAATACGGTCAAAGTCTGTAAAACCTAAAATGTTGCTACCGTATTTTTAACAGTAAAACTCTGGTAACCACAGCTGACAGGGTTTTCCTGTAAATTCAACAGATTTTTTTTTTACAGTGTTGATCTTGTTTTTGAGATCTACTAGACTAGGGGCCCTATTTTAACGATCTGAAACGCAAGTGTCAAAGCGCAAAGAGCAATTAACTTTGTGGGCGGATCCCGGCGCTGTTGCTATTTTCCCGGCGGGATAAATGCCTCTTGCACCTGGCGCAAATCTAAAAGGGGTTGGTCTGGAGTAGCTTCATTATTCATAGGTGTGGTTTGGGAGTAACGGAAATAAACCAATAAGAGCGTCATATCACATTCCCTTTAAGAGCATGATGAACGAGATGCGCTTGTTCCGTGGCGCAATTCTATTTTGACGGCGCATTTACCAGGCGCGCTTCAGCATCGGTTCACAGCCGAGTAGAACGATGTTCTCGTCAGGGCCGCAAAAGAAAGAGAAGGGACACTCCCACCCAAATTTGCTTCGGGTTAAACATGCATATAATAATTTGGGTAAATAAGCCTTATGCCTGTTTTTCCCATCATCATGGACACAACAATGATTTCCCTCATGTTTATATATTGTTCCTTATAATAATGTATTATTTGCAAAAAGTAAAATGCATCTGTGTTGATGAGAGAATCATCTACAGTGTATCCGCGTTGTTCACACTCTGTATTATGGCCAAGCATGCACGCTAAAATAGCATCTGAATGTACGCGCAACGCGCCACTGACTTTAGACCAGGTTTTTTCTGGTCATTGGCGCAATTGTTTTCTGGAACTGCAAAATAGCACCAGGGATTGTTTGCGCCGAACACACGCCTCCTTTTTGCGCCAACCCGCCCAGGAAGCACAAGTTCATTTGTTAGTTTACCGACGTGCGTCCTGTGGAGGAAAAAATCCTGCTTTGCGCGAAGTGCAAAATAGGAATGATAAATGCGTCAGTGTATTAAGTCATTTGCGCCGGGTGCAAGATAGAGCCCTAGGTTTTCATGCTTGAATGGTTAAAAAAAATCCATTATTTTTCAAATCTATTACATTGTTGCTGCAACTCTGTCAGTAAAGTTCTGTTTAGTTCCTGCCTCTATGAAACCCCTACCTAAAGCATCATGTGCTCTGATTGGTCCGCTCTACCTGTGCGTTGCGAGTCTGGTCAATGACTGTGAGCATGTTTCAAATATGTAACAACGCCCCATCATAACTGCATTTCAACACACTCCTAATGCAACTCAACCAGCCCTCGCGCCCATTTTTTTTTTTTTTATGTATAGCTTTTTATGTGTGAATTATTAAAATGAGGGATATTGTGATGTGCATGATTTCGGAAAAAACTCAAGACTACAATGGAGGCGTTTCAGGGAGTTCATAAACAGTGACATTGACATAGAATAACTCACTTTGACATGACATACGTTATGAATGTGAAGGAAGATTTATGCATGTTTGTGACAATGTCATTAAGAGTCATTTGCTCAGTTATGACATTTTTAATGCAAATATAACCTTGTTTGAGATGTCTTTGTTATGACACCTTGACATAAACCAATACATCATAACCTGTCAGTGTCTTTGTCATGACAACTTGACATTACTAAGACAACACAACATGACATAGCAGATTAATTAACAAATTTAAGAAGCTTTATTGGTTAGCATTACATTAAACTGTCAGGTGGTTGGTTTTGACATTGGCTGTCATGAAGCCATTATAACTCGTTAATGACAAATAATTAGTACCACTGTAGTTGAGGTCACGAAATATATTCATAACACAGTTATAATGGCCTCATGACAGCCAAGGTCAAAGCCAACCACATTACAGTTCATCTTAAACAATGTCATATTTGCATTCAAAATGTCATTATTGAGCAAAATACACTTAATGACAGTTGTCATAAACATGCATAAACCCTACTTCATATTCAAGACATATGTCATGTCATGGTTATGAATGTGTCATGTCAGTCATGAACACCCCTTAAAGTAGTGTTACTGACCTCTTTAATATTATTGGGGTATTTGTGAGAGCAAATGACAGACAGAAGCAGAAATAGTACATATTTATAGGGGAGAAACAAAAATGGGATATAAAAAAATGTATACTTGTGCTCATATCATTTCAAACAAGTGTTCTGTTGTTTTCTTATGGGACACAAAAGGAGCAAAGTTATAAAGCTCTCTGTATAACAGTGATTTATCATCTGATTTAGATGCTCCATGTTCAGGACACAATTATAAGATGTAGGAGGTCCATACCATATAAATACATAGTTCCCGAAAAAGAGAACTGATTACTTTCCAAATCATTTATCTTACCATACAAAGAGACAGAATAATTAATAGGTGTTTAACTCATGAATGACTCATTTATCCCAAAGCCGGGCATCTGCAATTTTCCAAGTTATTGCCATTTATATTGTTGCTGATTGCACAAGACCCAGGTCAGCAAATTTCCACCACTCTTAATGGTAATTACGTGTTGTGCGAGCCTGGTCACTGGTTGCTACTTAGTTCCATGCCGACGAGTTGGACCTTTGATTAACCTGGACCGTGACCAAAGTTATTTATTTCATTATTTTGCTTGCATTTTAAAACACTATGAAAGTTAGTAAGGGCAAGTTCCTCTTATCAAAATAAAACAGAACTAATTACACATTCAAAAGACTATCCAGACTGATGAAAGAAAGAAAACGGTAAACATTCCCATGCTCTGTAACCTGTATTAACCCTAATCCTGCAAACAATCACACTGTTGAGATTTGCTATATTCCTGTTGGGTTAGTGGAATTATTCAAATAGTTTACATTATATACACAAAGTACACGTTTAAAAAGAAAGTATTTTTTTATTTGCAGAGATGGTTCCAAGAAGAACCTTTAGCATGCATTGAACCTTTCAATCGCACAAAAGGTTCTTAATAGTGGAAAAATAATCCAATTAATGTTTTTAAATGTCCTTCACACCACGGTATTGCAGTTAACAAAAACTAAAATAACAAAAACATTTTTTTGTTGCTTGTATAAAATATATGTAAATACAATAAATGTAAACTGAAATAACATGATATATATATATATATATATATATATATATATATATATATATATATATAGGCTATATATATATATATATATATATATATATATATATATATATAGGCTATATATATATATATATATATATATATATATATATATATATATATATATATAATATATATATATATATATATATATATATATATATATATATATATATATATATATATATATATATAGCCTATATATATATATATATACACTAAACTAAAACTTATTTTATTTCAGCTACTTGCCAATGCAACATTCTCAAGTTTTTTTAGGTCAGGGATACTCCACCGTTTTTTCATCAATTGTCAGTGAAACCGAAAATGTTTAAATTCAACCAAAAAACAAAAACAAAAAAAAACATTATTCACTCAGATTCATGTGGTTCCAAACATGTATGCTGTTATTTTCTCATGCCAAACAAAATAAGAAACCCCAAAGCTTTGTCAATATGCCTAAGTAGCACTTCAACACAAATGGAAACTACAAAAATATGTAGCATGTACTTGAAAGTGCCATTCCAATATGGCCAAAAAAAAGGAAGTGAGAGAGAGAGAGAGAGAGAGAGAGAGAGAGAGAGAGAGAGAGAGAGAGAGAGAGAGAGAGAGAGTGTGTGTGTGTGTGTGTGTGTGTTTGCAGTGTGTTTGTTTAGGCTTTGGTGCATATAGCTGATAAGGAATGTGCAGACTCATGCCTGCAATAGACAAAAGCAGGAGCCCTTCCCTGAGAGACTACCCATCTCTCCCAGTTCCTAATCCAGCATGCGCAAGCTACAGCAATCTCAGGGCCACCACTGCCACCCCCCCAAACCCTGCCAAACACAGCCTGATAAACCATGCTGACTGTTAGGACCCCTGTAAATCTACACCAAAATACAATTACCTTTATGCTCAGTTTGCATTGAATTTATTTATGTTATCAGTGTGCAGCATTGATTAACATAGGATTATCCTCAAAAACAAACACACAAACAAAACATATGGAGGATACTGTGTCCTCTATAACAAAGAGAACGGCCTATTTTAGTGCTGATTGCTCAAACAGTGATTTAATTCTTTCCAGCCTTGTTCAAAATATATCCTTGAATGGCCACAACTACGGTTCTCGAGCGAGAGTGTGAATTATGCAAGCCTCTGGATCAATAGTGAATTACTCTCAGTGAAGCTATTAGCTTATTCATCCTGGACATTTTGAATCTATTGGATATGTAATTGCTGTGCATGAGCTAAAATGTCACATCTAGTTTCTGTAAAATGAAATAATCTTTTAATCAATGCTTTTCCATGCAATACAAAGCAAACAGCTGGAGTATTGAAACCTGAATCCATGAGCACAAAGCTACAGTAAATGTGGCCAAAGATTTGTTTTGTAATTGTTTAATGGAATGTGAACATGAACTGTCAGTGAAGCAAATGTAAACTATTAGGGGTGTTTGTCACGATTCGATACTTATCACGATACTGAACTCACGATACGATATTATTGCGATTCTCAAAGACATATGAAAAAAGGTTAACAAAATATATACTGTTGATTAAAATGCTAAATTGGAAAATTTGTTAATGAATAGGCTTGGACTTGGTGGTTGCAACCCAAGGACAATGGTGACACCAGAATAGCAATTTTCATGATTTATGAAGCTGAAAATACAGAATTACTTTAGATCAATATGCTGGCACTCTTTCACTGACTAGATATATTTAAAACAGGGCTGTCAAACGATTAATCACGAATAATCTCATCCAAAATAAACGTTTTTGTTTACATAATATGTGGGTGCACTGTGTCTAATTATATATATATATATATATATATATATATATATATATATATACCCCCCCACACACACACACACACACATGCTTGTATTTGTGAAGCCACAACACGCACAACCTTGAGGCGGATGGGCTACAACAGCAGAAGACCCCACCGGGTACCATTCATCTCCACTACAAATAGGAAAAAGAGGCTACAATTTGCAAGAGCTCACCAAAATTGGAAAGTTGGAAAGACTGGAAAAATGTTGCCTGGTCTGATAAGTCTCAATTTCTGTTAAGACGTTTAGGTGGTAGAGTCAGACTTTGGCGTAAACAGAATGAGAAAATGGATCCATCATGCCTTGTTACCACTGTGCAGGCTGGTGGTGGTGGTGTAATGGTATGGGGGATGTTTTCTTAGCACACTTTAGGCCCCTTAGTGCCAATTGGGCATTGTTTAAATGCCACGGCCTACCTGAGTATTGTTTCGGACCGTGTCCGTCCCTTTATGGCCACCATGTACCCATCCTCTGATGGCTACTTCTAGCATTATTATGTACCATGTCACAAAGCTGGAATCATTTCAAATTGGTGTCTTGAACATGACAATGAGTTCACTGCACTAAAATGGCCAACACAGTTACTAGATATCAACCCAATAGAGCATTTTTGGGATGTGGTGGAACGGGAGCTTCATGCCCTGGATGTGCATCCCACAAATCTCCATCAACTGCAAGATGCTATCCTATAAATATGGGCCAACATTGCTTTAAGCACCTTGTTGAATCAATGCCATGTAGAATTAAGGCAGTTCTGAAGGGGAAAGGGGGTCAAACACGGTATTAGTAAGGTTTTCCTAATAATCTTTTAGGTGAGTGTATATAAATAAATAAAAAATAAATAAACAAACAAACCATAATGTTATAGCATATTTTAAAATGCATACTTCCAACAGCAGCCGAGCAATTGCTTTTAATGTTAATAGATAGTTTTCTCCATGTACTATATACCCCTCTTTAGACACTGAACTATAGAGCTAGAAAAATTAGGCAACAATTATGAGAAAGAAACTGGCTATTTAAACCTCTAATACATATTTATAGGCCACTCGATATATTGTATTTGGTGTAAAGTAATCTTCAAGTTTTTGTAGTTGGTTAGCTTTTGACGAACAACAAGCAGGTATATTAGTGTCATTTTTGTACTCTTCACTTCCCTTCATCGTTCCTATGCTTGCTTTATTTACAGTAGAAGAGAAAAAGGGGGCTTTCTCCTCCATAGCATCCATATCTGCTTCCCTTTTGATTAGAAATGTATTCAAATATTGCCTTCTAATACTTTTCCCCCTTTCGTCTATGCACCGTTGCACACGAGATTAAGCACTAGGTGAATTTTCCCACAAATCCCAGGGTGGAGAGGCAAGATAAACACACTCCATTGAGTTTGCCATTGCAATTACCTTATAGAGTTTTTTTTTTTTAATGAAAGAAAGAAAAAGGAAACGGAAAAAAAATGTATGGCTCCATGGAAGACTTTGTTAGGGCAGTTCGCAGAATAATGAATTGTCCCATAGGTTTGTAAACTAAAATCTAAACATGCATTTGAGGTTGTAAGCTTGTAAACTTGATATTCACAAATGCAATTTAAACACCGGTGGAATTCTTATTCACTTGTTAGTAACATAACTCAGTAAAAATGACATCATTCAGTTCAAATCAATACTCTTTGCTCTATTTGCCCTACACGGCAAATCAAATTTAGCAGAGCATTGACACAGGCCTACGTGCGAAATAAGAAAAGCAAACAGATTTAATAATGCAGACACAGTTCGCCATAAAAGCTTTCCTTTTACTATTAATATATGTATGGAAGAATATATCAGTGTTTCTTCGCTCTAAGTCTGCCTCATAAAATGATCCGGCCCACAGATTGACTTATCTATCTGAATCCAATTTTCATGTTCACTGGCTGCAATGAGTGCCCTTATCCCATGATGAGTTACACCTCCCCTATCAGCTCCAGATAAACACACAGAGCTTTACAGCTGGCCTCTAAAGTGAGAATGCACCTATAGATACTGCCATGAATAAAACACCACAGACGGACATGCACATCGCCTCATTGCAATGGATTCTGCCCATGCAGAGATACTGAGTAAATGCCTATAGCAAATGGCTTCACGTACTTTGTCGTTCTGCATACTGACTAAATCAAGAATTTGAAATACCTTACATTCACCCCTGAACACATGCCACATGTTTTAACTTTTGGGCTGTTGACCAAAGTGAGTTCACAATGTTTTTATTTTGTTTTTGTTGCGGTAAGGTTCATTAGTGCCCAAGTATTTTTACATTAATTTTTCCCATAGGGATTTTTTTCTAAAGTCTTCATTAAAGCATTATACAGTAAGCCATGAATCAAGCACACCAGCTAAGAGGTGAATCACAGAATCAAAATAGTGTAATCCAAACTTCGATGTGAAGGAAAAATATTAGAAAATCGTACGGAAAGACAAAGTTACAAAACTGTGTAACGCCTTCAGTCAGGGTAAGAATTACAAACCCATGAAACATTGCGAATGACAAATTAAAAATGCAGAAATATGCAACTGTACATTTGTTGATTATACATATAGAAAGAATGTATTTTCAAAATGTTTATATAGACATTTTTTATGTAGACACAGTGACTGTTTACATGCAGCCAATTTTCGGGTTATGGTCGGGTTAAGGTCACTATTCGGGTTTCTGAAACATTAGGAATAACCTGTTTACATGCGTGAGCAAAGAGAGTTTCTCCTGTATACATGGAATTGTAATATCCATGTAAACGGCGACGTGCGGTTAGCGTCTAGACGTACAGACAACCTTAAGATGCAATATGCGTCATTTCTGATTCTTCTTCCTGTATCCAAAGACAACAACAACAGTAGCACGCGGATAATGAATAGTTCGGGGCAGATAGCGATCGCCTTTGTTTGCGCTTTGAGGCTGGTAACGTTACTGAGCTCGCTCCAAAAGTATGCTGTGCTGTGTCTAGCCTGGTCTCACCATGTTTACTTCCGGTATACTAAACGTTACTATACTATACGTAAGTTTCTCTACTCAAAAGACCAAGATTCCTTGCGAATAGAACATGCGCAAAACACAAATCACTATGGGGATATGCCGATACCAAAAATTCGAGTTAGAAAAGGGGTACCCTAGGTATAATATCCCGTTTTTTAAAATCCGTGATATGAGCATTTTCGTGTTTTTGCCGGTGTTTACATGGCCGTTACGACCGGGTTATTGCTAATATCCCGGTTTTGAGCGGGTTATTGGCTGCATGTAAACGTAGTCAATGTCATCGCAGTGCTTCTCGGAAGAGGCCTTCCCTTTAAACTGTTTTGGTGTGATTTGTTTGTGTCGACTCTGATGAGTCATTGATGTATATGGAAGCATGCACACTTTTGTCAGAGCGGTAATAATACAATAAAGTTATTTAGATGCCTGTTTATTGCGAATATAATGTGATTACGGTTACTACGAATTTGACCTAAACTGCATTAGTTTGATCTAAGTATTGTGCTTACATGAGGTAAAGTTTACATCGCAATATTGCCAAAAACCCATTATAAATGATATTATGAGGATGCATGTAAATGTGCTCACTGATATGTTATTTTAAAGAGGGACATGGCAACTATTTCAACTTAATAAAACCGCTTAGAAATCATTTGAATGGTTTAATAACCTGTTCTGGAGAGAATGGTGACTTTCCCTGCTCCCCGCAGCTTTCCTATAGGGAAAACCAAAACTTGTAACATGGGGACTAACATCCCGGTAAGTTGGAAACAGGAAGTCTCGTGAGACGCGAGGACAAGCAAGAAACACAAACTGCTTTATGGCAATTCGACATAATTCTATGATGCTCTGTACGATGTAGCCACATAGCTCCACATGATAAAGTTAGCTGGCTCTGATAATAACAAATGCACATGAGCAGCGGTAGAAAGCGCGAGGAAGGTGCCACAAGTGAGTTTTTTATGATAGTGTTGTGAAAATATACGGCGCACAGCAGTAGGGGGGGGCTCGATGAGAAAACATGCGATAACAAAAGTGAAAATCAGCGAAGACATGACTAGAGTTGCCAAGTTCCCCCTTAAGCGTTGAGAGGAAGGTATGACCCTATAAGTTCTTCGAGAGACAACGTCTACTGCTACCAGTCATTTGGCTAAAGTCCCAAATGAAAATAGTCTCTGTGCTTTAATTGCACTGATAGCAGCCGCTTCTTCCCCAGAACATTCTAATGTCATTAGTGAGGAAAGACATTAGAGGCGGGAGACGAGGAGAGCTGGCAGAGGGAAGGCAGTAGCAGCAGGTGACAAGCCCTAGGATGCCTGGAAAATGCAGTTTATGGACTCCTGATTGATGAGGTGATCCTGAACCAGGTGATGACTAATTCACTATTTAATTGAAAGAGATCAGTGGTGGTCGGCATCGATTTCCACACACTCGAAAATTGACTTTTTAATGCCCCCTTAGTTTAACTGCAGTAAATACGCTGGGTTGTTTATTATTGTCTAGTTGTCAGGCTATTGGGGCTATACCATAAAACTTTTCCATAACTGTCTTTCAGCAGTAAGTGTCCAGAGTAAAGAAATCTGCTTTGAAAGCAATCACAGATTTGAAGTGATCAGTGCGTCTCATTTCGGAGCAGAAGATGAGCTTTCAGATTACCAGCATAAGCCGTGGCACAAAAACAATCAGAGCTGTAGAGAGGATCCGGCATTATCACATCAACGAGAGACAAAAGAAAATGGCCGCACATCCACAATGCACAACTGATCAGTGACCGCTGCTGGGTGTGCCGGACTAGAACAATCAGAACATGTGTGCTTAAGCCATAAGAAACATAAGCAATCTAAGACCAATCCATTTTTTAACACTGTTATATGGAGAAAAAATCCTGGTGAAAATCCTGGACACACTGTAAAAAACACACATCCTGACAACAAAAGATAAAACATATGGCAAAAGGCATTTGAGTACATGAAGAACGAATTACGGTAAAAGATAAAGCAGCAGTTATTTGCATGAGGGATTGGATTTTGGTTTCTGATTTGGATTTCTCTTAAAGAAAACCTATTCTTTTACATTTTAAACTTTATTTAGTGTGTAATGTTGCATTTTGAGAATGAAAAAACTGTCAAAGTTGCAAAGTCACTCAAAAGTAAGTTCTTCTCTATATCCTTGTTTCTGAAATGCTTTAAAAAGTCTTGCTTTTTTTCTGTGAATGTTGGGTGATTCAGGTAACGACATTTAAGAACATTTTTTAAATATTGTAAGAAATTTCAATCAATGTAAAAGAAAATCCTGAGTTAATGATTGGTCCGTTGCTGGACTGAACTGGGTGCGTTTCCCAAAAGCATCGTTAGCCAACTATGGTCGCATGTTCCGTCGTAATCAGCATAGTTCAACGATTTCGGTGTTTCCCGAAACCATCGTTCCAACGAACATTCGCAAGCAGCATCGCAAAGTTGTGTGGTTTGAACGACAGCTTTCGACCTGTGGTAAGAGGCATCGTTTCTATATTTCATGACATTTAGAGGTAATAAATCCTTATCTTGAGCAAAATAAGCAAGCTGACAATCAGTACAATCAGTGTCTTTTATTTAGAATACATACGAATGGAATTTACGTCTTTTAGTTTTTCAAAAGATTTAAAGTAACGTGTTTGAAGAGTGCGCATGTGCGAACGTGCTCTATGTAAGAACGAGGCAAATATTGAGTCTGGTAATAAAGCAATACAGAAGCGTATACAGATAAGTAATTTGTGTGAAAAATACCGTTTTTTTACACGCGAAACATGAACACGTTATACTGCACACTGTAAACACAATCAAAGCTATAACTGCTGGAGCAAACTGCAAAATAAAACAGCTTGATAAAAATTATCATTTTAGAAGAAAATTTAAAATGGCACTTAGAGGCTTTTGCATCTAAACTCTTCATATATATATATATATATATATATATATATATATATATATATATATATATATATATATATATATATTCTAGCCACTGAGGGACTATATACAGGCTATATACAGGAAACTCATAATAATGTTAAAAAAGTGAAAATGTCATGTCATGGGACCTTTAAACTGGGTTGTGGGTGTTTAGGGAATTAAATAGTGCAAAAGTTTAATGAAATAACCCCCAATTTGCACTTTAAGGAAGTCACTTGTGAATTTGAGGATATGGAAAGAGTCTTCCTTGTCTACACCAAAACAAACGTTCTTGTTCGTTTTCATTTAATCACAGATAAACGATTTCGAGAGAGTAATACCAGGTTTTATTTTAAGCTACACTTCAGCTACAGGGATTTCCATCCTCCACATGAAATATATGTAAATCACCTTTATCACAGCAAGTCTCTTAATGAACCACACTCCATGAGATAACTATTGGGAACTGTAAAATGTTCTCCTGGGGAGTCAGCGGAGAAAGAGATTGATGTGTCATGTGAGAAATGGTCCACTTCAACCAATTTTGTTTCGATTAGACACAAGATCAATTTCAATTGCTTCATCACATAGAAGCTAGCGGGGCGTACACATAGGGATGAACAATGAGAGTGTCAAAAAACAACATCTCTCTCTGTTTGCCGCGCTCACTGGGGTGTTGGCAAACAGGATATTGAACGGGAAACCGTTCCTTTGAAATTAAATTTGTATTGCTAAGACTCAAGGGTTTTGTAGCCCGTTCAGATGCACTTAAAGACCAGTCCTCCACATCCATCATGATAAGTAAATATACTGTATTGTTTTAAGGTCAAAGCATTCATAAGGTTTTACAGGCAGCTCGTCGGAAATACCTCAGGGAGTTCTCAGTTGCACGGCACAGCATTTTGCTGATGAAATCAGGCCATTTGCCCAACATTAGTAGGATACAATAACTTTATTGTAAAAGGCTATTTCTCAACCTTGAATTTCTCATATATATAATATATATAAATATATATATATATATATATATATATATATATATATATATATATATATATATATATATATATATATATATATTGAGAAATTCAAGGTTGAGAAATAGCCTTTTACAATAAAGTTATTGTATCCTACAATAACTGTTATTGATTTTACCATGATAGACCAAACAATGTGTTTTGCTGCCAGTGTCAGCCTAGCATACAAACACTTCTGATGAGAGATCTTATGCGATTTGGACCCAAGGACAAAGTGAAGCGGCCCAGCAGAATGTCACAGCAGTTTGAACTGCAAAAGGGCTCAATCTTAAGATTCACTAAGCTGGAACTGGCTGTAATACAATGCCATTACACTGGGAAAACCAGGTCAAGTTATAGTTGAAAATACAATTTTACCCTTTTCAGTCTAAAACCACCTCTCTGTCCTGAAAACACAGGCATGCACAAAGCACTAAATGTCCTTTATTTGACCTTTCTGATCTACTTTTTTTGTCTAACCTGTAGTACACCACTAAATCAAATCTGACATATTGTGCCAGTATTAATACCTTAGTAAGACTTTGCCAAACACAATCAGAATTATATTACAAAAACATCATGGCTCTTCCAAGCTTTAGAATGGGAGTGAATTGTACCCTAGATTTTGCAGCCCAAGCACATCCATCCATCATAAAAGTAATTCATATGCCTCCAGGGGTTAATAAAGGCCTTCTGAAGCGAAAGTAATGCATTTTTGTAAGAAAAATATCCATATTTATAATTTTATGAACTATAATCACTGGGATTTCGATATAAGAGGAGAGAAGCTTGAGTTTGTTGCCCAGCCCTGTTTGTCTGAATCACGAGAGGCGTCTTACTCTCACTTACGCTACTCCTATATCCTACGTCATACGTCAGGTCAGAGGTCATTCCTCCACCGGAACTAGACTTGCATGCGGCTGTTACTCGAAGCTAATGACTATAGTTTATAATGTTGTAAATATGGATATTTTATTACAAAAATGCATCGCTTCACTTCAGAAGGCCTTTCTTAACCCCATGGATCCGTAATGATTACTTTCATGATGGATGGATGAGCTTTTTGGGCTTCAAAATCTAGGGTACCAACTCCAATTATAAAACTTGGAAAAGATTCAGTGTTTGGCTGAAAGAAAAAGTTTTATGCACCTGGGATGGCTTGAGGGTGAGTAAATTATGGGATAATTTTCTTTTTTGGGTGAACTAAGCCTTTAGAGGGGTAGTTCATCCAAAAATGAAAATTATGCCATCATTCACTTACCCGCATGCTGTAATAAAACTGTATGGATTTTCTTCTTGGAATATAAAAGAGAATTTATTGTAAAATTATATTTCTAAGCAATTACAACACTTAACACCATTAAAGTAGTTTATGACCCATTATACATTTCAAGATATCTGAAGTTTTAGAATAGCTGTCCAAAATGTTATTCATTGAAAATATTGATCTCCTCCAAATATCTAGCACATAGCACAAATGGAAACAATAACTGATTCATAATGCATTCTGTCTGATCCCAACCCTTAAAATGTTCACTCTTAGAGAAAGATTCTATATAGAACCTTAAAAGGTTCTATTAGCAGTTACATATTTGGAACCCCTAAAAGGTTCTGAATAGAACCCTTTTTCAGGATTCTATAATAAGAACCCTTTAGGATTCTTTGTAACCAGGAAAAAGGTTCTAAATGCAACCCTTTGGGTTCATTCAGTATCATTTGTTTTGTCCTTTCTGGATTAAATATTTCATATTATTGACAAACATCAAAACCCTAAAATGTATTTATGAATTCATGTGAATGATCACAAAATTCAAGATATGGGGGTTCGAAAATGTATATTATATCATTTTATGTAGTTAATCAATTTCACACAAAGAGTGCCATTTCCGTTTTTCTCCTCAAAAATCAGCATGATTAAAATGTGATATTAAGTTACTACAACAGTTTAATAAACAATAATTTGTTGTACAAATTGTTGCAAGAATAATGTAATATATGAATAATAGCCCATAAAGTATCTTTTTGCCAAAAGTGTTCTTTTTTGGCATAAAAGGTTCTTTGGAGTTGAGTAAAGAACCCTATGCTTCATATATAGAACCCCAATGAACCATTTTTTTCTAAGAGTGTATATGTGAAACACCTGACAGAACCCTGTACGTTTCTATATAGAACTTTTTCTTTTAAACACTGTGTCAGAACAGTGTAAAACAAATGTTATTCACATTCACATCTTATTGAGCTTAAATAGGCATTTTTGCCGTTTTTGCAACTTTGTGTGCATTTGACCTTCAATGCATTTGGCATTTGAAACTTTCAAGCAATTTTAAGGCTCATAAACTCATAGGATACACTTTCATGACACTGGATTGCCACTGTACTGTAACGTGAGTATAACCACGATACAGCCAATAATCCAACATTAATGTCAGTTATCAAAATTCTCCCAGTTTATCGCCCACCAGATAGTTCCATGGTGGTTTGGAAAACAAAACAAAACATGAGAGTGAGTAAATGATTCGAGAAATGTCATTACTCTAGTGATGATCCCACTAACATAGAGCTAAGCTCCCTATCACACCAACATCATTCATTCCCTCACCTGTCTTCTCCATTTCAGCTTCAAACCGGGCCTGTGTTCGGCTCCAGTACAATAGACTCTGACAGTGTCGGACGGCAGGCAGTATTCTCCCACTGACGAGATGAACACGTAGGCAAGAATGTTAAGAGTCTCTAACGATTTTTCAGCTCAAGTGGGCAGGTGACTGGCATCCTTTCGTGAAGGCAGCTCGAGATGCTACCCCGCCCAAGATAATTAATGAGTTTCTGTCAAGCGCACCGCTCCAAAGGAGTGCAGAAGAGGTCGCCCTGTCAAAACCCATCCTGCTCTCCAGTGCCAAGGAACCTAATTCAACACTGCACAGCGTGGTGAAAGGCACAATGCAAATTGTAGTTCGAATATGAGAATGAGACTGATGTATTCACAGGGAATTGGTTTATTCAAGGTTAAGAGAACAGACTCTTATGCTTCATGTATACACATCGCGATTTCTAGTCGGAATCGAAATTTCAGTTCTCCCAGCGGGACCTGCACTTTTTGCTGTCATGTCTTACAATGAAATATGATATGTGCCGTAGTCACGATCATTCTGGATCAATGCGTAAGCTGTCACCAAACAGAAGAAACCACAGTGGAAGCCAGCGGGGGCAAAGACTGCATTCTGAAAGGCAAATTAACCTGTCGTCAGGTCTCACAGAACTATTAAAATAACTCCCGTGCTCCCTGTGGTGAGAGTGGGCAGCTCAGAACACACAAGCGTATGATGTTAAACCCCATGTCTACTATCTATCCACTTTGGACATTGATGCTGTGCACTAAACATGAGCCAACAATGTCTAAAATTATGCCCCAGGAAGTTAAAAAGTTTGTAAGAGAACATTTTTGCCACAAGCATCGCATTGTTGTGAACTTCTAGTTGGAATTTTATTAAAACTATAATACGATAATCGTTCAGCTAAAACAGACCATTAGACAAAATCAATTATTTCCAGGAGCAATATTAAAGCTACAATACCTAAGATTTTATGCCGCTAGAGGGCGCTACATTCAAAACAACAACAACGGCTTTGCTTGATGACAACGTGGAGGAATTTGGCGTCTGTCAGACACCCAGCAACGACTCAGGACCGTGTTCAAAATCCTGCTGCGCCACAGAGCGCCATTTACATAGTTTTATGTAAAATATTAATTATTTTTGTCTCAAATCGTTGCTAATAGATCCTGAGTTCGCCCTATGCTGCAATATGCATTTAGTTTTGCATTCATTTACAGAAATCAGCTGCTTGAATGACAATTGCTGATGTTATTAGATTTTTCAGATTCTCAATTCATTCAGTTCAACAGATGCTCTGAGGTAGAGTTTTCAGAATGCAGACTCAGAACGCTCACGGGTGAAAACGTAAAAATATTTTATCGGATGTGCCTTTCGTTTACACGCCGACGACGTTTTTGAGGCTTAAAAACGCAAAAAGTGAAACCACCCTCCAGAGTGGAAATCTCAAAAACGCTCCATCCGTCGCGTTCCCGTGTAATGGGTAAAACGCAAAAGTCTGCTTGACAGTGAAGGTTGTACGCAGGCGCGTGGACTTGGTGTTGTTATAGTATGCACTCCTAGCCGCCTGAAGTGCATACTACATTGAATTTCACAGACTTTCACGCAAATTTCCCACACAAAACGCTCGTCTAAACGCAGAATAAAAAGTGATGACGCAACGCTACTTTTGCGTTTTCTCTTCAGAATCGTTTCCGTGTAAACATAGCCTCAGCAATGATTGTATTTAATTGTACAGCACAATAATAACATAGAACAGACATTATCTTCATTTCATCACATTAAACATAACAATATTGCTGGCCACATACTGATGAGAAACGATTACACTGATGAACGATTTTTCACATCATATGCATAGACAACAAGACATTCTAACAATAATACTAATGGTTTTGCATCGTTTACTGACATGAAATTTGAATACAGAACACGGTGTTACGCCTATCAAGTAAAACACATGCAAGATCGGCGTCTCTTTCTAGTTCCGAGTTTTTTCACGAAGTTCTCTCCATTTAGGAAATACCACACCGATGTTGAGCTGGTTTTATTTCTCTTGTCCCAAATTCTTGGGTCGTTTGGTTGACCCGTTCATTGACGTTTGCGTTTATGAGACTTGCCTTTGTCGACAGAACCAGGTGCAATCGCTAAAGAATAATTGTGCTCCATTCCATAACAAATGCGCGAAACAAGCTGACGTTTGTTGCTTGATCGACGCTAACGCACAACTACAACTTCCACATTTGTCCAGGACTACACGCACTCACGCAGTACGAGTGGAAACCGAGGTATGTCCGCAGTCAATATGACACGATTGACTGGCGACTCCCAGCTCACCCCTGCTCACACGCCCCGTTTCCTTGGTTAAAATCTCAATTTTCTCGCGATTTAAACATTGTTTGAAACATTTGGAATATTGTAAGTTATCATCTTAACTAAATATATAACACTGGCCTTGTGATTTTGGGACATTTTAATGCAAAAAATCTTAGGTATTCCACCTTTAAAGAGCGAGGAAATCATTTCATCCTCACTGGTTGCACATTGTTTCATGTACCGTATTGGACATAGCTTGAATAGCAAAACTCACTGTAGCTTGCTTTTAACATGCACAAGTAAACATGCTTACAGATAATTTCAAGTTTCAAGTAACCCTCTGAGGTCAGGTGAACATGATAGGTGGGCATTACGCATTGACAAGATAATCAGCCAATCACACCGATGTGGAGGTACCACCAAATGTTTCTGAGGAGGGGCAAAACACCCCTGAAGTATAGAAATAAATCACTCAGGAAAAGAAGCAACAGCAGAAATGCAAATTCTGAATTTGGTGGCACTTCCTTTTTACCCCGTCTGCTTCTGGTGACCTCATGTCTTCAGACAGGGTTGAGGGTAAGTGTGGGTCAGAAGGGGGTAATTCATAATGGCATGACTTGACAAGTAAGACCCCAGAGCCTGTTCCTGGAGCCCCACAGTTCATCATAGTGCCACGCAGACTGTATAATTGTCTTTCCCCTTAAGAACCGGCACGTCAGTCTTTATAAAGAGAGCATAAAGTAGACTGCATTGAAAGAGCGCTGCTCAGTTCAGCAATGCAGCGTTCCCTCAGCAGGGGGACGTGAGAAACAGCAGTGAGCCATGTCAGCTCACGCCAGCAGCCGCTACAGGGCTCCTGTTCTTTACACAGCTACTTATGATGTCTAGACATCATTAAAAAGGTCTGTGAGAACACCAAAGTGTTCTCCTCCTGAAACATAATGGAAAGCATCTGTTCTGAGATAAACATGTGTTGACACACCAGATGCAATTTTTTTTCCTTTTTTCTTTTTTGGTGAATAACGTTTTGTAAATAACAAAAATTTTGGTATCTGCCACACACAAAGCTTTTGTATAGCTTTAGAAGACTCTGAAATACAATTTTATTGTATTTTTTGTCCTCTTTTTTGAAGACGAAATCAATCTCGAATCTGTCCAAAGAAATCACAGGTTTGGAAAGACAAAGCATGAGAAAACAATGAAAGTTGTTTTTGGGTGAACTTTTCCTTTACAATAGCTCCTGTAAACAGCTTCTGTCCTGTTGCCAGAAGCTATGTGCATACAAGGTACTTATTTTAGCTATACAAATAATAACTAGGTCCCAACCCTAAACCTAACCTTAACCCATGTTACCTTATATTAACCAGTCATTTCTTTGCCAAGTATACTGTTAAGTACACGTAAGTGCACATATGTACATTACCATACTGTTGTACTGTCATTACTGCAAAAACAAAGTGCAAACATAATGTACTGTAATTTTAACCATAAAGCACTACAGACAGGCAAACATAAAAATGTAGGTTTAATAATAAAAAGGTTATGACTGGATTATTTATGATAATTATTAAATCAAATTTAATTGAAGCTTTTTTTCTTTTTAAAAGAGAGACTGATTTATATATAAAAAAGTAATAATAAAACACACGTAAATTTGTATTACTATTACTACTACTACTTCCACTACTGCTATTGCTATTATTATTATTAATTACCACAATACAAAATAGTCACAAACCGAAGAAAATCCAAAAGTAGTATTAAGATTATATTGTATATATGTATATTGCAAATCTTTTATAAACATTCTTTATATCAATAATAATAATTGTATTATTTACTATTTATAATAAAATAATGTTTATTTTATATACTGTAAATGGCAGCATTGTATGATGATACCACAGTACTTTGATATTTTCTACACTTAAAAAACGTAATAATTATTATTAAATATAAGGAGCACCTTGCTAAAAAAATGCTAATCATACACAACTATTCAGAAAGAGACAGACAGACTGAGACAGCCACAAGATGATGTGTGACCACGTGAGCAAATGAACATACTGAACCTCGTCCCATGGGCTACCTAAACACGTCCAGATCAGGAGCGGCCGCTCTGCCTGCTGCTCCTGTGATTAGCTCCTCCATCTGGCCTCGCTGCATCTGGCCTGGGCAGGCGGGCATGATGGTCCTGCAGCCAGCCCAGAGCAGCGAGCCCAGAGCAGCCTTCAAGATGGATCTCAGGGCTGGAGGTGTTTTTTGCAAGTTGGAAAAGTGACAGAAGGGAGTTTACAGGCCCAGTCCTGTAGGCCCAGAAGTTATTACAAATCAGAGGATGTCAAGCAAAGTTGAACTTTCTGTGAAAGATGGAAAACGATGTGAGGAGCCAGATTAATATGAGGGCTGGATCAAACACAAGGTAAGTCCATTGCTCACTGCTCACTGAGCGGAGAAATGATTCAGCAGTCTACAAGCTCACGACCATAGATATCCATAATAAAGGCTAGATGTTTTATGGGCGGAGTCTCTATCGTCATCACCATCGGCCTTCTTGTCACAGGCAAGCTTTCTGGCAGGCTCTGTGGTACTTGATGTAAGATGAGTGATCAGCACTAACTAACAGCACAACAGAAATCTTGACGGATTTTCAAACGTTTATTTCTTTCTTGTTTATTTCTACTCTTATTATTCATCAGTATGCGGTGTAATAACTATATCTCTGACGTTTGTAACAAACCAAACCATTTGCAAATCGGTAGAAGATTGCAGTAGCACCTCATTGCAGTACATGAGATCAAGGGGGCAGAGTTGGATCCAGATCTAAGGGTAGAGATGGATCAGAGATGGGTAGGATTAGGGGTGGGGTTGGGGATCAGGGGGGTGGAGATGGGTAAGATTAGGGGTGGGGTTGGGGATCAGGGGGCGGAGATGGGTAGGATTCAGGGTGGGGTTAGGGATTAGGGTGGAGATGGTAAGATTAGGGGTGGGGTTAGGGATCAGGGGGTGGAGATGGGTAGGATTAGGGGTGGGGTTGGGGATCAGGGGGCGGAGATGGGTAGGATTAGGGGTGGGGTTCAGGGATTAGGGGTGGAGATGGTAAGATTAGGGGTGGGGTTAGGGATCAGGGGGTGGAGATGGGTAGGATTAGAGGTGAGGTTGGGGGATCAGGGGGGCGGAGATGGGTAGGATTAGGGATGGGCTTAGGATCAGGGGTGGAGATGGGTAGGATTAGGGGTGGGGTTGGGGATCAGGGGGTGGAGAGTGGGTCAGATTAGGAATGTGATTGGGATCAGGGGGGCAGAGATGGGTGGGGTAGGGGTGAGGTTAGGGATCAGGGGGGTGGAGATGGGTAGGATTAGGGGTGAGGTTAGGGATCAGGGGGCGGAGATGGGTAGGATTAGGGATAGGGTTAGGGATCAGGGGGTGGAGATGGGTCAGGATTAGGGGTGGGGTTGGGGATTAGGGGGGTGGAGATGGGTAGGAGTTATGGGTGGGGTTGGGGATCAGGGGGGCAGAGATGGGTCAGGTTAGGGGTGGGGTCGGGGATCGGAGTAAGATGATGGGGTGGGGTTAGGGATCAGGGGTGGAGATGGGTAGGATTAGGGGTGGGGTTAGGGATCAGGGGGTGGAGATGGGTAGGATTAGGGGTGGGGTTATGGATCAGGGGGTGGAGATGGGTAGGATTAGGGATCAGGGGGTGGAGATGGGTAGGATTAGGTGTGGGGTTCAGGGATCAGGGGTGGAGATGGGTAGGATTAGGGGTGGGGTTGGGGATCAGGGGGGTGGAGATGGGTAGGATTCAGGGTGGGTTTGGGGATCAGGGGGCGGAGGTGGGTAGGATTAGGGTAGAAATGGGTAGGATTAGGGATCAGGGGTGGAGATGGGTAGGATTAGGTGTGGGGTTAGGGGTAGGGGGTGAAGACTGGGTAGGTTTAGGTATATGTGCGGAGGTATATCTCCGGATTTTGTGTTCTGCAGTGAGGACCATTTCTAAAATTGAGCAAGTTATGGGTATTTAAAAAGTAAATGCACCATTAAAACACAATTTTACGAGTGAGCGAGCTGCCTGTGACAAGATGGCCACCAGGTGCGGACGTCGACCTTCATTGGCCAGCAGCGCTGGCGTTGACGAACATCTAGCCTTTACTATGGATATCTATGCTCACAACAGTGTCTTTAATAGTACAGTAACTTTAATTGTATGAAGCTTTCTGTTAATGCTTTGAAAATGTTTATAAATAAATAAAAAAATAAAAAAGAGGTATGCTGAGAAAAAAAAATAGACAAACTTTATAAAAAGATAGGTACAGATTCAGTGCGGTCCTGGCAACAAATTCATGCAAACAATATTTTGATGACATGCATGAAGTGGAATAGAATAAAGCAGCAATTTTCTCCCCATTCTTGATGGATCGCATATAAACAGAAAAACTAATGTCCTTTGCTGTATATCACATGACTACCTCCCGCAAAGAGTACCCAGCATGCTTTTAGAAGAGCCATTTTTCCATAAATGTAATAAAACGGTTGCCATCACTGAGGGAAATGCTTTTAAATTCCTCTATTGATGATCTGGGACTGCAGCTCTGGTCACAACTAGGCATACACCTGACGCATTAGGAACGAAACATTTATTTAAAGCAAGACATCAGTTTTCATTTCTTGTGGAGAAGGTGGTCACAAAATGTTTGCGGTTTTTTCTTCAGATTTTAGTTTCTTTTTTTTCAGTCTCTCAGATTCTATTTGTTTTCTTCGTTCAGTTTTTGTCATTTATCGTTACTCTGTGTTATGCATTTCAACTTCGGTATCTCTCTTTCTAGCGCACACCCCCAAATCACGCACACATGAATACACACGCTTTCACAGATAAAACATTCTCTTGGAGAGTGAACACGAGAGAAAGAAGAAAAATGACGTTCAGTAATCACACCGAAGCATTACCAGTCATTACTCTGTGCTGTCACTGGTGGAGGAGAAATCAGCGCCGGCTCTTCTTTACCTCGCATCCATCGGATGCCTGCAGTAGCGCTCCACTAGACTGAATCTAGCATAGGACACTGTCAACGACGTATATACAGACAGACACTATTTTCTTTAACATGCTCACTTTTTTTGCCATCCACAAACATAAGCTCAGAAAGGCTATACGGATCCCTCTGTAAATGAATATGTGTATCCGATCACACGGTCGGCAGGTTGTTTTACATCTATGAGTGCAATAGAATTATCTAGACCTCCTATTCTCCCTCTGTGACCTTGGAATACTAATGCTATTTATTGCCAGAAATGAACAACTGATGGCTAGGTGTTCAAAAACCCAATCTGACAGTCTATCTATCTATCTATCTATCAATCAATCAATCAATCAATCAATCAATCAATCAATCATATCTATCTATCTATCTATCTATCTATCTATCTATCTATCTATCTATCTATCTATGTATGTATCTATCTATCTATGTATCTATCTATCTATGTATCTATCTATCTATGTATCTATCTATCTATGTATCTATCTATCTATGTATCTATCTATCTATGTATCTATCTATCTATCTATCTATCTATCTATCTATGTATCTATCTATCTATGTATCTATCTATCTATGTATCTATGTATCTATCTATCTATCTATCTATCTATCTATCTATCTATCTATCTATCTATCTATCTATCTATCTATCTATCTATCTATCTATCTATCTATCTATCTATCTATCTATCTATCTATCTATCTATCTATCTATCTATCTATCTATCTATCTATGTATCTATCTATCTATGTATCTATCTATCTATCTATCTATCTATCTATCTATCTATCTATCTATCTATCTATCTATCTATCTATCCATCATACCTGTCTCTACTTCTTCAAACTTTGCTGTTCTGGTTAAAAATCAGTCATTTGATTTTCTTTTAATTAAAATTCCTTTTTATTTCTACTTAAAATCGAATTCAAATTGTCCCTCAAATTCAGAAACTTCTGAATCTGTGTTTTCTTGATTCAATTCTGAATAGCATGCATCCATGGTATACAGTCAGTCTCAAAAGAAGAACAGCAAAAAATAAAAAAAAATGTTGACTGTTTTGGCACAAAGTAACTAACCCTAACTTTATAAGTTGATATGATCTCTTTTAATAATTATAATATGTTCAAGCTATCATGCCTTTGGGTGAATCAGCATCCAGGCCACCATGCTGAAGTAACAAATACACTGAAGCGACAATAACAGAACACTCTAGCTGACAGTGAGACACAGAGAGATAGTGAGAAAGGGAGAAGGTGAAAGAGTACAGCCACAATCCTTCTCTCCCATCACTTGTCCCCACAAGAGAGCACACGGCCTAATCCATAGAGATGACTTGATATGTTCCTCCACATTGCCCCTGGAACCTGCAGGATAAAGAGTGATCTCGCAGATTAAGGCTCATTGCAGCGGGGCCATAGCCCTTCAGTGAGGACAGAGAGAGACCAGGTGCAGAAGATTCAAGGAGACAGTCGGTCTCATCCGGCAAACAGAGCTCACTTTACCTGTGCCGGATAATTCAACTCCACAGGCACCTGAGACAAGACAACTGAGATTGGGAAAGACACCGCAGCCTATTGTGGATATGACTGAAATGGACCCGAAACAACACGCTGGGTTAAACCTCGAATTGGTTGATCTAGTTTGTATGTGCTTTACTGACTCAGGCAATTTCATTTAGTCTAACATCAATAAAAACAACAAAAGCTGGTCTAAAATACCAATCCCAGTTAAAATGCATACTCTCAAAAAGACAAAGTAGTAGCCATGCCTCAAACCACACTGATGCTGACATTATTCATGGACTGTCAAAGTGAGTGACAAGTTTAGTTTGCTTAACAATTTAATGACTTGCAAATAAATTACTCTTTTGAACTAGCTCTATTTAGTGAATCAAACACATATAGTACAGCATGACCACTATAGTGTCAATTCATCTAATGGACACATTGCTTTTAGCGACTCAAAGACATACAGCATGACCGCCAATTCTTAAAGGAGTAGTTCACTTTTCAAAAAAAACAAAAAAACTTTGCTGATAATTTTCTCACCCCCATGTCATCCAAGACATCCATGTCTTTCTTTCTTCAGTCGAAAATAAATTAAGATTTTTGATGAAAATATTCCAGGATTTTCTCCATAATGGACTTCATTCGGTACTAAACTGTTCAAGGTCCAAATGACCATTTCAGTGCAGCTTCAAAGGGCTTTAAGCGACACCAGATGATGAATAAGGGTCTTATCTAGCGAAACGATTGGTCATTTAAAAAATAAATAACAAAGTTTAAGTTTTATAAGCACAAATGCTCACCTTGCTCTGTTCTGTAATGCGCGTTCTTGACATTCATGTTCAAACTCGTTCATTAAAATGAATGAATCTTTTTTCGAGTCATTTGGTTGATTCAACAAAGGAAATGAACAAAATGACTCGAAAAAAAAGATTTGTAGTTTCGAGTTTGAACAGGAGAGTCACGAACGCACATCACAGAACAGAGCAAGGCGAGCATTTGTGCATATAAAACTTAAAGTTTTTTATTTATTTTTGAAATAACCGATAGTTTCGCTAGATAAGACCCTTATTCATCATATGGTGTTGTTTAAAGCCCTTTGAAGCTACACTGAAACTCTCATTTGGACCTTGAACCGTTTGGCATCCAATGAAGTCCATTAAATGGTGAAAAACAAACAAAAAAAATCCTGAAATGTTTTCATCAAAAACCTTAATTTCTTTTCAACTGAAGAAAGAAAGACATGGACACCTTAGTTGACATGGGTGTGAGTAAATTATCAGCAAAAGTTTTTTTTTTTTTTTTTAGTAAACTGCTCCTTTAAATAAAGTATTCTTATGAACTGGTACTATTTAGTAAATCATATACAGCAAGGCCACTAGAGTCAGATCATATTTGTTGGTCAGTCACTCTGCAACCTCTTGTCTATGTGTATAATTATTGACCACAATAAGCTACAGATCCAGACATTATGCAGATACAATCAGAAGTCTGGCATTTCGGGATAAAATCAACCAGTCATCTTTCATGAATCAAACATATTTATTAAGGTTAACTTAATAAAGGCCCATTAGTGGTCTATGTACACAATGTTTCAGTTGTCTGTACTTCATTATACTCTTTTGACCTGATAGTCAGGCTGATCCAATCCACAAAAGCAGCCCTGCACAGGTGTACTACCTCCTGTCCTCCAAAGTAGGTATTCGAGTGTTAGAGGTAGGCATGAGCTTGAGCGTGTTTGAACATTATACCATGTCCAGATGGTGTGTGAGAGTGCCAGATCAGACACTGCTGCACACCCCACTGCTGAAATACACACAGGAGTGAGGACTTCACACTGCTCCTCAATGAAGTGATCCCCAAGTGAACTTTCACTGAGCTACAACACGCTGAGACAAAAAAGACCTGCATTTACAAACACAGTCCATTTGGAGTGACGCCCAGCCCAAACCTGGCCACTTTGCCTTCAGGCGAAGCACTTTATTGCTTGTGTCGCCATAACAACAGAGACAGCTGGGCATATTGTGAGACACACTTTGAATTCATGTTCTGGCAATTTAGCGTCATTGAATTTCTCGTAATGAGAAACTCAATAACTAAATGGTAGCAATTCAAAGGATTTTTCAGTGACATGACATGGTCACATGGTCATTTAAAAGGTGTGCTTATACAATTAATTAACTAAACAGTATTTCAACACTAAAACCTGCATCTTATTCAATTTTTAATATATATATTAGGGCTGTGAAACAATTAATTGCGATTAATCGCATCCAAAATAAAAGTGTGTGTTTACATAATATATGTGTGTGTAGTGTGTATAATTATTTTGTATATATAAATATACACATGCATGTATACATTTAAGAAATATTATATACTTATATATATATATATATATATATATATATATATATATATATATATATATATATATATATATATATATATATATATATATATACAAATTAATATTACAAATATTATAATATTACAATATACAAATAAAAATATTTTACATATTAATAACACATTTTTCTTAAATATATACATGCATATGTGTGAATTTATATATACAAAATAATTATACACACTACACACACATATAGTATGTATGTGTAGAGACAAGAAGAACATGATACACATATAATATACACAAACTATATATAACATGTCCTATTATTATCAATGTTGAAAATGGTTGTTCTGCTTAAAATGCTTTAAAAAATGGAAACTGTGACTTCTTTTTTTTCAAAAGAACATTCAATAAGCACATTTTTTTATTTAACATTCCAAATGTCTTCACTGTCACTTTCGAATCATTTAATGCATCCTAATTGATGAAACTAAACTTGTATTGGAAAATTACTAGCCTATATATTGAGCCTTATTCACAAAACATGGGAACTTGTCTTAAATGGAATTAGAAAAACTTGAAACAGGAAGTGGAATTGACAAGACAAGTGCATTATGTAAACAAATGATACATTTCTTGGTGGCATTTCAAATTTGGGCACATTTGCACAGTTATGTTATTTACATAATTATATTAAACCATCGCACAAGTTACACTACCAGAGGCTGGCCTATGAAATTCTAAATGTTTGTGGTCTTGATGTACACATTAAAATTTTTACATTTATTCAGTTTTCCACTGATCAAAGAGAACAGGTTAGGGAAAGATATTCTTGATCCTTCTTTCCATGTATGATACTAATTCATGAATGGGTGTCTTTTTGAAGCAGTGTTGTACTGATGTGAGATCATGTTCTTCTTGTCTCTGGTCTTTGAGGGCTTACACAGTCTAGGCTCTGGGGGCTGCTGTGATACTCACACCTGAAGCTGTGCTACAAGTACAAGAAACTTTGAACTCTGAGAAGGAGCCAGATCAAAATCCTACAACGTGTTGTGCCTCTCTTTGAGGTATTTGATGTTCTATGCTTTCTGAAAGGTACCAGGTGATTCTTTTTTTTTTTTTTTTTCAAATGTGAAGTCTAGATTATGATTTTCCTTTCAGAGGCAAAACACGAGCATGATTATGAGAACAACAATGAGCAGCGAAAACAATGAAGAGCAGAGAGCACAGATATGATCAAGCTGAACAAGCAATCGTTATTATAGTTCAAAAGGGCAAACAGTTAAAGTTATTATGCCAGTTAACTCGAGTCAGAATGTACATGTGCAAGGTTGCATTTGTCATCCATCACCGTGACATCAAGTGGACTTTTAAAGCTGAAATAATGAGTGGATTAAGCTTGGAATAACGAGAAAAATAACATGGATAGAACTTTCTTGTCTGTGGATTGTAATGCATCACAGTCAGTCAGGTGACGTTACAAGGAAGTGAGACGACGGCTACTAAAATAAGGTAAGTCAAAAAGTTTTATGTTTCGCAACTTGTGTGAAATAATATGTGACAATCGGGTCCAGTCGGGTTTGTGTATTCCCGCCGGGTTCGGGTCCAGTTTTCAAATAATAGACGGGTCCAGGTCGGGTCCGGGCAGTACATTTATGGCATTTCTCGGGTCTGCACGGGTCCGGGTCCAACTTTTGAACTGAACGACGGGTCCGGGTTGGTTCGGTGTAGCACATTACAGACTCTTTCCGGTTCGGGCATGAATTTTTGGACCTGTGAAGACCTCTAGCTGGAACCTCATTAAAAATAAAGTTTATCCATGCAGTCCTATTGGAATCCAGAGGAAGCTTATGGAGCGACTGTGATCTTCCACAACCAGGCACTGCACAATATTTTGTAAACGGCATGTTTATTGCTCGGTAGCTCGATTCGGTTTGTCATCATGAGGTAGGCCTATGTTATTTAGCTGGGTGTAATGCGCGGCTCGGTGGGCGGGGCTAAACCGGCCGTTGTGAAGCAGGCGTTGATCTTCTACGTTATCGGATCCTAACTCTACCCCAGACCTAAACCTACCCTGTCACCTAAGTGACGTTAAAGGTAAAGCATCAGTTGTATGACGCTCCAGGATCGTCATATAACCAACGTTTAACCCTTTCACACATAAGTTTAAAATATTCTAACTGACCCCCAGCGTGAGTTTTTTAAGGCGACCGATATTTAGAACTTGCCACTTTAATGTTTCCATGGTGATGCATCATTGCTTGTCACGTGACACAGCACAACCACAACAGAGTGCGGAAGGAATGATGATCTGCTTTTATGTCATTTTTCCTTTTTTATTAAAAATATTCATAAATATATTAGCTATAACATGAAACACTGATATTTCGATTGTGAAATATGGGCAAGTGGATGGGTTTCGCTTAGGGATATGTGTTACGAATATTCAAATATTCCGATATGTAATTATTATTCGAAAAATAAAATACTATTCGAATTTTGAAATACGTTGCTTTGCTGGCCGTAGAATGCAGTGAGTACATGATAAATCCTAAGAACCAACTCGCAGTTATAATGTAAATGCACTGGATGGCGCTGTGGAGTGTGTTAACAAGTTGTCTGTATTTGATCACTGTTGTCGGTCTGCCTCACGAAGTTTGGAATTAACGTTACTCGAAAATGATCCTTACTAAACGGAATTACTTTTGATCAAATTAAGTAATTCATCTGAGTTATGATATCATCACCATGAGAAATCACATGAAATTCAAACAGTCGAAGCTGAGGAAAGAAAGCTGTTCATCATTGCATCACAACTGCAGGTAAGCGCAGCTGGACACCGCTTATCAAAGAAATTAACTTATCTAATAGCAAAATGATTTTGAGACATACTTCCTTTAAGTTTCGTTAAGGGAGACTGGTTTAAGAACAGAAAATGCAAAGTGCTGTTAGAAACACCGTCCTCTTTGTGTCTCTGAAACGTCTGTCAGCGCGGCGTCTTTCTCACTCGAGCATAAAGTGCTGGCGCGCCCCTGCATGTAACGTTAGATATTATTGTTTTTCTCAACATAAACATGAAACAATATAAACATGATAATCAATCATTTGCTGACTCGTGTGTATGTGTGTATGTTCTGTACGATATCTGACGCAATCTGCTTTATTAGGGGTTTTTTTTTCGCTCGCGCTGCTTGAGCATGCTTTTAATAATGCTTTTTTATATAACGTTTTATTTTTTGTTTACACATAGGCCTACTGTTTAATGTTTTCAACTAAAAACTTTAATTACTATTGTAAGCTTGTTGTGTATTGCCTAATTGTAAGCTTGTCCAGAAATGGTGACAAAAACTGTAAACCCCCCAGAAAATAACGTATTTTTCGTTAAACATAATTTAAATAAACGAATATTCAATTTTCATGAGCCTGAATATTCAAATGCAATATTTTCGAAAAATACCCATCCCTAGTTTTGTTGTTTAAACATCTTTAAAACGATCGCGTTAGTTGAGCTGTATGCACAATGGGCGGCGCCATTTTAGTTTCTTTTTTAGTTCAGAGAATCGGATCTGTTGGATTTACAAACGTCAATTCCTCCACTTCTCACGAAATACATGATAGTAAGTGGCTGGTGAACTGGGAGAAGAATAGGGTCAAATGTTAAGCTACTTACACAATGTCTATCTGATATGAATAAAACGTGTCGTCTTATTTTAATTGAAAGGATTATTATTGCCACTTCCATAGACATCAGTGTGTATTCTACAAACTCAAAATCATTGTTTTGCTAGTAATTATGTGTATTTAAATGTCTGAAAGATAAAATAAACATTATGTGGTTGAAAACACTCAATAGTTGTGATATGTGACCGCACTGAGTGCATTTATCTCTGGCTCAAGCGCCAGCCAACGCGTGAGAGCAAGTTTGAATTTCAGCAGTTGCTCACGTGATGCACTGACCGTTCTAATCACACCGGTGTGATCGTACGCTCCAGGGACCAGCCAAGACTGATCACACCGGTGTGATGGGCACCCTAAAAAGGTGGATGTTGACATATGGTTATCCAAGACGTCAGTTGTATGCTTGCCACTGACATAGACTGGGAAGTAGAGGCATTTTTCTCTTTAACTGTGCTTTTTGAACATCCACACCCGAAAACCTGATTCATAGTAGACCCAAAAACAAAATCAAGACTTTGTAGGTAAGGGCAGGACATGGGCGCTTCCAAATTTACAGCAAGGATTTCAAGCCAGCAAGAGCTTTCTATATCGACTCTGCACATTTAGCCAAAAAGTAAACACTCCTCACTGAACTGAGAATAGAATCGATTTCATTCAAATTGTCTACAGCTTTGTTTCACACAGGACAAATTGGTATTCAGCCCAGTGGCATCATCGGTAAACACATGTAAATGTCATCTAAAGACTTCAGGTCTCGCTTCTCAGCAAATTCAAAACCAAAGATTTGAGCATCAGATTCCAGATCTCCAGACTGATTCTCAGTCACAATCAATAGAAAGAACAGTACGGACTTAAAAAATAACAGACTGACGGTTTACCGACTCCTATCTTGTTGGGTGCATCGCTTCGACAAAGCAGTCCGGACTGGATCTCCCTTTTTGTTTCGTTGGACGAGAGGAAGGAAGGTGTGATATGTAGGAGAGGCAGAAATCAGCAGAGAGTAATCAGGAGAGCAGGTTATCAGACTCAAGACATAAAGTGCTTTTAATGACACACTGAACAGTGCCTCCGTGCCGAGGTGACGGCGTTTATTCGTCGGAAGCCATCTGAAATACACGTAGAACTCGGGATCGTGGAAGGGATACGATTTTTACCAGAGTGCCAGACTAGACAGACTCTATCGTGGCCTTTTTGAGTGTGCTACATTGACCTTGAGGAACACTTTGCAGATACAGTACATCTTCCCCTGGTGGGACAGGGGATGCCACAGGTATCTCTCATTTTCACATCCTGCAGAAAAACAAGCAGTGGATATAAGAAACAACACACCAATGCGTTTAAACTTATTCATCTTCTGAAATCAAAGCGTCACTTAGTGATGCCATGTTAAAGGTGATGTTACAATAAATAGCTTTCTCGGCTTAATACAGAAGCAACTTTAATTCAACTTTAAGATAAACCAGTCAGGAGTATTTGGCTTGGGATTAATGGTTTATTTGCTTGTAATGTTCTTCCAAAACCCATTTAAAATTGTAGCAATTCTGTTTGTTAACACTAATTCAGCTTGAAGTGTGAGATTGAAACAGAAGTAAAAGCAGGCTATAGTCCAAAAACAGTATTATTTTTAATAAGAAATAAAATGGACGTTTGGAATAAAAAAAAAAAAAAACATCTTGCAGTGAGTGAGTGAATGAATGAATAAATGAATCAATTCAATCAATCAATAAACCAATCAATCAATCAATGACGTTAAAATGAAATAGGTAAATGATGTAATTTATTGATTTACGTGTTGCATTTGCTAAGCTCAAAAAATGTGTTCGATACATTCTAAATGTCGGTGTATTTTTGGGTTTAAGTCTCTTATAAGACTCTTATGCTAACCTAGGCTGGATTCATTAGATATATATATATATATATATATATATATATATATATATATATATATATATATATATATATATATATATATTAGGGCTGGGCAATCATTAATCGCGATTAATCGCATCCAAAATAAAAGTTTGTGTTTATATAATATATGTGTGTGTAGTGTGTATAATTATTTTGTATATATAAATACACACACATGCATGTATATATTTAAGAAAATATTCACATGTATATCTCTTATATATATTTATACATAATTAATATTATATAGTAAATATAAATATTTGATATTAATAACACATTTTTCTTAAATATATACATGCATGTGTGTATTCCTATATACAAAAATAATTATACACACTACACACACATATATTATATAAACACAAACTTTTATTCTGGATGCGATTAATCGTGATTAATCATTGCCCAGCCCTAATATATATATATATATATATATATATATATATATATATATATATATATATATACGCTGAATTTATTTGGTACTCAAGAAACATTTCTAATTATTATCAATGTTGAAAACTATGGAAGATTGTTTCAGCCACAGAATATGTGTATCTCACAATTCAGATTATTTTTCTCAGAATTGCGCGTTATAAAGATAGAATTGCATGATATAAAGTTGCAATTGACTTTTTCTTGTTTATATCTCACAATTCTGACTTTATAATATGCAATTGGGACTTTATATTATGCAATTCTGACTTAACATCTCGCAATTCTGAGAAATCTTGCAATTGCGCGATAGAAAGTCGGAATTATCTTTTAAAATGTTTTATTCTGTGGCAGAAACAAGCTTCCATTGACAACAGTTACGTGTTCTTTGATGAATAGAAAGCTAACCTCGCCTGTATATCGAAACGTGAACTG
>JAQIUQ010007775.1:222500-340000 GCA_030378365.1 Hybognathus amarus
TGGTTAATCTGTTTAAATTACTGAATTTACTGATTAATAATTAATTGAATATTACACAATTCAGCCGTTCACTAAATTATTCAACAGAGAGACAGAAGCAAATTTGCAGAGGATGATGAAGGACCACAGGACATGGTTACTGGAAAATGGATGACAAAAAGGGAAGATTTTCACAAATGTACCCCAAAACTACAAAACATTATCATTTAATCTGTTGTAATTGAGTGTATGGCACAATGCCTGAAATAAGCACAATTTAAACCAGCCTCTAAAATAAGTTCAATATTTCTGATTTATTGTGTTGCACTTGACTAACAAAATGAACACTTCCTTGTACCATGGGCGATGAGAAACGTCTTATTTGTTTACACGATTTCAATTCAGCACGTAAATAGCACATTTGTCTTCAGGAAACATGTTGTTCCATAAAATGTATTGAAGGAGACATAAATGGATCTGAGTAATACCCATGGCATGGAAATAGGAACTAATTATGATGAAAAGTCATGATTACATGTTCATAAATCCACAGAGGCAATTCTTTTGCCGTGACACTTTGCACCCACACAGCACACGATTACTTCACATTAGTGTTTGTGCAGGGCATGAATCAAATACAGTATCTTCAATCAAATTACACAGCAAAGATCATCCGATCAGTATGTGTGAGCAACAATGAGAACTTGTGCGCATATGCAATGAGGTCTTCTTGTCTGTGTGACAGTGCAAGTCTCATAATGTGAAACTGAGGATTTCAGTGCTGTAATCAAAACTATTACACATTATCCGCATGTTATATTCAAAGGTTGTCAGCTGCTAGAAGGAAAAGCATGTCGAGAAATATTATTTATTATACTTTTCAATTTTTTATTGGTTTGAATTGTAAATTTATCCTTCATTTTTTTTACACTTTTTGTCATACCCTGTATTTGCGCCTCTGCTTTATTACAGTATTTAAATTACATTGTTGAACGTTTCCATACTACGGAAGTGTTTGGCATTCACTTGAAAAAAACTTTTTTAAATTAACGCATTATTTATCTCAGAGTTACGAGATAATTTTTCATGGAAAAAAGGTTTTTGCTACGTTTTTCTGAATTAATGAGTTAATTATCTCAGAATTATGATATATATTTTTCTTGAAAACATTTTTTCCCACTCAGTTGTTATGAATGAATGAGTTCAGTCTAATTCAGAAAAACAGAGCAAAAATCTTTTTCCATGAAAAATTATCTCGTAATTTTGAGACAATTAACTTGTTAATTCAGAAAAACAGAGCAAAAACATTTTTCCATTAAAAATTATCTCGTAATTCTGAGACAATTGACTCGTAAATTCAGAAAAACAGAGCAAAAACCTTTTTCCATAAAAATTATCTCATAATTCTGAGACAATTGACTTGTTAATTCAGAAAAAAAACAGAGCAAAAACCTTTTTCCATTAAAAAATTATCTTGTAATTCTGAGACAATTTGTTAATTCAGAAAAAACAGAGCAAAAACTTTTTTCCATTGAAAATTATCTTCTAATTCTGAGACAATTAACTTGTTAATTCAGAAAAACAGAGCAAAACATTTTTCCATTAAAATGATCTAGTAATTCTGAGACAATTAACTCGTTAATTCAGAAAAAAACAGAGCAAAAACCTTTTTCCATTAAAAAATGATCTCGTAATTCTGAGATAATTAACTCGTTAATTCAGAAAAACAGAGTAGATTTTGTTTCTTCAAGTGAATGCAATACGCTTCTCAAATTACATTATGGTTCAAAAGTTTGGGGTCAGTAAGATTCATAATAATAATACTTTTAAGGATGCAAAAAATGGCCGAAAGTGACAGTAAAAACATTCAAAATGTTACAGAATATTTCTTAATAAATATTTCTTTAAATAAATGCTGAACCATATTTAACAAGAATCCTGAAAAACGTGGTCAAGCTATCCACAATTTTAACGAGCACAACTGTTTTCAACATTGATAATAAGAAATGTTTCTGGAGCATATTAATAAGGATTCTGAAGGATCATGTGACCCTGAAGACTGGAGTAATGATGCTGAAAATTCAGCTTTGCATCACAGGAATAAATTACACTTTAACAGTTCTTTTAAACTGTGATAATATTACCCAACAATAATGTCACGTATAGCAGGCAGATAAAGACAAGGAGTTTGACCTTGTTGTAATATGGAGAAAGGCCATCACAGCAAAGACAATATGAAACAGGGCAGAACGCGTGGAGGACATACTGTATGTACACAGCCTAGACACAGATGCAAAACTCATCTGTCGACTGTCAGTAGACTGTTAGGTTAGGGTTAGGTGTTAGGGTTCAGGTTAGGAGAACAAGTTGACTTGTAGTTGCTAAGTTACTTATAGTCAGTAGAATATAAGTGTTAGCAGATATTAAGCAGACAGTCATACTCTAATGATAGTTAGGTCAAAATAATTAATTGGTTTGAGTAGGACAAACTCAGTCAAATTAATTTTTTACATTTTTAGTTCAGTCAAATATTTTTTATGAGTATTTAGCACTTTCTTTTTCTTTCAAGTTCACAGAACTGATATATTTTAAGTAAACTGAACTGTTTCATTGTTTTGAGTTTTATGAAATTATTTATTGTAATTTAGACGAACTTAAGTTTAACTGAAACGGCTGGGATATCTATTTCCCAGCATGCTTTGCCGATGGCACTTGAAGAGAGTGTAAATGCTAAAATTAAGTGCAATATAATGTTTTCTTTTTTTTTAAGATTAATGTTAAGTGTGAGATTTATTAGTGATTAATGTTTTGTTATGCCAATTTAGAAGAATTTCTGTTAATGTTGGCTTTAGGATAGTTACCATCATGGTGACAAGTGGTGGATTCAGCTTGATTTGAGAGCAAATTATCCCTTTATATTATAACGCTCATTCAGCAAGTGCTTCTGTGCTTGTAAGTGCTTATAACATACTATGTTAGCATTTGCTACGTCAGCAGATTAGCTTTTAAAGCTAATTAAGTTTATACTATTAAAAGTGATTTGAGTTCTGCCAACTTACTCGGGTTTACAGTGTACTTCATAGATTTAAATTATACTAACTAATTAGTTCTATTAACTTTATTTACCCAAGTTATCTTAAAGGGATACTCCACTTTTTTTGAAATAGGCTCATTTTACCACTCCCCAGAGCTAAACAGTTGGGTTTTACCGTTTTCTAATGTATTCAGCCGATTTTCGGATATTTAGAAAAATATCAGTAAATAGACAGTTTCTGGTCTCATTGACTTCTCATTGATATTTTTTCCTACTATGGAAGTCAATGAGACCAGAAACTGTCTGGTTACTGATATTCTTCTAAATATCCGAAAATCGGCTAAATGGATTCGAAAACGGTAAAACTCAACTGTTTAACTCTGAGGGAGTTGTAAAATGAGCCTATTTCCCAAAAAAGTGGAGTATCCCTTTAACAATAAGTTATTGAGTTACTTGGAAACAAATCAAATATTTTTTTTTATGATTAAATTGTTTGAGTTAATAAACTTAAATGATTTAAGGCAATCGGTTTCCTTGAACGGTTTGAGTTGAACTAACTCATCAGGTTTTACAGTGGACTATCAAAATAAAGTGTTACCCAAAATAGCAGTGCTTTGTAAATTTCTAGTGTTTCTGGCAAGCTTTATTCCACCATAATTCTTTGACTGACAATCCTCCAACTTGGAAAGGAGGGCTAAAAGAAAGTAACAAGCAGCAACTCGCAATTACGATTACTCCAACACAACTTCTCGACTTTAACGAGCCATGAGGCTATATGTATTTTAGTCACGCCAAAATAAAAGTCAGGAAATCAGCTTCCTTTCACAGTGTTTTTGTTGGATGTACTTCCAAATTCCAATATAAAACATTTGTGCGGGGGTCCAGTATGTTGAATTTTGTTTGATTGCCTGAAATGACTTTCCTCTTTTCCAGTTATGTTGAGCTTTGAACTTGGCTTGAGTCAGCCCCTTATCACCTTAAAGCCAGAGCTGCCATGTGCCTCAGTGTGCAGACAATGCCCCGAAGCGCTGTCCTCAGCCGCCAAGAACAAGATTACTATGCCAACCATTACATTACCCTGACTGCAAAATAAATTAGTGTCCAACCTACAACCGCCAGAAAGACAGGTACAAAGTTTATTGATAAAAGCATCCATATGGAACTAGTTTCTAAGAGCCAAGATAGCATCCAGAAACATCATAAAATCAGAAATCATGTATTTAAAGAAAAAAAATAAATAAATAAAGAGATTCGAGTGATCTGACAAATAAGAAGATATAGCTCCACATAACTGCAAGTTATTTGTTACATATAAGAAGATATGGGCTTTTTTTGTCACAATGCCCTGTCTGGATCATAAAGTTAATAGGAAAGACTATTTAAAAAATAAAATGTACATGGTGATGGTAGAATATGATTTTTACCTGGATATTTTTCGGTAACACTTTAGTTTAGGGTCCCATTTTCACAATTAACTAGTTGCTTATTAGCATGCATATTACAAGGATATTGGCTGTTTATTAGTACTCATAAAAGCCCATATTAATGCCTTACTCTGCAATACCATATTCTACTATCTTACTAAATAATAATAAGCAGTAATTATGAGTTTATGGAGGAAAAAGTCATAGTTAGTAGTTAGTTAATAGTGAGAATTGGACCCTAATCTAAAGTGTGAAAAAACCTTTCATAACCAAAGTATTAATAATAATGGCTGTTGTTAGTGTTATTATTATTTAATAAATGCTACACAAAAATGAAACAAAGCTCAATTTTGAAAAAAACATCTTTACATCAACACATAATGATAAGAATTATATGAAAGGTCATATAAATCCCACCAAATCAGTGTGCCATAATTTATGCATCAGATGAGCTTAGGAAAAAGCATGATTAAAAAATAATTTGTTGGAACGCGCATCATTTAATGCAAAAAAAGTACCCAGTGTGAGTGCAAGCAAAGGACAACCTTTGCAGATATCAGAGCCACAGAAATGACTCGTATTTTCCCCAAACTGCACAGAAAACAAACAATTACATTCATGACTGCCTTTATTTGCTCCATGAATGAGCAGTGCCAGCCGACAGGAGCAGGCAGATTAATTAACTTGCGCCTCAAAACCTTTATTCTTACAGCACTGTCACATTGACGGATGGCTGATTAAAGTCAATCAGATAGCTATCAGTACACAACGGCCAACAAGTCAAAAGAGGCGCTTGAAAACATACAGATGCGCACCAAAAAAAAAAACACATTCCTGATGTTTAAATGAGCACCAGGGCAGCGGCCCGCACGCTATAGAGGGCCAGAGCCACGTTCTGATGGAAATGAAGAAACATTCTGAAAGGACGGCTGGTGAAAAGAGGCGGAGAAAGGTAGAACATCACAGCGGTTCCAGCTCAAATTGCTCGCTTCTGCCGACTTCTGATGAGATTTTTCATTAGAGGCCTATACAGTGCAAGCTTTGGAAATATTACTGGATTAATTAAAATGATAGGAGAGGGAAGCTTCAGCTGCCAGTGGAGAGAGAGAACCGGGCAGGCGCAATCATTGTTCTGATCAGAGGGCCATTGTCTTCATGTGAAAGCTGGTGTTGACGATGGCCACGGGCTCGCAAGTGTTTATCTCTAATCCCGGGCCTGTTGCGTGTTTAGAGGCCCGCCGTTGATTAGGCATTCAGCCTGCTCTCTCTGGAGAGGTTCAAAGGCTTCATTTACGTGCCAGTGCTTTGAGCGCTCATCAAAACGTGTTTTCAGACACAACTCGATTCCTGTCTTTCAGGGCTTCAGCATCAGAACCACGAAATTCTGTCTGAAAACGCAGTCTGCGTGAATTTGATGACTAAAAATTATTTGAAAAGCACAAATTGTGTTTCTAATGTAAAACACACAAAAACAAAAATGAACAGAAACAAAACAACCCCAATTATTTAAAGGAGAACTCCAGTCAATTTTAACATTGAGCTAATTTTTTTTTTTGTACATTTGGAGTGTGGTCTAGACAAAAAACATTGTTGCCTACACCGTGTTATCGTCTTTTTAAAATTCGCACCCTGTTGACTTCAATGGGGCATGTTCTAAACCTGCTTTTAGCCTCTTAACATCCTTAATTTGTCCTTACGAGTGTACAGCCATGTGAGTTGTGCTATTAAGAGTGAACACGGTCAATCTGACTGCAGTAGATGTGAAAGATATGAATAAAAATTATTAATATCATCTCAAACCTCCACTATGTGTTCAATATCTGATTCGGATGAACTACCCATTTGAGCTGATATTTTTCAGAACACCACACAGTGGTAGGTTTGAGATGATATTCACCAATGATCGCGTGCGTGAACTCGACAATCGACTACTATGGGCATCGACCGAAAACAGGAAGCAAATAGCAACATGACATCATGACTTTTGCGTAAACATACACGCCACTTTCAAATCAAATGGCGTGTTATCTATACACATTTTGAGCTATCTGCGTGTGTGCGTGTATGTCTACGCAATTAATGCCCAGAGTGATTCGCGTGTATGTACGTTAAATGCCTGAGCGAAACGAAGCAAAATGTAAATCTACATCTGGGAGCGATATTTTTTTCCTAGGATGGTAGGGGAAGACTCATAAATGTTATTAATCCCAGTGATGGGTAGGTTTAGGGACAGGGTTGGGGTAGGTCATATATTTATATATACAGTAAGCGATTATGAGTGTTGATAGCACGCAAAAATGGAAATACGAATTTGGCGTGTCATACACAATTTCATGAGATCAGTCTGCAAGATAGAGGTATGTGAGCTGGCTGAATTAACATCTTTTTTTTTCATATCTTTCAGATCTACTGCAGTCAGATTGACCGTGGTCACTCTTAATCAGGTTTAGAACATGCCCCATTGAAGTCAACAGGGTGCGAATTTTAAAAAGACGATAACCCGGTGTAGGCATTACCTAGGATTTTTGTTGTTTTTGTCTGTACTGACAGCACTCCAAATGTATGAAAAAATGAGCTCAATGTTAAAATTGACCAGAGTTCTCCTTTAACAATTATTTAACATGTGTCAGCACTTTAACTCCAATACACACTCATTTTCAAAAGTTTGGAATCATTAAAATGTTGGCCTAATGTTTTTGGCAGCATTTATTTGATCATAAATATACAGTAAAAAAGACAGTAATATTGAAATATTATTACAATATAATATATCTGTCATTTAAATTGTATTTACTCCTTTGTGGAAATTAATGCTATTATTCAGCAAGGACACACTGAATTGTACAACAGTTACAGATATATTTCAAAATAAATGCTGTGCTTTTGAACTTTCTATTCATCTTTTCATTTTTCATCTAATTCTGAAAAATCTGTGAAAAAAATGGATCTTCCACAACATTTGTAGCAGTTTTCAACATTGACAGTAATAAGACCATTGTCTCTTGAGCATTTTAAATTGTATAATATTATTTCAGAATATTACTGTTTCCTATACTGACCCTATACTGAACTTTTGAGTGTGTGTATATAACTGACAGCAATGATGCCTTTTTCCTAATATTTGCATATGAATTACGATTGGCTTTCTTTCTTGCATGTATTTGCATAATTAATTGTGATTGGTCTTGCCCTTGGGAAATGAAAATCTAGTTCTTGGTCATATTGTGCTGCTGAATAGTGAAGTACAGCTGCAATTCAAGTAGATAACTTAAAAAATTCATAAGTAAAACCAAAAATGAGACTTTGAAAGTCTAGTGCCTGTGATGTCATCTACGCTGTAATCAAGTTTTAAAAATATCTAAATATCTCTGTTGTGCCATTGAGAATTTTGTACATCTCATTGGGGCAGAACAGTAAACACCTCCCTCCATCTGTTCAATTATAAGAGAGATTTAACAGATTATAATTGTATTAACTGTGCTTATCGATTTCCAGCGTTTTCCACACTCCATGAAAATCAACGCTTGTGAGTCAGGAACATGTCATGTGCATAGTGTTCTTTTTAAAGCATCATAGTGATGTCATCAGCAGTTGGGATTTGATAAGATGTATAAACGCATGCATGAACATATACGCACATGTTATGGTGCAAAATATATAATCAATGTCAGACCTGATAAAACACCATTCAGCCAATCAAATTAGTTTTTTTTTTAAGGGGATGAAAAGCACAGCAAAAATCACAAACGAACAGAGATGTATAAAGTACTAGAAACTCCAACTTGAGAAAAAGTACAAGTGCTCTATCAAAAAAGTGACGTGAAGTTGAAGTGTTTTTTAAGCACCACACTTAAGTAGAAGTACTAAAGTATTCAACATTTTTTGTACTTAAGTATTGCAAGGAGTTTATTTTTAAAATTCACTACTTAAGTACTACTAAAAGTAAAAGTACATGTATTGTGTTTGAACTAGCAATCAAATAAGGCGCTTTGGCGGGATACAAATTTGCTTTGGCGGCCGCCAAAAATGTCATTGCAGGACAACCCCTGCATTAGTTGTCAATGTGTGTGTCAATCAATACCATTACCCTATAAAACTGGCGTGTGATTTAGGCAGCATGAAAGCCAACTTGCAAAGAATGATTCGTAATTTTTTTTTTTATAATTGTAAGGAGTTAAAAATATCGAAGTAAAAGTATTAAATTCATCAAAAATATCTACTGAAGTAAAAGTAGAAGTATGAGAAAAAACAATACTCTAGTAGAGTACAGAAACAGCATTTTAGTACTTAAGTACAGTAACTTAAGTATGAGTTCTACTTCGTTACTATACATCTCTGCAAACGAACAGGAAGGTTGGTGTGTTTGGAAAAGACAATGTCCTGAAGATGGCATTGCGTGACTCAGCATAGTTTCTCATGAGCCCAGTGGACTTCTACCAAATCCAAACATTCTCTAGAGAATGAGAGAGAGAAAGAATAGACTCTCTTATTCTGAGAAGTCAAGGTCTGCAAAAAAATCTCTTGCCATGAACCTCTAAGCCCTCACCTAAATGCACTAAAATATGGAAACTAAAGTTAAGGACAGCTTGAACTACGTTGTTGTATAGTTCAACTATGTGAATATGGTCTCGATGTTGACCAGAAAGGACAACAGGCATTGTCATATGACTTGTGCACTATATTGTGTAAGATTTGTGTAAGAAACATAATTAAAGTCATTTATGTTATTATTCAGTTTTAATCTTCCTGTCTGTCAGCTCTCATAATTCATATTTCTACAATATTCAAACTTGCTGCATCTTGACTGATTGCCCAAGATGTAATTGATGAGAGTGACATCAAACTTGACTTTGCTTTTAAATGTACTATCATTTGAATGGATGCAAAAATAAATATTTTCATTGAATAAAGTCTGAAATGTTGGTCTATTGATCACGCAAAGGTTGTGTGTGGACTTTAGAATACTGTGCACAAATCATTCAATGCAAAAAAGGAAAAGGAAATGTTTGTCATTTTAAAAGTTCCTAATTTTGTTTTGGAGGTCTCCTAGGTCCCCGACAATAGTTACAATGTTGTTTTTTACAGTATCAATTCAAGTCTGAGTCCTCATTCTTTGAAAGTGCATGCTAATTGGATTTGCAATATTCGCAGAAAGTAAGACTGGAATTACTGAAGACTCATTACTGATTACTGAAAGTTTCAAGCAGTTCACAATATGTTATTTCTTTTGGGAGACATTAACTAGCATTTTACATCGCTTATGGCACCCAATAGGCCAACATGTAGTACCTGAAACATTGTAAATGCATTTTCACTTTCATTAAAGGGATACTTCAGGGTTTAGCATGACGCTTTGTATTAGCAGAAAACCTGTAATATTTTCAAATTGCCATGCTTTCCACCCTCATATCCCTCTGAGACAAGAGATTTATGTATTTTTTGTCTGGAAAAATCCTCAGATGACGCAAAAATCGTCATTTTACGTCATCGAAGGACTTTTTGGCCAGAGGCTAAAGACTACAGCCAGTAGTAGGGGCCAGCCCGCCAGCCCGTTCTCATCCCAAGACGTCATCTAACTGACGCTTTCGACCATACGTCAACATCCGACGTTTTAGGGTACCCTTTAACATCAGTTAGATGTTTGCTATCTAACCTTACCCTAGCCCAGACCTAAACCTACCCATGTCATCTAACTGACACTAAAGGTAAAGCGTCAGTTAGATGACGTCCCAGGATCATCATCTAACTGACGTTAAAGGGTACTCTAAAACGTCAGATGTTGACGTATGGTAAAAAGCGTCAGTTAGATGACATCTTGGGAAGAGAATGTGTTGGTCCCGCATGTTTTCAACCCGCCCATAGAGGATGAGGTCTCACAGAATGTACACATAGTGTTGGACATCTTTTTTTTCGAAGCTAAGCTAGCAGGCTCTTGTTCTGTGGAGAAAGCTGAGTAGTAGGGGTTACCATCCTCTTTTCCCGCACATGTCTGGCCGTCGATGTCCGGGATTCAGCTTTTGCTTTCTGCAGTCGCCATTCATTGTTTACATGCACACCTTTTGTTTCAATCTAACTGAATTCATTCCATTGGTGAATCAGAATGTAGTGTTTACATGAACCCTAAACAAGTGATCGGTTGATGTGTGTTTTAACATTGCTAAGAAAATTCCCGCTTCTCCGTGAGAGATACGAGGCTGGTGCCCGCAATCCTCAGTCTCCGTCCTGCTCGCCACAGGAAACATGATGAATGGCGACTGTAGAACGCAAAAGCCGAATCCTGGACATTTTGGGCGATCTCGAAAACACAGTTTCGGGCAGACTCATCATGGAGACTCACTCAGTGGCCTAAGATTTGTTGTTCAACTACTGCACTCTGTTACCAGTAGGCGTGGCCTCCTAGGCCAGCGAAGCAAGTGCATTCTGGGAGTTGTTGTCTTTCATCCACATGAGCCAAAAATACATTTTCTGGCTTTTCTCAGTCTAGAAAGCTCCAAATTCAAAAATAATTGCACAGTTCTTCTACATAAATGACCCATTTTAAATGCACATTCATCTTTCGAGAGGTGAAGTATCCCTTTTAAATGGAAAAGAGCTGCCAGCATATTTGTCAACATTCTCTTTTTGTGTTCCACAAATGAAAGTCATACAGATTTGGAATGACAAAGTTGAATAAATAATTACAGAATTATAAATTGTGAACAATTCCTTTAAATGACAAATGATCTACATATTATTGCTATAGCCACAAATTAGGATCAGTAAATTGGAAATCTTCAATTGTTACCTCTAAACAATGAAACACAAGGTTGTTTCTCACTGCGGAGCAGGATATTAGTAGCCTGACTTCGTCATACTCATATTCTATTGAGAATATGAGTCTGAGACCGCTCCATTAAGCTTTGATTATGAGGCGTGTCGTAACCGAACCAGGAAAAAACAACAACTCTGCACTCAATTGGATAGTCGGTAGACCTACAACCAATCAGAGCAACGCAGTAAGTCAACTCCTTTGCATAGCGCAGTTTTCAACTACAGAACTTACTTATTTTAGAGGTTAAATAAAGAGTGTTGCTTCTTTTACTTACTTCTCAATGAGTGCGACCAAAGCAGAAACCACAACGACCACAGGCTTTTCATTACACATCTTCTTAGTGACCATTGGAGCCAGCTGATAAGTTACACTTTTCCCGAATCATGTGGGAAGGACGGCAAAATATCTTTTCGATCGACAAATGCCTTGATTGCAGTTCTCTGTTTGTCTATTAAAATGAATGCGCTGTCGATTAATTTTACAACAGACGCGACAGCGGAACGTTGATAACGTGATGATTACTTGCAGATCAATCTGTCCATCATCGTATAAAGTCCGCCCTGGCAATTTGATTGGCGCGAACATTGTTTGCCTGATCATAATTACTCCTCAATGGATCGAGTCCAGACCAAACTTCCCGTCCAAAAAATGTTGTGGGCGGAGTTTCGGGCTGGCATCCAGGCTAGGATATTAGAGCATGTAACTGAACATAAAAAGACATAGCGGGTGTCCCTGCCCTATGCAACTCTTTACCGCTGCTTCATAGCATGCTTTCTTTGAACACAAAATGACAAATAGCTTTTTCCTGATGTTCTGACATGACAAAGAAATTTTCAAATTAAATAACTTGAGTTGTTTTTCTCTGTGTGAGACAAAGTGTGTTTGAGCCATGCAAGTGTGCCTCAGTGTGTATGTGTGTGTGTAAAATGGAAACGCTCACTGTAGGACAGATAGAAAGCCACTGTGAGTAATTGTTTCACTCAGCCGTGGAGGCACATCCTGGTCCTTTGGAGATAAGCCGGAGTAAATCTCTCTGGATGTCCTGGATGAGGCAGACGCTAGAGGAGAACAAACACCAGGCCACTGCCAAACGCTATTTGAACGCCCTCTTCAAGATGAGCAGGCCTGAAAAAGGCCATCCTTTTATTAATAAGGAGGGAAAGCCCTATTCTAATGCTCTCAGCTGAGATTTTGGCCCATCACAGAGAAGTGCCACATATTCATCAGTGGGGAAAACTGGAGGAGAGAGAGAGAGAGAGAGAGAGAGAGAGAGAGAGAGAGAGAGCAAGGTGATATATACAGTAGATGACAAAGAGAAAGGAACAGTGAATCAAAGAAAGAGAAGGAGAGTAAGAGAAAGAAAGAGAGGTTTGTTCACCACTGTCTGGCATCTATTAAACTATACATGAAGGTCATGAAGGTAATTAAAGGGATAGTTCACTTTGAAATTAATCTTTGATATTTTTTAGCTTACCTCAAGGGCATCCAAGATGTAGGTGTCTTTGTTTCCACAATATTTTCAATTTTGATATTTTTAGGTCAAACCGTTCTTGTCTGTCAGTCATATAATGCCAGTTTATGGGGTCCACCTCAAATAAAACAGCATGCACAGAGAAGTCCAAATTAAACATGATTTAATGACTCGTAAATGTAAGTATGCATTGATGACCTAAGACACGAAAGGAGCGGTTTGTGTGAGAAAACGAACAGTATTTATATCGTACCGGAAGTGATATCTTGCGCGTGTACGTCACTCATTAATAACAATATAAAAACTGTTTGTTTTCTCACACAAACCGCTCGTTTCGTGTCTTAGGCCATCAATGTGTACTTGCAAGTCATTAAATCACGTTTAACTTGAACTTCTCTGTGCATGCTCTTTGAGGTGGACCCCATATACCGGCATTATATGACTGACAGACGAACGGTTTGACCTAAAAATATCAAAATTGCAAATACTGTGGAAACAAAGACACCTACATCTTGGATGCCCTTGAGGTAAGCTAAAACATAAAAAATTAATTTTAAAGTTAACTATCCCTTTAATAATGTTTGTTAAAACTAAATGAAGAATGAAAAAAAAACAAAAAACGTAGCAATATTACCCTTTTACGGTTATGTTTTCTGTCACGCTGTAAAACACAACTGGAGAGTCATTGTGACTAAAACATTGTTTTTTGACGTTTTTATCCAGCGGTGGAAATGGGCCCTGAGAGACCTTCTGATAACATCAACAAGGATATTACATGTATCCGCCATCTTAAATGAAAAGGCATTGAGAGAGAAGTGGAGAGAGTCCGACAGAAAGGGGGAGTTTTGATGTATTATTCTATCTCTCCTGAGCTGTAAGACAGGTAAAGACCTTGTGTTATCAGGTCCAACCCACCTGCTAACAATGGGATAAAAATGTGAGTATATATGCGAGCGGATCAGTGCTAAACGATTGCTCTTTCAAACCACAGGTCAGACACTGCTCCACTAAACATGCAACACTATGACCTGTGAAATCAACACATTAGTATGCGATTCCCACTGAGAATCTTCATTTCTGAGGGTCAAATGCTAAACTGAACATTACAAGATTCATACCATTTTAAAGTGTCAGTTTCACAGATACAGTTAAAATTACTTAGCTAAAATGATTGAAAGAATTCATTAAAATGAGATGAGCATAAAAAAACAAGATTAATGACTTACACTCTAAACAGGGTTGTTTTAACCCAAATTTGGGTAAAATTTGGACAAACCCAAAAGTGTTTAAAAATTGTATTTCAAATTTTTAACCCAACATTTGGGTTTGTCCATATTTTACCCAAATTTTCAAAACAATTAAATCAGTCAAAAAATTACCTTTAAAGGGACGAGCCAGTAATGTGAGCCAGTCTGAGGCTTGTCTCTGATATGTTACTGACTGTATATTTAGAAATAATCAGTGTGTATTCAAGAAGGGGTCACACAGAGTGCTCTTAAACTCCATCTGACCTTTAACATACAGGTGGAAACAGGAGTTGGCGCAAGACACTAACAGAATGGACAGGCTTTGATGGCTGGAACCATTTCCTGTCACCCTTTATCATGCCAGCGAGCTTATTTGCTGCTCTGTATGGGTTGCCTGCAAGACAAAAGGAATCTGCCAGCATTCCTCTACAACCTGACTGAAATAACACCTTGCACTTTGAGGTCATAACCACAGACATCAAACAATCAAGGCGGTCAAACACAACTGTACGTATACTATATTGTATGTGCATGCTAATAAGAAAACGTATCATCAAATATGACATAAAAAATGCATCAGTCTTTGATACAAATGTATGATTTGAATACATGCATACTATGAGTACGAGTAAGATATTAAATGGTATCAAAAATGGTCTCACAGTGAAAGTATGAATTATAAGTGCCTTTTTTGCACCAAATCAGAATATTAGAATAGTTTCTGAAGGATCATGTGACATTAACAACTAGATTAATGGCTGCCAGAGTTGTAGTCGAGACCAGCTCACTAGAGTCCGAAGTTCGAGGACAAGACCATAGAGGGTTCGAGTCCGAGGCGAGACCATAGAGGGTCGAGTCCGAGTCGAGGCCGAGACCATAGAGGGTCGAGTCCGAGTCGAGGTCGAGACCAAGAGGGCTCGAGTCCGAGTCGAGGCCGAGACCAAAGAGGGCCGAGTCCGAGTCGAGGCCGAGACCAAAGAGGGCAGAGTCCGAGTTCGAGGCCGAGACCATAGAGGGCCGAGTCCGAGTCGAGACCATAGAGGGCCGAGTCCGAGTCGAGGCCGAGACCATAGAGGGTCGAGTCCGAGTCGAGGCCGAGACCATAGAGGGTCGAGTCCGAGTCGAGGCTCGAGACCATAGAGGGTCGAGTCCGAGTTCGAGGCCGAGACCATAGAGGGTCGAGTCCGAGCTCGAGGCCGAGACCATAGAGGGTTCGAGTCCGAAGTCGAGGCCGAGACCATAGAGGGCTCGAGTCCGAGTCGAGGCCGAGACCATAGAGGGTTCGAGTCCGAGTCGAGGCCGAGACAATAGAGGGTTCGAGTGCCGAGTCGAGGCCGAGACCATAGAGGGTCGAGGCCGAGTCGAGGCCGAGACCATAGAGGGTCGAGTCCGAAGTCGAGGCCGAAGACCATAGAGGGTCTGAGTCCGAGTCGAGGCCGAGACCATAGAGGGTCGAGTCCGAGTTCGAGACAGAGACCAAAAAGAGTCGAGTCCGAGTTCGAGGCCTGAGACCATAGAGGGTCGAGTCCGAGTCGAGACCGAGAATAAAATTGGCACCATACTCAAACAGTAAACCAAATATACCATGGAATCATGTACACCGTAATGGTAAAAGGGCCACATAGTGGTGTAAAGGTAATTTTATTACAATTATGACCTACAATTATTGCAATCAGTAAGTACTCTTTCACATAACATTACTGCACACAAATTCTGTGTGGCTCTTATATGCAAACTAAATTATGGATGACAAGGCTGACATTTTCAATACATAGTTGAGCTAGACATCTGACCTGGGTCCTGCTGCATTTGGCACCTCAACCATTGTAGTCTCAAGTCATGCGCAGTTGCACAAAAGAAAGTCAGCTATCATTGGACATTTCAATGAAACAACAATATAAAGAAATATTAGAATACAGTAATAATCATGACATATGTTGAACGAGACTCAGGAATAAGTCTGAGTCCTAATATGTTTGAGTATGAGTCAATTCCGAGTCAAAATACACAAGAGTCCATGACAAGACTCGAGACCATTAAAATATGGTCTCGAGACAGTCCAAGTCTCGAAGGACACAACACTGATGGCTGCTGAAAATTCAGCTATATTCAAAATATACTGCAAAAAAAGTTATTTAAATTGTAGAAATATTAGTACTGGTTTTAGTACTGTGTTTTAATCAAATACATCCAGCCTTAGTAAGCATATGAAACATTACAAAAATATTTACAGAACCAAATTTTGGAACAGTAGTGAATCTACAAGTGACCCAGCCTCTACTGCAGAGACAAATGCAAGTCCTTTCTTACATTTTGCACACAAAAAAAAAAACGTGATCTAAGCTGGGTATGTTAATCCAAGATCACTTTTATTTTTAATTAGCCATGTCGTAAACCGAACATTACGTTTTATGACTTGCCATCATCTTTGGGGATCCGCTCATAAGATCTGCCATGCATATCAAATTTAAACAAGCCATCACCAAGTTGATCAGCATACAAATGTACCCATGAGATGCCAAACAGAGCCTTGAGATATTTTTAGACCTACAAAAAGTGGTGCTTTGCTTTAAAGCAGGAAGACAAATGAGGACGAACTTGGCAGCAAATGCCGTGCCAAACTGACAAAGAGCCTCATCTCTGAATGATTGAATGATCAGCCCTTTTTTGGCAGTGTGTCTTTCATCCACGATATGAAAACCTAATCAGCTGGCCTGATTGCTGTGAGTGCCCTTTTGTGAAGTCTTTAATCCAGTGACTGTTTTAAGAAATGCATAATTGATATTCTGTCCAGAATGGCCGTCATTTACAGCTGTGTGGATAATGAGCAGTCATCTGGTCTCTGCTGGGGGTACACGCACCACCATCTTAACCTCTAATGGGATGAACCCTTGATTGGTACAGGACAAAGCGCACTATTTTGACAAAACAGTCACGAGGGAGAGAGCTAACGGGTGTTCTTTATTGAACTCCCATCCTCATTTTCTCTGGCCCTAATTAAATAATCAGATGGACTGAGTGCTTGTTAATGTGCATTGTCATGCTAATTTTGCGTTCTTTGTTGCTCCATATAAATATTTTAGGAAATTATATATATACACACACACACATATATACTAAGGAAATGAAATGTTCTTATAGCCTGATACACAAATATATCAGTAACACTTTACTTGAAGGGGTGTGCATACGACTAACATGACACCTTCATAATCATGACATGACAAATGTTATGAATATGAAGGAAGTTTTATGCATGTTTGTGACAACTGTCATTAAGTGTTATTTGCTCAGTTATGACATTTTAATGCAAATATGACCTTGTTTGAGATGTCTTTGTTATGATACCTTGACATAAACCAATACATCATAACCTGTCAGTGTCTTTGTCATGACAACTTGACATTACTAAGACAACACAACCTGTCATAAACATGACATAGCAGATTAATTATCAAACTTAGGAAGCTTTATTGGTTAACATTACTTTAAACTGTCAGGTGGTTGGTTTTGACATTGGCTGGCATGAAGCCATTATAGCTTGTTAATGACAAATTTCACTGTCGGTTATAATGGCCTCATGACAGCCAAGCCAACCACATGACAGCTTAACTTAACTTTAAGTTGTCATGACAAAGACACTGACAGGTTATGATGTTATGGTTTATGTCAAGGTGTCATAACAAAGACATCTTAACAAACTATGAATCATATCTAAATGGACTTTTAAGGTAAAACCAAAATAAAGTAAAAACCTCTTTCACTCTGGAAGTTTCAAAGGATTCACTCTTCGAAGCAAAAAACAGAGCTGGGGGTGTTAATTTCATGGGGTAAGTCTTAAATTGAGCTCAATAATTTTCTCCCTGAGTAGATTACAGAAAGGTCTCACTATCCTCAGGTAAGACAGACTAACCTTCCCATCCCCCGTCGCTGAGAGTGGACCCATCCAGCCCGAGGACGATACCAATCACATCAGCGGAACGCTTTGAAAAATTGTCTCAGCTACAGCAGAGCTTGTTGACTGCTTTCAGCTGGGAGCACATACTGGAGATGAGCCATCCGTTTCCCCACGGGCCAGGCACCAGTTTTGACAAGCTGGGCTTCTCAGATCCACAAAATAAATCTCTGAGATGATATCTGTAAAAAGAAAAGAGAGACAGTCAGGATAAAAACAGTAAGGATGTAAATGTCCCAAGCAGTTTGGGAGGTAAGCAATGCGAGTTACGTTCTACGTACGTATCTGATTACTTTTTTTTAAGTAACTAGAGTTACTTTTTCAAATAAGTAATGCAAGTTACTTTTGGCCTGATTTACTACAGTAAACAGGGCAAATTAGTGTGACAGTGCAATTAAAAAAAAACGCAATTCCAAAAATAATGGCACAAATGTCAGTAAATTGACAAGCGCAAACCTTAGTAAATCACCTTGCGTGATACTCTCTTCCCATAAATTTTGCCTCTGAAAGGGAAACTCCTACAAATGCATAAGGTAAGCCTCAAAATAACCATGTCCACGACTTTTCAGCTATTATCTTTCACTGCATCTTTAGTAAATCCCGAATCAGCACTAGACAACGGCACTTTTATAGATTTTTTTTATTACGCCAAAAGAGGGTTTTGTGCTGGTGCAAACTGTTAGTAAATCTGGCCCTTAGTTTTCCCCATTCATTAACTGACAGCTGTCCTGTTCCTATGTTGAGAGAAATCGGGAGTAAGTGCAAGAGGCATTGTGTGTGCTTTGTAACATGAATTGGTTATTGTAGTAATCTAGACTAAATGTGTGGATGCGTCTCACTTGCACAAAAACAGACTAATTCTTCAAAATGAATCAAATCAGTCGAACACAAAATCAGAATATTACGCAAATCTGCAATATTGACACGTAAAATGATTAACCAATGATTAATGCACTTTATTAACCAATGTCTTTCTCCTGACATGTGATTATACAGTTCAATCTGTGGCGAGCAAGACGAGGACCGGGGGGTGGGTGTCATGTATTTGTCTCTTGTTTTGTGTGCAAACACATGGCCGGTTGTTTTGGGCTATGTGTTTTTATTGTCTTGTTTTACCTCGTTTCCTTGTTAATGCTGTATCAGTGTCACCTGTGATTGTAATCATGTGTCCTAACCACACCCCTTAAGAATTGACGTAAGTTTTGATGTTCATCAGTGTCACCTGTACCTTTGTGATTATGTGTTCTATGTAAGGTTTCGGTGTTTGTTCGTCAGAGCTGGTTCGTCTTGAGCCCGTTTCGTACAAATTTGCAGAATGATTAAAAAGTGGCTAATTTGTACTAATTCGTACCGACCTCACTCGTACAAACTCATAAGATTTGTCTAAACCCATGTGATGGTTAGGTTTAGAGGCAGGGTAAGGGGTAGGTCATTCGTATCGAATTCATACGAATTGGCCAATTCGTAAAATATGTATGATTTAGCAAAATCGTACTAATTCGTACGAGTGAGGTAGAATGAATTGTTACGAATTAGCGACCTCATAAAATTTGTACGAATTCCTGTGAGATCGGGCTGGTTTATCCCGGGAAATTGCCAGAACGCCTTCTGTGTGAATGCAAACACGACCCGGGATTGATACTGGCATTGATGCCGGGTTGGGGACCTAGTAACATCTGTCGGTATCAGTCCCGGAACAAGCTCTGTGTGAACAAAAGCCAGGACCAATGCCGTAAGGGGTGCGTCATAGTGATGACGCTTGTGCCATCGCCCGACTCTGTCCCGGGACAAATGCCGGGTCACATTATCCGTGTACTTTCCGGAATCTCTGTGTGAAAGGGGCTTTGTTAACATTTGGTTCTGTGAGTATTGTGATCTGTCCGTTCATGTTCAAGTGCCATTTTATTGTCAAGTCTACTGTAGTTATTGTATTGCTGTTTGTTTGCCCCATCGTGGGTCTTTGTTTTCTGGTTAAATAAACTTTGTTTTGTGAAAGATACTCTCTGCACTTGGGTTTTATTTAGCGTAACGTGACGGTGGAAGAATGGAGCGAGGTCGTGGCTTGATTGCTATTGATCGACACCTGCACAACGCACCGGTCTCTCACAGAGGAGCGGAAGCATAAAAGGAGTAGCGACGACAGTGGAGATCGAGATACAACAGGCGTGGATTTATGTTTCTGTTTTATTATGTGTGGCGGCAGTCATCCGTGAGGGGCTGCCGTCTTTACTTTCGTTTTTGTATTTGTTTATTTTGTATTTTGTTTGTTTAAAGGTGTTGAATGTTCGCCGGTTCCTGCCTCCTTCCTACCACAACATCTAACTCATTTGCAGAGATGTATAGTATCTAAGTAGAACTTACTTAAGAACTGTACTTAAGTACTAAAATGCTGTATCTGTACTCTACTAGAGTACTGTTTTTTCTCATACTTTTCTCATACTTTTCATACTTTTACTTCAGTAGATATTTTCGATGAATTTAATACTTTTACTGTGATATTTTTTTAATGTTCTGCTAGTTCTGCTAGCTACAATTATAAAAATTGTAAGAATCATTCGTTGCAAGCTGGCTTTCATGCTGCCTAAATCACACACCAGTTTTATAGGGTAATGGTATTGATTGACACACACATTGACAACTAATGCAGGGGTTGTCCTGCAATGAAATTTTTTTGGCGGCCGCCAAAGCAAATTTGTATCCCGCCAAAGCGCCTTATTTGATTACTAGTTCAAACTTTTGACTGCTTTCTTTAATAATTACATGACACAATACTTGTACTTTTACTTTTAGTACTTAAGTAGTGAATTTTAAAATAAACTACTTGCAATACTTAAGTACAAAAAATGTTGAATACTTTAGTACTTCTACTTAAGTGTGGTGCTTAAAGAGCACTTCAACTTCTACTCAAGTCACTTTTTTGATAGAGCACTTGTACTTTTACGCAAGTCTGGGTTTCTAGTACTTTATATATCTCTGCTATTTTTTATTTATTTATTTATTTATTTTTGTAGAGGTTTATCATGACGCGTCATTAATCCAGAAGTTGTCTATTTTGGAGGCACTAAACATCAGCATCATCATCATCATCATCACTTTATTTACATAAACATAAACGATGCCACTGAACAGACTCGCAAATTTGGCTGATTATTTCTGCTGAAAAATTGTCAAGTTTTGGTCTGTACTAATCGGTTACATCAGGAACAAATATTTCAAGTTCTATAGACTGCCAAAGGTTAAACAGAAGAGTGCAAAAAACTGATGAAAGAAAGTGTTTGTGGTGAGAGAGACATTCACACTGTCTGTCAAATCCGATTATCTTTGTATCTGATTGGAATCTAATCTAAAATGAAGTCCACACTGTGTATCACAACTGTTTTGTGAGTCCATGTAGCTCTTGCATACAGCATTGACATTGACATTGATTGAGGGGTTTGCATTTGCAATAGAGATGTTGTCTTATTAAAATTTTACAACATGGAAATGTAAATAACACAATTAGTGACTTTTTAAAGGAATAACGCAATATTGTAAGTCATTCATTTTAAAGGCAACTTTCCCCAACACTAATCCCAAGTACATACATCCATTCTTATCAAGCTTTACAACTTCAAGCAAATAGACTATTTACTGAATAAGAAAGGGAGATTGGAACTGGAAGAAAAAACATCTTTTTGGAAAATATTAAGTCAATGCAGCAGTGGTTTTTAGAAATCGCTTACTGCACCTTTAACTGAAATTTGCCATGTGACAAAATAGCAGGATGCATGTAACTATGTGACAGAGCAGTTCATTAAAAGACAATTATGACGTGGCAGTATGTCTCAAAACTTGCCTAGTCTTCTGGTGTAGTATGTACTATTTATTCACCCCCCAGGGCATATCATAAGTAGGCATATTAGGATCCAGCACAGGTATTACAGATGTCATGGCTTTCAGTTTACCCCTACAGGCAGTTGCTGGGACGGCACCAAAGAACAAAAAGCATCTTTCTTCATTAACGACCAAGTTGCTTTGTGTTCTGAAAAATACAATTTCAGACGAAAACAAGAGTTAGTGTTGCCACCGACTACCCAAATCGGAAGTAGTTCACCAGGTACACCTAAGGCAACATTAACGTGCACATGAGCATCGCTTACACAAACACACACATCACGCTGTGTCTGACCTTGAGGAAAGCAGGGACAATTTTTGCAGTCTGCAAGCTCCTCAAGGGTTATAATTTCTAATTAATTTTTTTCTTTTTTTTTCCATCTAAACCTCATTTGAAAGGTAGAGCTGAGGTCCCTGCATTATAATTGAATCTGAAATTGCCAACAACACAGTTAGGCTTTCTTCCCCTTTAAAAATGATGGCATCGTTTTATTTCACGTCCATTAGCACAAATGCACTTTTTTCCCCTCTCTCCTTTATTTCATTTTATTTTATATTATTAATTTCTCATGTTCGTTTTCAGCATCCTAATTAATTTGATTTTGTTTTCTCCCACTACAGAGGACCCTGGAAATTAATGATGTGGAACCACAATGTTGTTGAGATGCTGATGGGCCTCGTCTTCATGTTGCGAAATTTCTGTCATTAGATAAAGCGCCTGGTGACTTGAAAGTTTGTGCTGCTGGTGTCGGGGTCTGTGCCCGGGGGTTACATTCTGTCTGCATAATTGATTAGACCACCAGAGGGTCGTCGAAGTGATAATGATAGCAACAAAAACCTTTTATTTGCATTTTTATGATTCACATTCTAACAGAAGTATCTTCTGAACACTGGCATGGAAACATGCACTTACAATAAATATGCATGATGTCAGTGACATTGAAAAATTGAAGTTTTAAGCATGAAGATCTTTGTCATTTAGAAACCAGCATAACAAAATGTGTGTTTAGCGAGATTGATTAAATGGAGGGAAGGGGGGCAGACATAGGGAATGAAAGACAAAGAGGAAAGGAGAAGAAAGAGACACAGAGAGCTCTATAATACTCCGTCGCACTCTGGAAATGAGTCTATGGGGGTGCGTCGTATATTTGCACTTTAATAAGTTGCTACACTATGGGACTGTATAGAGCATTTGCAAGTTAATAAGCGGTTCTACGGTCTTTTCACAGTCCAATCTCTTAGTCTTTATTCCAGACACAAGAGCAGGGGGTACAGGGATATTTCCTCACCTTATAATGCGCTTCACTTGTTTTATTTGACATGACATCCGTTCGAATCAGGTCTGTCACAATTCAATTCCCCCACTTATATTTATGCATTTGGCTCCGTAACTTCACACCGGCACATATCTGTGCACCTAATCAACATTTCAGCTTTATTACATCATCTGCCAGGCAGTCTTTCCACTCACCTGATTCATTTTTGTTATGGACGTGGGGGAAGTTTGTAAATTATTATCTTGCGCCTTTCTTAAAGGTATAATTCAGTCAAAAATCATTTTCTCATCATCATGTGATTCCAAACCTGTATGCAATAACTTCAGAAAAGATTTTGGGTCATAAAAAAAAAAAAACTCAACATGGAGAGAATTTTGCCTCTTTTAGTATGCGCGGTTCTATGAATATGCAAATTATCCCTGTCCCCACTCACTCACACCAGCTCAGTGATTCACTCATTGACGATCACTTGGTGATCTGATTGGTTACAAGGTAATTTGTGACATCAGAAAAACCAGCGATAACACATTTTTGAGACTTTTTTAGCCTTTTTTTTTCACCTGAAAATTCCCTGCAATGGTGTTGACTTATGACTTTGCACATGGTTTTTCTAAAAGCATATTAAAAACATTAAAAAAATATTAAATAACATATTAAAATCTTGATATTCACCAAGATTATTTTTGGTGAATTTTACCAAAGGGGAAATTTAAGGGGAAATTTAAGGTACAAAAGTTATTTTAAAAGTTTTTTGAAAAGAATGGTCAAGATGAGTACTCGCATATATGCAAGGTGTACCCTAATGGTCAGACCATAACATTTTTTGAGTCATTAATTCTAGCATTTCTTGAAAATGGTAAATATGGTTTTCAAAATCATATGAAACGGTTGTATTTGTCACTGACCCTTGTAAAAAAATATTGTGATTTTAACGGTAAAAGACTGTTAATTGGTTAACAGAACATTCCCTTACTATATACGGTAAATAACTGTGATAGATCTAATGGTAACTTTCATGTAATTTTACTGTAAAATACTGTTAAATTTACTGTTTTTGAAAGTGAAAATGAACAACTCATTGTATAATTTACAGTGAAAAATTCGCAATTCGCATTTGATGTATTTTTTGTTGAAATAACTTGTTTCTTTAGAGTTTGCATAGTTTTTTTTCTAATCAGTTTTGCACATTAGGGTTTTATGTGACATTTAATGTTGATAAATTAATGTATATTGCCTTTTTAAAATATCATGTGTGTTACCATGATGGTGTTTAATGTTGTGAATGACACTGTGCAGCTTCTATAGTATATATTACTATTTACATTTCATGTGACTCTCATCACTGCTGTGATTGTTGGTTGTCAGGGTATTACAATGCTACAAAACAGATATGAACACTTTAATCCGTTTGTAATTTAACATTATCGGAGAACGAAATACGGTTTAATTTTGTACATTTTAAGCTATGTCTGTAAAAACTTGTACCGTAAAGTCTTGCTACTGTATTTTATACGGTAAATTTCTGCCAACCATAGCTGGCAGGTATTTTACCGTAAATTGAACACATTTGTTTTTTTACAGGATAGCCTATGAAGAAGACTGTATTCAAATACTAGATCTTTATACGCATCCAAACATCAATTAATACATAAATCATACTGCTCTGACAGACAGCACATCAAGAGATCAAATGATCTGATGTGTGGTAAAGATCTGGTGTCATGACAGCCACACTCTCTTTCTCTCCCTCAGTCTTAACACACACAAACAAACTCACTCCAGGAGGAAAGCGGACCACTTGGGTCCCAGTTCCCAACTCTAATAGCCAGCGATGACGGATGGGCGTCATTTAACTGGATGTATCAGCGTGCTGCCTGCATGGCCCAGCTGTGAGACACTAAACCAATTAGAGGGGGGTAATTAATCTGGGCCAGGGAAGCACCCCTGCCACCGCAGAGTCATACACACAGAAAAGACCCACAGGAAAACTCCATGCGAGGCCTCCCGTGGGATCTCTCCACTTATTAAATCACATCTGAACACATATTGTAGGGTTAAGCAGACAGACAGTGAAAGGGAGAAAGAGAAAGAACAAAACACTTTTTACTCTAAGTGCAACAGCCGCTCTGCTTTTGTCGAAAGCAATATATGACTTTTTAAATAGATTTTTCATATAACATTCAAATTATATAGCCTAATATAACAATATATGAAGAGATTCAGATGCAAAAGCCTCTAAGTGCCATTTGAAATTTTCTTCTAAAATGATCATTTTTATCAAGCTTGTATATTTAAGTTCAGTAATTTCACTTAAATGGCAATGAAGATTACCTATTAATTGTCATTTAAGTGAAATTACTGAACTTAAATATACAAGCTTGATAAAAATGGTCATTTTAGAAGAAAATTTCAAATGGCATTTAGAGGCTTTTGCATCTGAACTCTTCATATATATTAGGAGTGTAATGGTAGACAGAAGTTACGGTTTAGTACATACAGTACCTCGGTTTTGGGGTCACGGTTTGAGACAAGTTTGGTACATTTACATGTTTCGAAGCTACAGTCGAAGCTACAATGGCTTCCCATTTCCAAGACACGCATAATGTCATCAGTGGACTGTAGTAGTGAGACTTCCATGATTCACAACACAAATCGGCACAAAGCTGAATGATTCATTCTTGTCACAGGCAAGCTTTCTGGTGGGCTCTGTTGTACTTGATGTAAGATGAGTGATCAGCACCAACACAAATACTCTTATCTCATTGAAATTTTGGCGGATTTACAAACTGGTTTCTTACAATCTTTGTTAACGTGGCTATAATTCTGGATGTTTATTTATACACTTATTATTCATAAGTATGCAGTGTCATAACTACATCTCTGACGTTTATAACAAACCAAACCGTTTCAAAAAGGTAGAAAATTTAGGAAGTTATGGTTATTTAAAAAGTACATGCACCATTAAATCAATGTAATGAGTGAGCGAGCTGCCTGTGACAAGATGGCCGCCATGTGCAGACATCGACCTCCATTGGCCAGCAGCCCGGATGAGATAACACAGTCTCATCCCAAGACGTCAGTTATATGGCGCGTGTATATATATATATATGTGTATATATATATATATATATATATATATATATATATGATATATATATATATATATATATATATATATATATATATATATATATCATGCACTTACTGGCCACTTTATTAGGAACATCATGGCATAGATTCAACTAGGTGTTGAAACCATTGAGCTCTGGCTTTAACAATGCATTTACGCCAAAAAAAAAAAACCTAGAGATGATTGTGTGTAAAAATCCCAGTAGATCAGCAATTTCTGAAATACTCAGACCAGTCTCCATTCCACATACCCCATAAAACAATTCTACATTCAAAGTCACATAAATAACATTTCTTCCCCATTCTGATGCTCATTTTCAAATTCAGCGAATCCTCTTGACCATGTCTACATGCTAAATGCATGTGATTGGTAGATTCGATATTTGCCTTAACACGCAAAGGTCCCTAAAGTGGCTGGTGAATGTATATATAATTTTATTGAAGTAGATATTTTGCTGGTGAACATTTTTTGGAGCACTCTCTCTGTTTGTGTGGCTATGTGCGAATTAAGGGTAGGGTAGGCGATTTTCGAGGAAGCTAGTTTTGAAAGCATAAGATTGAACCCTCCCTTCAGACCATCTCTAAAGCCACATGAACGCGAACAAAAGCATCACGAAGGAGGTCCTACACCTTCCTCAAACTATATATATATATATATATATATATATATATATATATATATATATGAAGAGTTCAGATGCAAAAGCCTCTAAATGCCATTTGAAATTTTCTTCTAAAAGGACCATTTTTATCAAGCTTGTATATTTAAGTTCAGTTATTTCACTTAAATGACAATTATTAGGTAATCTTCATTGCCATTTAAGGCTTTTGCATCTGAACTCTTCATACACACACAGTAGGCCTACATATTACTATATTTAGACATCTTAACTTAGTAGTCTCTATGAAGAGAGTATCAACCAGCGTAACAAAAATATGTTTCTGGAAAAAAAAAATCACCAACCCTGCCTTTAAAATTCTCTTTCGTCTCTTCTAGCGCTGGAATGGTTTAAAATATATTGAATCTGTAAATTAATCCTTGAACCATATGCGTACCGAACCGTGGGGCCTGGTTCATACGGATCACTATGATCAGTTTAACCCTCAGTGTCCTCAATCTGGCAACCCATGTGAGCATTGAGTCTGAGGAGGAGGGAGCAGGGGAAAACGCACCAATATTTTGAATAAGGACTGCAGTACCCAGTTCAACCTCTATTTGTCAATATCACATAGTGCACCTTTAATCATTTTGCAGCCCCACAACCTGCATAATTTCGAGGAGGCTGTATGCACCAGGCTCCTTGAAATTTGATATGGGTGCTCTGAGTAATTTTTGTTTTTCTGTCAAAGAAGTTCATTTCCCATAAAAAACACAGTTCGGAAGTCAACATTTCTCCCTGAAGTGCGTGACAAGCTGGCATTTAGTATTAATAGGCAAACTAACTAACTACATCGTGCATCACACAAAGATAAATGGCAAAGGATGAACGCTGCTAAAGGAGCAGGCAGTGTAATGCCATTAGCGTTGGAGAGACATGGGCAGGGATCAGACGTGTGGCATGAGTTGTGGCACTGCTCGTCTTCTCCGCCGGGTGCATTTGTCACATGTACCACTCCGCAGCACAGTGGATTAGATGTTCGCCTTGGATCATTAAGTTTAGCTCAAATCCTGACAGGACAGACAAGCGTTTCATCCTTGTCAAACCACACTGATGCTGTAGAGGGGAGTAAGAGTGGTTGGGGGGAATTCAGGAGGAGAGGCAGGGAATGATAGAGAGAGGGCTGGAAGAGGCCAATAACGTCTACGATACCTGATGAAAACTATCAATTGGCATTCACATTTCATCTCAATGGTAGTTGCTTGGCTGGCGCAGGACCACCTAGAAGTAATGCGATTCGAAATCTGCTATCTTTGCTCATGGGAATTCAGTTCTAAGGCTGTTTTGATACAATCACCAATGCCGTGAATGCCATGTGACTAATTTCTCCAGAGCAGGAGGAAAATAACACCATGCCAATATTGATTTGACGACAATTAATATTGATCAATATTAAATTTGTTTGCCCATAAAATCTTTAGGATATTAGGTTAAACTTATTTGGCTTGCTGTCCACTGGAGAGGGGCTTGATGAAGCACCTTCAACTTGACCTCTGATATACCCCCCAGTGGCTAAATGTAGGACCTGTTAATTAAAGGGCAAGGTACCTAAGATGAAGGTGGAGTTTGAGGAGGTGGAGGGATACTGGAACAGCTGATATACTAGGGAGAGGTAAGTGGCTGCTTATATACTCTGGTTGTTGATTGAAAGATTAGATGGGCTTGCTCCTCCCTAACTTACGTTTAGGAACTTCATTTATATAGTTCCTAAGCCTTCACTAGACACTATCATGAGATGATAAAATAACAATAATAAAAAGTCAATTTAAGGGTGCTAAATAAATAAATAAATATCCAGTGTTTTTATTGTTAACTAAAATGATTACAAATAATTTTCATTGATGGAAATACAACTGAAATAAAATAAATATTAAATGATAAAACATCAAAAGGTAAAGGGAACCTAGAAAAATTGCATTGGCAACAAACTGGAATAAAAATGATTTTAAAGGTTTACTCCACTTTTTTTGGAAATAGGCTCATTTTACAACTCCCTAAGAGTTAAACAGTTGGGTTTTACCATTTTTTAATCCATTCAGCCGATTTTCTGATATTTAGAAGAATATCAGTAACCAGAGAGTTTCTGGTCTCATTGACTACCATAGTATATTTTTTTCTTACTTTAGAAGTCAATTAGACCAGAAACTCTCTGGTTACTGATATTCTTCTAAATATCAGAAAATCGGCTAAATGGATTTGAAAATGGTAAAACTCAACTGTAACTCTGGGGAAGTGGTAAAATGAGCCTATTTCCCAAAAAAGTAGTAGAGTAGTAGAGTATCCCTTAAAGTACTAAAATCACTAAAACTAAAATAAAGTTAAATTGAAAAAAAAAACTAAAGTTGAAATGAAAACAAAACATTATAAAATAAAATATAATTGTAAATATTATAAAATACTATAAAATAATAAATATATTCTATAACATTTTTTGGCATAATAATTTAATTAAAAAAAGTCTGCAAAGAATGATTCTGTAAGAATACAGAGCTAATTTTGCATTAATTAAGGAGAAATATACTTTTTTTTTGCAGATAGACAGATGTTGCAGTTACGTCATCCACCAGTAGGGGTAAACCAGTCAAACTCTAAAAGGAATATAACAGGAAGAAGTTGTGTTTTTCTAACTCTGCAGAGAAGAGAATCATGGGATGTGAGAGCTGGGGCATCAGTGGCAATTAATGCAAGTGGAATCTCAGACAAGGAGGCTAATGAGTTTTAATATACATGCAGGTGAGGAAAAGAGGAGGCACTGAAGCCCTTAATGAACCCATGACAGCCTAATTAGCCACAATTTACAATTCCCGGATTCTAATCAGAGGCACTGAAATGCTGCAACAGATCTTTGTATGGAATGAGTCTCTTTAAACGCTCCAATCTGTTGCATGGTATTTGATTGATAATTGCTGTTTTTCCTCCATTTTCTCTATTACTCTGGCTGTACTTCAGAGGCAAGTGCCCAGATCGGACTGTGAAATAATGGAAGATGTCTAGCTATTTATAAATCAACTCTGAATTTGTACTTTTACATTTGGTATACGAGTAATGCAGCATTGTTTTGAGAGTAGACATGCAGACAGGTGATCATTAAAATGATGATGACATGATACGGTTAAACTTGGCCCTGCTCACAGTGTAACACTTGAAAGTTGAGTTTCAGAAATGTAAAGACCCCATGAATTTACTTGATGAGCTTACTTGTTCCAGTGTTGATGTATTTCCAGTTGAAACGGATAAATTCATACAAGTTGATACAATTTTAGCTGTAAACTAAACTAAATTAGCATAAAATGCTACAGCAGACAGACATGGATTACAAAACTCATATTTCGATCATGCAGCTGTTAAATATGTTGGACAAAGGGAGAACTAATGTTTCAAGTGAGATGATAAAATAAAGAATTGACATTATTCATGCATTCTAGTGTTCAGGGGTTTTGTGTTGACTGAATAGCCAAAGAGCAAACGAGAGCAGAGCATCATGGGAATGAGTTCCCAAAGTACCAGACAAACAGAAATTTTGACCAACAGTGACTTTCTTCCAAGATGCAAACAGCCCATCCATATGTGTGTGTATGTGAGATTCATACTCAATATACATTTACCTCTGTGTGAGTGTAATGCAATAGCTCCCATTTTAACTACTTTCCATTATAATTCAGTCCCTCCAGAAAACGTGATTATGCGATTGTATTCATAATCCTTGCATTGTTGTAGGAAAAAAGTCACATATATCTTAGCAGAAAGTTGAAAAATGTTGCGTTTGCGTCACACACGAGCAGCCATTTCCCCGTTGCCATGGGAACGTTATGAAGTGACGTAATTACGCGACCTGAACATCATCCAAAAGCTGTAAACAAGCACACTTTATTTTTTTTATATTGAAATGTATTCATTTTTACAGAAGTTCTAGCATATTCCTTTTATAAAGCTACAGAACTTGTTTGACTCAATGTTTTGTAAGTTTCATGTTTTTATTAACGTCTGAAATAAAATAAGATGAGAACTTAAGTATTCCCAGCACTTTCTGTGATGTATATGCTTGCTTATCATATGAAGGAATAAGAAATGACTCTTTACATTAAAGGGTTAGTTCACCCAAAAATTTTGTAAGTATTTTACTCACCCTCATGTTGTTCCAAACCTCTTTGTGTTTATTTTTTCTGCTGAACACAAAGGAAGATATTTGGAAGAATGATTTATTCAAACAGATCTCATTCCCCATTGACTACCATAGTATGTATTTTTTCCTACTATGGTAGTCAATGGGGATTGATTAAAACATTCTTCCAAATATCTTCCTTTGTGTTCAGCAGAACAAATAAACACAGAGGTTTGGAACAAAATGAGGGTGAGTAAATACCGACAGAATTTTCATTTTTGGGTGAACTAACCCTTTAAGGTAGTAACCCAGTGAGAACATGGTGTTGGAAGAATCTCTTTTTTTTACTCTTTTTCATTAAACTTGCAAGCTATAATTTTTGCCAGTTCCCGAAGTTTTTGCAAGTTCCTGCAATTTTTGCAAGTTCCCGAACTTTTTGCAAGTTCCCGCAATTTTTGCAAGTTCCCACAATTTTTTCAATTCCCACAGTTTATGCAAGTTCCCACAATTTTTGTAAGTTCCTGCAATTTTTGCAATTCCCACAGTTTATGCAAGTTCCCACAATTGTTTCAATTCCCACAGTTTATGCAAGTTCCGCAGTTTTGCAAGTTTCCGCAATTTTTGCAGGTTACCGCAATTTTTGCAAGTTCCCGCAATTTTTGCAGGTTCCCGCAATTTTTGCAAGTTCCGCAATTTTTGCAAGTTCCTACAATTTTTGCAAGTTACCGCAATTATATTGCATAAAATTGCATAAATATCCTTAGTTGCATAAATATCAATACCCTTGAGTATTCTTATTCCCATGTGTTCAACAACCTTTGAAACATTATGTACAATTTGGATCTAATCTCATTACAAATTCACATGGCCGAAGTTTGTGGTATGATCGGTTCATATTTGTTGCTTCATTAACTCTGACTTTCTCTCTCATTCAGAACAGTCTACTGGTACATTTTATTCCCCACCAAATTGACCCAGGCCAGGGCACATTTTTTTTCTGAATGTAATTTAGGACAGACTTTTGAAGGGAAGGTATCTCAAAGACTAACAAGACATGATCAAAGAACCTACAACACAAGCATGCGGCTCCTGGTTTCTACATCACTAACACATCCATACAAGCAGGTCGTGGCCTAAAGACATCATAATTACTCAAGTAATTTGACCGCGAGAGTGGAAATTGCACATTAATCGCGAGGTGATAAATTGATCAGTGTACAATTAGCCGTACATCATTTGGGACAGCGCTAGGATTGGGGCAGGAACTTACACGCTAACAAGATATGATCAAAGCCGAGAGGCTGGACACGAATGATAGCTCAAATCCACTGATTTAGTTGTGGCCTTATGATGTGTATCAAATAATTTAACTGCAAAAGTAGAAATCATATCCTGTATACCCATAGTCCTTGCAGAATTGTACAATGGTGGATGTACGCTTGTTTTTGACTGATTCTTTCTTCTTTGCTTTATCTACCCAGATGTCTTGATTTATTTGTCATTAAGACACTGAAATTTTTGTTTAGCTCTACTCCACAATTCTGGGCATATTTTGTTCCTTTAGTCATTTACAAAGCTCCGTTCTGGCATCGCCACCAAAGCATGTGCAGTTTCACAGCACTGTTCTCCAATCTGTATAAACAACGGATAAACCCTTTTTACACTATGAATCACTATTCCAGACGGTGACTTTTTTTTTTTTTTTTTGGTCCACCAACAGTCACCACAGATAATTGTTGAGGATTCCAATAGTTCAGATGTTTAATCGGGTCAGTTTTCATCACCGGTCAGGGCCGCCTAAAATCTAATCTCATCAAGGAGATTAAACATGGCTATTTAAATCAAATCCTTTCATATATGCTTGAGGATGATCTCAAACTTCAATCAAAGTTTGATGCTTTCTATCATCATCCTGCTCTCAATGGGATTTCAGATCCTTTACGTGGAGTTTGACAAGAGCCTCTCACCTGCCTCGGATAGAGATAAGATTAATATGAGTCTATTTCAGTAGGATTTTAATAAGTCAATCTTAACCATCTTTACACAGAAAATGAAAGATAAAGGTCAGGGATTAGTGTGGAAACAGTGTAAAGGTCAAAGCTTTACGATCAGGAATAACCCGCCGACTGCCATATCTAAAAGAGTCTTTCTTGATGGCAGTAACAAAAACAAAATAATTGAGTATAAGCACATGGTTTGAGAAAACCAATTATGCAATGGCATGACATGTTTGAAATAGGTATTTTGGGGGAATAATAATTGCCTACAGAAACATTGCCTTCTGATTTATAGAACCTTTTCACTTTCACCGCCAAGTTGTATTATTGCAGAACTCAAACACATCCTTTAAAAATGACTGCTCTATGCTCTCTTGCATATCATTTTCTCCTCTAAAATAGAGGACCATGACAAATGTCAAAAATGTTATAGCCCTACACATCAGCAAGCGAATTATTACTAATCACAAGTCTTTTAAAAGGTATAATTAACACTATGCTAAATATTACTGTTTATATTATGTACTGAACCAGTGCCTGATCAAGTCTACAAACAAACAAAATAAATGCAGTTTGCTTGTAAGCTAGTACTTATCAAGTCTTTGTATGAAATTACATGACATTATAATTTAGTCACCCTATAATTTCAATGCAAAGGCCAAATTCCAGATATGAATTTTGTTGCCATAGCAGCAATAACCATGGGGACAGATTCTTTTGTGTGCCGAAGATTTATCTTAGCCATATCAGTGCAGTACTATTGTAAATTAATCATGAACCACAAAGCATCTATATAATCTCTGAATTATTATTATTAATATTATTTGTGATAAGTATATTTATAAGAATAAGAATAAGTTATTTCTATCCATTTGGCAGATGCATTTATCCACAGTTCATTGAATGTATATAAATCAATATTCTTATGACAATATTCCCAATTATTTCTCCCATTATTACACGCCTTTGTTAATTATATGTTGCCCCAAGAACAAATTAATATGCAAATTAGAAACAGTGTATAGATGCATTGCAGAAAGGGAATGGCATTTAGGGCCATTTTTAAACACATTGCATAAAGTAAAATGGTATATCAAATAATTGTGTTATGTATTTAGTAAAATAGTTCACCTTTATAAAAAGTTGTTAATGGGTCATAGCATAACAAATAAAATAAAGTTAAAACTAAAATATCTTTTTTATGCCAATTTGCTTCTTATGCTCCAAACAGTGTAATGACCTAAAAAATCACTTAAAAAAATCCATGGTTCTCATGTACAGTTGCAGTCGAAAATATTCTTTCAGCTGTTTGCAATGAACAAAATAAGAAAAGTAATTGAAATAGCTCAACAAAACAAATGTTTCAAGTGGTTTCCCCAAATTGAACTGAAAATACAAGTTTAAATGGCTCGTTTTTACATAGTAGAGCACGTTAGCATATGTGCACTCTTCAAAATCGGGTCTTTAAATCTTTTGAAAAACTAAAAGATGTAAACTACATTTGTATGTATTCTAAATAAAAGGCATCGGTTGTACTGAACGTCAGCTTGCTTATTTTGCTCAGGATAAGGATTTATTACGTCCAAATGTGTTACAATATATAGAAACTATGCCTCTAACCACAGGTCGAAAGCTGTCGTTCAAACCACACAACTTTGCGATGCTACTTTGTATAGGGTGCCGGATTTCTATAGAGCCTTCAAGGCGAAAACCCAGCTAAAACACACGTAAACAGGTAAACTTAATATGTATCGAAAACAACACAATCTGGCAACACCAGCCACCAGTGTTGCACCGTGGCCACCGCATGAGTCAACTAAACAAAAAGCAGAATGTAGTCGGCAAAGCACCGAGGAGGTGTCATATCGTATGATCAGTTTTAAGACAAGGTTAGTGAGGATGGGAAAAATCTTCCATTTCTGTGCAAACTTTGCCCCGCGATAAAATAATCACCGTCTGTGGTTATATATGGGCTGTGGCAATAAAAAAAAAAAAAAAACTATGAACTAATTCATTTTAAAACTTGTGAACTGAACTTTGAGCATGTAGAAAGTGAACTTTCCCAACAACTGGACTGCAAGTTAGAAATATGGATGTCAAAAGAATGGGACAAAAAAGTTAAGAAAAGCTATCATCACCCTTCACAAACAAGGAACAGGATACAAAAAGATAGCGAAGGCAGTAAATGTTCCTAGAGACACCGTTGGAAGCATAGTTCACAAATTCAAAGTTAAAGGAACAGTGGTTACAGTGGATTAAACCGGTTTAGAAAAACCCTCAAGTGACTACAAAAGACCTGCAGCAAGACTTTCAGCTTGCACAATACTTGTACTAAACGCATGCCAGAACTCCAAGACGTCCACCACTTCTGACCAAGTACAAGACTTTTTTTCAAAACCATCTAAATAAGCCACAGAAGATTTGGGATTATGTTCTGTAGAGCAATGAAACAAAACTGGAACTTTTGGATCAGCGCTAAGTCTGGAGGAAGAAGAATGAAGCATATTCTGAAAGGAACACTGCCTACAGTTCAGAATGTTGGGGCTCGGTGAATGTTGGGGTATTGAAGTATCAGGAAATCCTAGGAGAAATCGTCATCCCATCAGTCAGGAAGCTAAAGCTTGGGCAGCATTGGACCTTCCAACAGGACAATGATCCCAAACATACCTCAAATTCCACCAATGCTTGGTTGTAAGAGAAGTTCTGGAAGATTCTACTGTGGCCATCATAGTCACCTGACTTGAATCCCATAGAAAATCTCTGGTGGGATTTGAAGAAGTTTGTTGCATCACGCAAACCCAAAAATATAACTGAACTGGAGGCCAATACTCATGAGGAATGGGCTAAAGATTCCTCAGAAACACTGCCAGAAGCTGGTGTCTGGTTATACATGTTTGCAGCAGGTCATAAAAGGGTGTTCTACTAAGTACTAGATGATTACCATGAAGGGGTTGAATAATTTTGAGACTGCAGAAGTCATTAAAAGTTGCATTTTCAGTTGAATTTGGAGAAACCACTTGAAAATATGTTGTGTTGAGTTAAATTATTAATTTTGTTTGATTTGTTCATTGCAAACAGCTGAAAGTCTGTAAATTTAGCCAATAAACCTGATTTGTAATGTGGGTTGAATAATTTCGAGTGCAACTGTAATTATAATAATAATCATTATTATTATTGCATCATGTTCAACAAATTGACATTCTTACAGTATCTTTACACTTTTACAGTGAAGTGAGATAAATGTATTCAACACATCACAAATGCACAAATAGTTATAAAAAAAATGTTGAAAGTAAATCTGCGATTAATTAATTTTGCCTCCCTTCGGTAAAATATATTGGTTTAATAATTGAAAATATAACTCGGAGCCCAAGTAGCACCATTAGAGCAATCATGCATAACTTAGTTTGGGCTCCTCAGAAGAACTGGGCTCTTTTTATGAAACATTTCGCCTAGCTATTTCAAATGAATTAAAGAATTCATTTGAGTCACAAGAATAATGAATCACAAATTAATCGAATTGATTCATTCCTTCAGGAATATGTACATCAATATAAACCAATTGATTCAAAAGGTTTTTAGGCTTTTTGAAGGCCTAACTTAAAAATAAAATCCGCCAGGTTTTTGTTTCCACTACGATACCTGTTGTGGTTGGATGCGACTGTCGAGAGTGATAATTAGAGGCAGAGTTTCGACGCTGTCAGCGCGTGATTAAAGAGACGAGGCCTAAATTGCCTTTGAACTTGTGCTGTTACCAGCTTGCTCGCCATGAAGGGCACACTGAACACCACACGTACACACCGCCATGATGTCAGACTTGTAATGTAATTACAAGCCCATCTGTCTCTCATCGCTTGACAAGCACAAAATGTCCAATTATGGTTTCATTTAAATTCTAATTAGTTCGGCCCAATTTCACAAGCTCCAGAGCGGGGGAGGGGAGGGTGCGGTTTGCAGCACTGTGTTGGAAAGATGCATGTTTGAGTCGCTGCTGGAGATGCAGGAAACTTTGTGCAAGTTAAGTGATGGACCATTCATGGTGGTTTGAAACGAATCAGGACAAAATCAGCTGTGAAAAGGGGCATCATGCATCTATATTGATTTGCTCACCCTCAATGTGACCCAAAAAAAGACTAACATTAAATGTTATTTTAATTTATAATTTCTACTAAATACAAGTAAAACCTGCATGAACAGTGATACATATATTTTTCATCTCATTAACATGTTAATGTTAGTTAATAAACATGCCATTGTTTATTGTTTGTTCATCTTAGTTCGCAGTGCATTAACTAATGTTAAAAAGGACTTACTATGGGTTTTTTATTTCCACTTTCAACTTTATAATGTTGCTTTCGAGTATGAAAAAGGTCTGCAAAGTTATAATGCACAAAGTCACAAAAGAGAGTCAATCTCACAGACTATGGTTGAAATGCTTGACCAATCACAACACACTGGTCCATCCGACCAATCAGAGCAAGTTGTGCTTTTCACAAGGAGGGGCTTCATAGAGACAGGAACTAAACAGGGGTTTTCCGAAAGCATCGTTAGCCAACTATGGTCGCAAGTTCCGTCGTTATCAGCATAGTTCAACAAGTCGGTGTTTCCCGAAACAATCGTTTCAACGAACATTCGCAAACCGCATCGTAAAGTTGTGTGGTTTGAACAACAGCTCTCGAGCCGTGGTTAGAAGCATTTTTCTATATTGAATCACATTTGGACGCAATAAATCCTTATCTTGAGCAAAATAAACAAGCTGACATTCAGTACAACCTGTGTCTTTTATTTACAATACAAATGTAATTTATGTCTTTTAGTTTGTCAAAAGATTTAAAGTACCGATTTTGAAGAGTGTGCATGTGCAAACGTGCTCTACTATGTAAGAACGAGCCAAATATTGAGTCTGGTAATAAAGCAAAATAACTGAGAACAATTAGAAATAGTCCTAAGATGACATGTCTGTAATTTGTATATAAAAAAATCTAGCGTTAATTGGATCTCAAACAGTTTTATTACAAGTAGTTATTACGCCACCACGTGCAAACTCAACGTGGGTGAATGATTCTTTGCGAAAATGGGTTTCGGGAAACAGTCGTAACTAGCAAGTTGATTTATCCAATGATGCATTGCACTATGGTAGTGAATCAGCAAACTACTTAGTTGTACGGGAAACGCACACCAGAGCATTACTGACTGACTCAGAAGAGAGGTGCTGCAAATGTGATATATATATATATATATATATATATATATATATGTTGTTTTTTTATTTATTTATTTTTTTTCTTGAACCTTCAAGCATGAAAACCAGTTGTAGTAGACCCCAACAACAAAGGGCATAATAGATCTTCTTTAACAGATACAATTCTGATTTAAAAAATAAAAAATAATAGAAACTAACATTAACTAAGATAAATAAATACTTTATAAATACTTTAGTTTTAGAAATACTTTGTTAACTGACTAAAACTAACAAATTGAACCTTATTGCAAAGTATTATCAATACCATTATAATAATACATTGCATAAAAAAAAAAAATAAAAAAACCTATAAATCTGAGGGGACATGTCCCATGTTCACACTCTATTTGAATGGGCAATGCTTCTGGCTGTGAATGATGGGATTTATTTTTCTGCCAAATATGACTGGCAGCACTAACTGTTTGTCTGACAAGGCTGATTTCTTAAAAATCAGTCCAAAAGAGCAAATTTTTTGAAGAATAATTACAGCGAACATTGCTGTTTAACATAAAAAAACCTCTTCATCATAAAGGATAAACAAATCAAAGAAAAACAGAAGAAAGGACCCTTGAAGGACTAAAGGCGTCCTTTATGTTTTACCTTGTGTTCAACTGTTTATCCTTGACTTCCTGTGTTTGCATTCGGATGCAAATCAGAACTCATCAGAGAGTAAATATTGTCGCTCTTTGAACACCAGGGAAGCTCCTTAATACCCAATAGCTGTTGATTTCTCTCCCTCTCCCTCCATCTGTCTAGGCAGACCATCACGTGTTAAGTGAAGACAGGGATGTAGGATCAGTGCAGCTAACAGTGGGTCCTGTGCTCTGTTTGGGCCATGATTAGCTCCTAATCAGCCAAGAACAAACTGATTATTAGCTTGGCGCCACTTGACAGTCTTCAGGGAATGTGTTCGCTCCCTTTCTTTCTCTCTCATTCACTCTATCCATCGTTTCTCTAGCCTGATTACTAGACAAGTCGGACACTCCTTTATGTGCACAGTGGTTCTGGTGCAATGCTGAAGCCTCTTATGGTGCCAGCACTGCTCCTCTTCTCTCACCTCCTCTTAATGATTGGAACAGCATCTCCCCTGATTGCACCCTGGGTCTGATTAGTGCTGCCTCGCAGCTGGGCTGACTCACAAATGTCAATCTGAACGTCCTTATTCTTTCTCTCCCTTTCTAGAATCTTCTGATTCTTTGAAACCAGGCCTTAATGGACTTTGTGAGCGCAGAACTCCAAAAAGAAATTCTGAATATTTTTGTTTGGTTTTGAAATATCGTTAGCTAATTGATAAGGATTTTTAAATTAAACTGAAATAATCTCCCAAAATAAGCATGGAAAAGCCAAGGAAAGCGCATAGATTTCGTCTGGGCCTTAAAGATAACTTAGCAATAAAACACAAGGTTGTCTGAATTATTAAACCCTCATCCCAGCTAAACAAAATACATTTTATGATGAACATTTGGCTAATGTTCCCAGCTGGCAATAACGACGAGACTACTTTTTGCGCGAAAAAACATAAATAACGACTTTATTCGACTATTCCATTACTTCCTTATGGGCGCATGCGCGAGAACTGAGATGAGGACGTTCTCATTCGACTACTTCTTGTTACCGGCTGCTCACCGCTTCAGGAGTCTACCGCCCCTATCGTATAAGATAATGTGCTGATATAGCTGGAAGCGCAAAACTTTCTGTTTACAAGCAGAGGAAGATGTGCGCTGTATGATTTTCAATTAGCGTATTTTCCGCACTATAAGGTGCACTTAAAAGCCTTTAATCTTCTCAAAAAACGACAGTGTGCCTTATAATCCGGAGCGATATATATGGTAGGGCTGCAATTGAATGAAGAAATCTGAGTCGAGTCTAAGGTCTTGTCTGTGCAACGATTAGTCGACTAAAAAAAAAAAAAAAAAAAAAACGGATGTTTTGATTTGAACATTTTTAAACAATTGTCATAGAGCATTTATAAAACAACAACGAAAAAACATCGACAATAAATAAAACTATAATAATAATACAATTCTTTGAAAATTAAGTGTTTTTTTTAACTGCAAGTGAGGAGCTCTGTCCTTGGTCTATAGTGACAGTCACAACGCGCACCTGATCACACCACACGCCTACAAAATAATATAACTGCTATCTGCCACATAATGAAAAATCCTAACAAAAGCTCGTCTACAGGCTGTATTCATCAGAAGCTATGGGTTAACTTTTGTCCAGCCGATCTGTTAGGCGTTTTAAAACAACAGATAAATAACCTAAGATCCTGAAATCTAGGCTCTGTTGTAAGATAGCATATAAGTTTATTTTCGTTTTGTTACATTATTTAGGCTACTTTCAAATGAGTCAAATGTACAAATAAAAACCTATTAAGAAAACAATTGATTGAGTCAGTATGATAAAGCCGTTAAAAGAGCTGTTAGTTCTTTGCCGTGTCTTAAGTTCGATTTCAATAGGGCACGCGATGTGCGCGCTCAGATGGAGTACGCAATCGCCACCGTCGCTCACCTCCACAAAATGTAGCCAGACAATGATTTAGATTTCTTGGACATTCTGTCACCTAAAGAGCGCTAACTGAACGCAAATACAGCAAAACTACTGACCGGTACATCCCTTATGCCGCGAGCAGCAGCGTAGCCACTAGGTGCGGTTCCCGAGTGTGTTATGTGTGTGCGCCAAACTGTGTCGCAGTTATAGAAATAGCCTGACTAAAAAAGCATTTAAAGATGGGGATAAACATAGGCTAATTATATTTAGAATACAGTAATAAATAACTGCTTTATAAGGAATAAATATCAAGGAGTAAATCATAAAAAACTGTATTTCTATTGGCAAAAAAAAAAAGAAAAATGCGACTGTCGACCAATAAGAATTTCAGTCGACCAAGACGGTATCGACCCTATTAGTCCACTAACGACTAAAGTTGACAGCCCTAATATATGATCATCATCTTATACGGTAGGGGGCGGTAATACTCCTAAGCGGTGAGCAGCCGGTAACAAGAAGTAGTCGAACGAGAACGTCCTCGTCTCAGTTCTCGCTCATGCGCCCATAAGGAAGTAATGGAATAGTCGAATAAAGTTGTTATTTATGTTTTTTCACACAAAAAGTAGTCTCGTCGCTTGATAAACGTATAATTGAGCCGCTGTAGGCACATGGAATATTTAAACATTTTCTTTAATGACTTTATGGGCCGTCAAGAGCCAGTCCCTTAGGCAGTCTATGGAGGAGTGATCCAGCTCTCAGATTTAATCAAAAATATCTTTATTTGTGTTCCGAGAGGAACGAAGGTCTCATGGGGTTGGAACAGCATGGGGGTGAGTAATTAAAGATTTAATTTTCATTTTTGGGTGAACTAACCCTTTAATACCACTAACAAGGCTCAAAATAGCCCCACACTAACACAGTAACACCGTGTCCTAACTACACGCGACGCGATAAATTTCCAGCGACAGCAAGTGTGTCTGTCCTCACTAGACGCGACTGTGAGACGCCACACGTCAATCAAAAATCACAACCATTCAGAACAGAGTAGAAAGCGCACTGCTGGCCTGCACTCGCATTGGAAATGGGTAAGGACAAATCAAGAAATAACATTATTAAAAATCAAACCATTAACAAAATATACTCATTGACTAATTTTGTTATGAAGTACAGTTGTATTTTTGCATAGAATCCATTTTGAACGCAATATTATATGCTTTCAAAATCTGAGGTAAATTAACCGTTATCGCTTGTGGCACATTTTTTAACTAAAAATAAATAATGTGTACTCATAACCAGTGTAATTTCTTCATTCTGTCAGCCGAGACGTCGCAGAAATAGAAACCGTTCCTAAATTAGAAACTTCACGTGTCGCTGTCATGTCTGGTTGGGACAAAAACTCTGATTTACATGGAAAAGATACCTTTTATCACGTATAGTTCAGGACACGGTGTAACATAATGAGGGTCCCTGCATGCAAAACGAAGCATTGAGAACTTTGTAAGTGTACAGACTGTTTAATAAGTCACTTCGTGTATACAGACAGGAGCCATCTTAGAAAATAGTCTCGATAAGTTGATCCCCGAACGCCGTTCATACAGTTCAGAAGTTCGCTGAACTTCATACAGTTCAGATCACTCAGCACGTCGTTTGTGGTTTGACTCGTCAGAAAGTGAACAAAGTGAACTGTCTTTATAAAGAATCTTATTATTAAATGGTCTGTACACTTACAAAGTTCTCAATTCTTCGTTTTGCGTGCAGGGACCCTCATTATTTTACTGTGTTAGTGTGGGGTTATTTTGAGCCTTGTTGGTGGTATAAACTAGCGATTTCTCTTTACTTCGTAAATGCCCCCAGTACTAGCATTATACACTAAATCGTTTTTAGAGGTTCTGTCCTAGGTCCCCTATTGTTCCTAATCTACCTTCTCCCACTCTGTAATATTTTTGTTTCCAAATTCAATATTAAATTCCACTGTTACGCTGATGATACACAGCTTTATAAATCTACAAACGCTGATTCCATTCTCCCGCCTGCCTGTCTTATCAACTACCTTCACAAAATAAATGTCTGGTTTTCTGCCAACTTGCTCAAACTTAATGGCAGTAAGAATGGACTTTCTCCTTATTGGCACTAATTCTACTCTTTGCAGTTTTACTTTATCCTTCCTTCCTGCCAGGTTAGGAACTTGGGGGTCATCTTCAACAAATCCCTTTTATTTGAAGCTCATACACCTTCTTCTCATCTATAGCCACCATGGGCCATAGGGCCTTTAGCCGTGCTTCTTTACTGCTAATTTTATTGCTATTGTTACTGTTATTTTCTGTTTTAATATTGTTATTGTTGCTACATTTTGCTTGGTGACCTTGAGTGGATTGAAAGGCCCCTTAAATAAAATGCATTATTATTATTATTATTATTATTATTATTATTGTGTTCCTTTCAGGAACAGGTCTTAGAGAGGGCAGGTCAACATCCTTATCGATCCATTCCACACAGTGGCCTGTTTTCTCAGAGGGTCTTCCATGCCTCACACACCTTGAATGATGCAGTATCAGACTTGTGCAGGCAGGTTGAGACCAAAGGCACAGTTACCGTGGTGATTAATTAGGTGCTTGAATGGTGATGTAGAGAGTACGAAGGAACATGGTGTAACAGAAGGGGTCAATAAGCTGGTGTATTACAAATGGCCAAGTACAGTCTGTTATGTAGTTCTATCTTTTAGATCCCTGTGTGATGGAATTCATCACATTTTTCAGTGTTTGCATTTATATATTTGCAATGTGAGCTAAAAATAAGGCTGAGATTCTTAAATAACCATTTCCACCTCACCAGGAATACACTGGAAATAATAAGCTTGTTTATTTTCCTGGAAGTTCATTTGAACATTTAATTAACTTGAGAGGTCTAGCTATTTGCAATCAGAGAAAGATAGAGAGGGATAAAAAAAAACATCATTACATATACCTCCACGCTGAGGTTTGAAGCACACCTTTTTTCTAATTAGAGAGAGGGATCAAGAAAATGAAATCTCAATCTCATAAAGGTTAAACTTTATTCTCTGTTTGGCAAAGAGATGAGAGACGTGAATGAATCCCACTGTGCTCTTTCATTACCAGACAGATTGATCCACTGATGAGTGCGAATCGCAAAGATTAATCAGAAGGAGACCCCAAAGCTAATATTCACCAATGATAATGTATTAATGCTGAAGTCACAATTCAATTGAACTGAATGATTAAACTCTTTTGCCTGTTTAGGAAAAATATGTAATATGCAAGAAATACTGTACATATACACCAGTCGCTATTGCAAAATGAACCTCAATATATATATATACATTTAGGGGTGTGGTCCTGGTCAAGATAATCTCCTGAACTCCAAACTGAATGTCAGAATGGGAAAGAAAGGTGATTTAAGCAATTTTGAGTGTGGCATGGTTGTTGGTGCCAAACAGGCCGGTCTGAGTACTGGTATTTCACAATCTGCTCAGTTACTGGGATTTTCACGCACAACCATTTTTAGGGTTTACAAAGAATGTTGTGAGAAGAGAAAAACATCCAGTATGTGGCATTACTGTGGGTGAAAATGCCTTGTTGATGCTAGATGTCAGAGGAGAATGGCCGACTGATTCAAGCTGAAAGAAAAACAACTTTGACTGAAATAACCACTTGTTGCAACCAAGGTATGCAGCAAAGCATTTGTGAACCCACAACACAAATGAGGCGGATGGGCTACAACAGCAGAAGAGCCCACCGGGTACCACTCGTCTCCACTACAAATAGGAAAAAGAGCCTAAAATTTGCAAGATCTCACCAAAATTGGACATTTCAAGACTGGAAAAAAGTTGTCTGTTCTGATGAGTCTCGATTTCTGTTGAGACATTCAGGTGGTAGAGTCTTTGGCATAAACAGAATGAAAACATAGATCCATTATGCCTTGTTGCCACTGTGCAGGCTGGTGGTGGTGGTGTAATGGTGTGGGGGGTGTTTTCTTTGCACACTTAAGGCCACTTAGTGCCAAATGGGCATCGTTTAAATGCCATGGCCTACCTAAGCATTGTTTCTGACCATGTCCATCCCTTTATGGCCACCATGCACCCATCCTCTGATGGCTACTTCCTGCAGGATAATGCATCATGTCACAAAGCTCGAATCATTTAAAATTGGTTTCTTGTACATGACAATGAGTTCACTGTACTAAAATGGCTCCGACAGTCACCAGATCTCAACCCAAAAGAGCATCTTTTGGATGTGGTGGAACGGGAGCTTCGTGCCCTGGATGTGCATCCCACAAATCTCCATCAACTGCAAGATGTTATCCTATCAATACGTGCCAACATTTCTAAAGAATGCTTTCAGCACCTTGTTGAATCAATGCCATGTAGAATTAAGGCAGTTCTGAATACACAGTATTAGTATGGTGTTCCTAATATTCCTTTAGGTGAGTGTATATGGTACTGTAAAGTTTCAGTCACTATACCAAAAAAGGTGACTGACCAATCAAAATCAAGCATTTGAGCCATGCATGAAATAATCATTTGTCATTATACTGCAAGTTTTTAGCCATGCAAAAAAATGATCTCATAATTAATTACTTGAAACCACTGAAACACTGGTGAAAATCCAAACGTTGCTCATTCACCATCAGTAAATTATAATGAAGAGCCTGAAATATTTCAGCACTTGCAGAAGAACCAATGTCAGGCTGTCTTTGATAATCATTTAGCAACAGAATGTAATTATAATCTATTCATACAATGAGAGCTTTATTTGCTTTGTTTCTGGGCATCACATTACAGCATGGATTTTTCCAATATGTGTTAATTATGCAAAGAAACAGACTAAGAGCCGCCTGCAGCCAGAAATCAACGACTACTTAAAGCCGAAACGCATTTTAATCTGTGGCACGTCTTGAATGGCGGGCTGATCCTCCTCAGCCTTGGTTTGCCTGCAGTCTCTGAGATCCTTGCAGGCTTCGGGCCCTGTTCCCCCTAAGTGACTTCCTGTGTCTCATTTCCTCCTGAAGCGAGAGTGGCTTTGGCAAACGCAAATACAATTAATCAGATGATGAGGATTTTTCATTTCCTGTCATGCCAGTCTGGCCGCAGTACATGCTTCCATATTAATAGGCTTGAAGTGATGATTCAATATCTTAATTCCTGAGTAATAAAGTGAGAAAGTCCTCACATCTCTGTCCAGCATCTTAGACGATGTGTGTGTTATCTGCTGGTTCTAGCTCACGTTTCAGAGTATTTTAAAAGCACTGTGGTTTTACCGGACCATGAAAAGTTGATGTAATTTTGACCTAAAATAAGATAAAACAACGTTTCAGCCATGTTCACGAGGCAAAAGCATGTAGAATATAACTGATTCAATAAAGTGTGACCTGGTTTCAAACAGTAATTGTTCTTCAGATAAAACTCACTTAAAAATGACTAATTATTAATTATCACAGAAATATAAGACTATTGTATTCTATGGATGTAGACTCAACCAGCTCGTATGCTATATTCACACACTGTAAAAAAAATAAATAAAAGCGACTCAAAGCACAGCTACGCAATATGCTTATTCAATATTTTACATATTTTAATCATATATATATATATATATATATATATATATATATATATATATATATATATATGATTTATACTAGCATGTAGAAGCAGGTGAACAAATAAGCAGTTCCTGTCTCTAAATCAGAGACAGGAGCGGAAGACATGCAATTGAATCACAGAAGAGAGGGGAAAAAACAGATGCAAGGGAAACAGTGTTCTCATGCAGGATCTGCCAGCATCCAGCTGTCTGTTTTCTGGATATAAATGGCTAAAATTATTAGTATCACTGTCCACTGATCATTTTTTTTTTTTTTTGCATGGATCACCCGCACTCTCCTCTGTCCCCTGAACGAGCGGTTCACTTCCTGATTCTATGAAAACACTCCCTCAGAAACACGTCGTGAGCTCAGATTGGTTAGTTTGGCCCAGTGTGTTGTGATTGGCTAAACTGTCGCTCACATTGTCCAGAAGATTAACGCCCATCCTTACGGGCGAAACGGGCATGTCATGAGCTCCGGTCCAGATGTAAATACGTGTCGAACTGCAGTATCAGTTTCAGGCAGAATCAGACCACGAAAAGAGAGTCAAAGCCGCGATGAAGAGAGTCAAACAGAACCTCACCACACACGGCTCTTACTAAACGTTTCTGAATGATAATTTGCTAAATTTTTTCAACTTTATACACGTTTGTTTTACACAATAGCATCTGACTGGCAACAATAGCAACTGACTGGCTACTAATGTTATACTCAAACAGTGTTGGCATGTTTACGTTCTTGATCAAATCGAAAATAACGTCATAAAGCATATGTACATGAAAAATATGTTTAAAACATTAGTACTTATAGAAAATTCAGGTCCATAATGTTTGTACGCATTTGTCGTAGACACAAAATAACATAGTCTAACTAGTAGTGGCTAAAGCCAGCGCTGGTATTTGAAAAAAATAAAACACAAGGCTACGTCTTGAATTATACATGCAAATACATTTAAAATGATTAAGTCTTAGCCTACTTACAGATTGTGGCCCAACACTGCTGCCTCTTGTTTTAAAGTCGGAACTGCTTCATGTTTTAGTAACAGTTTTTTGTTGAATCCGGTGTTGAACTCACTAGATTACAATCGTCATTTTCAGGAACATAATCAAACATAAATTGTATCCATTAGAGCCAGACCGATATATCGGCAGACCGATATTATCAGCCGATATTAGGCATTTTCCAAAATATCGGTATCGGCAGTTATAATGGCCGATAAATGAATATTTCAAAAATAAAATAAAAACGGATGAAAACACGCTTGAACCATGTCATGAGTGTTGGAGTTGTATAGTTTGTCCACCAGAGGGCACTCTACACTGTCCTAGTTGGCAACACTCGTTGAGTTGGTCACGAGACATACATTGCTTGAATAACAATTAAAAGAGCATCCGCATCTGTTCTCTTAACTCAAATAAGCATGACAACATTTGTGACTATCATGTCCAGTTTTACTGCTGTTAAATAAGCCGAGAGTGAAGTGGAATTAGCTAGTAATAGTTACGTTACGTTGTTACAGTGTAGTTGACTGACTGTCCTTTTAACTTTGACAATGTGACTGAAGTATTTCTTCAATAGCGCGTGACAGTTATAGCAAAGTGTCGTATCATCTCTCCTTGGCCTGTTACATTGAAAATGTATGTTTTACAATTTGCAGTATGACGTTATCCATTGCTAAATTATGGCTCATCATAGACTAGCGAACCACAAAGCTAGCTAATGCCACTATCATCAGTCTGTTCTGTTGTGACAATAAAAATAAAGTTTCTTTTAAAATGCATTATCATATTATTTTAGTTAAAACTCATAAATAATTACAAATAACTAATGTTAGGGAAATATGTTCATGTTTTGTTGCGCGTTTCTGAAAAAAATTTAAATAAAAAAATATCGGCCGATATATCGGAATATCAGATTTAAAAAAACAAAAATATTTGTATCGGTATCGGCCTTCAAAATCCTTTATCGGTTCGTGCTCTAGTATCCATTGTTGAGGAAGAATAGCGTCAATGGGAAGCCCGAACACAGAAGACCTGACAGCTGCGTGAACAACACACTCGACGAGTCGACGTGCCTCAGACATATGCGCATTGCGCATGCCATTTTCTCCATATTCTGGGGAGGGGTTGATGCAAATGTGTAGGTTAGTGACGTACCATAACCTAGCTGTAGTCCCAATTCGAGTCGTTTTTGTAGGCAATTACACTTCCTGTTTTTTAAAAGACGATATCTCTGCTTACACTGAACTGAACTTTGCACTGCAACTTTGCAGATACTGTTCATGCACCAACAGCAACAGTACACACTATTTAAAATCAAAAAAGTGAAATCGCAGTCAACCCCCCCTTTAACATGGAAACAACCAGCATTTACAGTGACACAAAAATATACTTTCAAAATGCAAGACACAACACATTTCAAAACAAAAGACTGGCCTAAAATAAAACAAATGAAACACTAAGCACCAATGGCCATTCTTGGTTAAACAAGGATAAATAGCTGTAAAAATAGCTTCCCAATTACAATGCAGAACTTTTGTCTTTCTTCCTGGAGTTTGCATTAGTGCACGGAACTCATTTTTGTATTTATTTATTTATTTATATTTATAATTGCAATAAAGAGTTGGGCCTGCCAGAAGACCTATCTTCCAATAATGTGCATATACATTTAACGCTCAGAAAGAACATATCCAGATCATAATTCACCTCAAAATCCCAACAGAAAAAGAAAATATTTTGAATAAGAATTTTAAGCCAATTATAGGACGTTTTTTGCACAGTTACATTATTTTTATAAAAATCATGGCATCAATAGACAGGCATTACACAGAATCTGTGCCAGAGCACAAGAACGACAACATAAATTCTATATTATAACGGTTGGTCCAGTTTAACATTGTTGTACAAGCAATGGATATGAGCTGAAATATTGCAATATTCATATTATACACAATGCACAATATGCTGTGAATTTACTACAGGGCAGAAGAAAAAAAAAGATTTATCTGCTGTGCCTAGTCTCTGCTTGTTTTCCTTTGTTCCTGTCACTCTCTCTAATCACCACTCCTTCATCCTGTAACCTGCAGAGATAGATCCAAAGCCTGCTTTAGTCCAGCGCTTGTCTTCAATCCTCCCATCTGCAGCACAGTACACTGCCACCATGCACTAAACCGCTCTGCCACAATCACTTTGCCTTCATAATATCCAATTAACCACATCAAGCTTAGGAGGAAAAAAGCCTAGTGTTCACATTTGCAAACAAGGCAGATATGTGTGTGGACCACAGGCGGCTTTATATGCACAAGATTCTGTGACTACTCTGTGGCAGAACATGGTATTGCTTTTTGATGTGGATATGCAGGATTATATAGAATCAACAGCAGTAATATCAGTTAATAACTTCCAAGTTGCCAATGTATGCAAATGAATGATACTCATGCATACTCAAACACTGCTTAATGAGATAAGCACTATGCAGATGTGTTTTAAAGATTCATTCATACTGGAACAAAAATCTGTAAATTAATTTTTAATCTTAAACTTGCAGTTCCTCTATAAGGAAACTATAGATGATTATGACGCATCTATTATGAAATGGATTGTATATTGTAAAATAACAATACACACGATGAAACTGGACACACGATGGACAATGAAACTGAAACACTGGCCAATAGTGTTGGAGGTTTCACAATACATGTGACCTTGTGGCCAATTTTCACTGATTTTACATCCCAACAGTTAAGAGCAGGCTGTGAAAGTTGAATTAACAGAGCAATAACTAAACACAATAGGAGACATACATTGTCAGAATTCAAAAGAGGTCAAACTGTTGGTGCACGTCTCTCTGGCTCATATGTGACCAGGACAGCAAGTCTTTCTGGTGTCTTGAGAAGCTATGGTATACAGGGTAATGTCGGCATACTACCATTTAGGAAGAACTACATCCAACAGGAGCAACTGTTGACGCAAGAGGAAGCCGTATGAAAGGGATGTCTGGGAACTAACTAAGACTGAATCAAAAAAATAAAAATAAAAAAATAAGCTAAATTGCTGCTAAACTAGAATGCTCTTTGCCTGGTTAAAACCAGACCATTCCCAGTTGTAACTGGCAAAGCATCATAGACAGATCATTTCCAGAGGGGCATCACCAACGGACGTCGCGGGTAGACCTAAAACCAATCAGAGCGATGAGGGAGATGAGCAGAGCTGCCATTCCAGTGCTCATAACCTCAGACTGCTGATTAAGGCCTCGCTGACAACTGATATGCTGCAGTTAGACGGAGTCAAACGCCCTGGGTGGTTTTTACACTGCAAATACACAAGCTTTCTAGGTAAACCCTAACCCCCCAGTATGACCTTTCATATGGTTTCTTCCAGCCCTAAGGAAGACTTACAGTATAAGACACTAAGATAGGCTTAAGCCAATATGCCAGTGGTCCTCTCACTTTAATTACACTGCTCTCCAGCCAATTGCATTAATTTTCAGAAAGTATAAATTTCATTAATGTGAAACATCCCATAACCACAGAGACTGTGGAAGCTTAATGAACATTTGGAATTACAACTGCTATGGCCATATAGTTACCTGGCCATACCGATATTACACACATACTTCTGTCCCCTGTGAGACAGCTCAAGGAAAAGCAAAGCAGATGAAATGTTTTCATTATGCAAAAACGTCTCCTTCAGGCATAAATAGGTAGAAAGGCATTATATCGTTATCTGCTAAAAAAAAATGAAGCAGCGAAGCCATTACGGTGCCGCCAGTGGAGCAACATTTTAATAAACTAATGTCCTCCCTTCTGCTTTTCATTGGATTTTAATGTCCACAAGTCACTAGAATAATGAAATCTACCCCTGAAGTAACACAAATGCTGGCTCAAATAACAAAACAAGAAAAAATGGCATTACTGGGTCTGCATGCAAATCCATTTTTTTTGGGAAGAAGTTAATGCCAGTTAAAATTTAACAAGCGTTAACACTGCAAATCTGCAAAATAATAACTTCACAATGTAAATACATTAAATATCAGTTGTTAAAATGTTGTGTACTCATTTAAAATGCCTTGACTTCAGTGGTGTGAAAAAAAATTTCTTCACTTTCCACAACTATGGTTAATAATAAAGGAATGACTTTGAATAAACTAATAAATAGCTTTCTTTTGGTCACATTATAACATGACCGTGTTTTTAACACTGAAAAATCATAGAAAAATCACTGAAAAAACATAGAAAAATCAGTCAAAATATTTGTATGTTATAAGCATTTTTTGTAACATTTTAACTTCCGAAACTTCCAACTTTTCAGTGTTTTTACTGTTATACAACTTCTGAAAAAGGTCAGCATCTCCGAATCCAAACACAGGGGTAAAAGTAGCAGAAACAACAATGGCATATGTAAGCAGATGCATATGTTAAATAAAAAAAACATATAAATCAAAACTGCTTCATGTTACTGAATAAAATGTTCGACCCAAGACGAGGTATACGACAGTGCAAGCTTAGGAGTGTTGATGGACTCGATCTACTCCATGTTTTGATCATCGTTCTGAACCCAATTCAGACGTAGTCTTTGAAAACACTGCGTTTTTCTCAGCTTTTTGCACAAAATGTTGCTTAACAAAAAACGTACTCGCATTCAAGTGGAAAGGTTTAAAAATGCTTGTAGTGGCACAAGTGGGAAAAGAGTTATCTTCAAAAAATTTGACTTAACTTCAATGTTGCTAAAAGAGGTGAGCTATAAATTGCGATGGATAACCAAATTATCACTAAATTAGAAAATAAAGAGGGCAAAGAAATTGAATCCACTGAAATCATAAGGGAAATCTTCTGCTCTACTCATAACCTCTGATTCAGTAATTACAGCAGATCAATCTTTGACACAATTAAGTGTCAGAATCCAATAGAAAATGTTTCTAGATGGAGGAAATCAATCTTTGCGTAACTAACTGACACAGCTGACAGGCCATTTACATCAAACTCATAGTAAATAAAATGCCAAGTGAGAGGTATGGATGATGTAACATGAAAAATATCCATTTTGGGGCCTCAGAAGTATCAGTTACCAAACATCTCCTCTCAGAGTTAACTGTCCCTCGTCGAACGACAGAGGGAGGCACAGAGAGAGAGAGAGAGACGCTTTGATCGGTTGTCATAGAACAATGTGTCAACTCCACGGCTGCTCTCTACTGATGCTAATTACAGGTGACAGGGCTAAGTACAAGGGTTTACACATGATAACGATGACTCTAGAGGAAGTTCTTCATGGTCTCCTTTACAGCCAGGCTGACAGCTGCCATTATGCATGCTGGGATTTTGTCGGGATTCACTGATGAAGCTGGCCACTCAATGAAAGAGGGAAAAAGGACATACAGTATCGCCTGAGCTGCGCAGACACTGTATAGAGCCTGTCAGCTCTTCAGGGTAGTGAAAAAGAAAGCTTCATTTAATATCATGGTGTTAATATTATCATTTAGATTGATGTGTAAAATTCGATTAAAACATGTATTTCTTCATCTCTGAAAATTGAACACTTGCGACAAAGTACTGTATCATTGCCACCTGGATTTAAATATCATTATCCATCAAGTAAAAATCATATTAGAGATCTCTTTAATACATAATTTTTGTATTCCAAAACTGTGATTCTGACACCACATCTTCTATAATATAATCAAATATATTATATTTATAGATTGATTGCAGCAATATTTGCTTGCATACTTCATCAAAATACAACACTAATTTTGAATGAGCATCAATGAAAAAATAAAATAATGAAACGGACGCAAGTGCTTTTTTTAGGCCAACACATAATTTACCATTTTATTTACAAAATATTACTTTCTGACGTACGTACACGCAACAATGACTGCTTTCGCGGCAACACAACACACACGCTTCATGATGGAGATTAATGTAAATTCTGATTTTTTTATTTTTTTATTTTTTTGCACAAACAAAGCACTTGCGTAGCTTCATAAAATTGAGGTAAAACCACTGAAGTCACACGGATTACTTTTATGAAGTCTTTACTATCTTTCTGGGGCTTGAAAGTAGTTGCGCAAGTTGTCAATAAAGGGACAGAAAGCTCTCAGATTTCATTAAAGGGCACCTATTATGCCCCTTTTTACAAGATGTAATATTGGTCTCTGGTGTCCCTCCCAGAATGTATTTGTGAAGTTTCAGCTCAAAATACCCCACAGTTAATTTATTATAACCATTTGAAATTGTCATTTTTGGGGCCTGTTTAAAAATGAGCTGTTTTGGTGTATACGACCTGAAATGCAAATGAGCTGCATATCCCTGCCCTGCCTTTGGATGAGGGCATAACTCGATACCTTTGGCAGTCGGTAAGCAGAAGGGCTGATAGTGAGAGACCCGCTGTTTTGGATGTCATTCAGCCGTACATGTTTGAATCAGAATATATAAATAGTCTCTGATCAGACCCAAATGACGAAGAGACTTCGGCAGAATAAACACAAATGAAGTGGACCAGTATGTCTCGGTATGGTTATTTGATACATTTATGAACTTGTAGAGTTGTAATCGCGTCCCCTTTGCAATTATGGATGTGCAACACACACAGACACACACAAAAACTAACGCTGGTGCAATTTTTTTGAAACTACAAACACATACTGTGATAAAGTTTGCTACGTACAAGCGAAATTACATTTATGCGAGGGACCTATTGCGTCATGTTTACTTGTCATACAGGTGCTTCTGTGGCAAATGTGAGAAGATGGCTAACTTACAGAACAATAACATGTATGCAGTTTTTAAAAATAGATATATAAAATATAAAAATAGGTTTAAATTATATACACAGACATCCTACGACGACATCAACTTTAGACGCATTTGTCGTTGAATTGGCCGACATCGACTGAAAAGACTATTTGCTCAAAAATCATAAAATACACTTACTGTTACTGGAGGTGTCGGTGATCGCAAACAGTAGACGACGATCCACACTTGAGGATTAACTTTTAAGCCACAACAACAGGATTAACCCACGACAGAACACTTATGTTTCCAAAAGACATTACCGGCTGTCGTTGAAACAATGGAGGAAATTATACAGATCACCGAGGGCGGGGTCTAGGCCACAACCACACTGTCAATCAAACCTCTTGCTCAATTCTACGTCACAAAGCGCTGAATCTTAGAACAGCTCGTTCTGAGACAGTGCATATGATTTAAAAGTGAATTTTCCACAATAGGTGCCCTTTAAATAGATCTTCATTTGTGTTCCAAATATGAATGAACACTGGCAGTTGAAATCAGCTCCGTAATACGCAATATGTTCCCAACGGACGTCGATACTACAGTGAAAAGCGTCGGACGCGGGTAGAACAAAAGAGAGAAAGGTTGATTCTGTCAGTTCTGTATGATCTCTCTGATGAGGGTTATATTAGACATATTAATAGGAAGGCTGCTGACATGTCAGGTCGACTAAAAACTGTGATATGTTGATCAATAGTTTAATGTCTGCCTACAATTTAATTGTATCTGCCCCCCTAATAACGTTAGAAAGTCATGAAAATAAAAAATTACATGATAATTTCTCGTTATAAAATCATTATTTATTTTATTAAACGTTAATAATTCAGGTTTGTTTATCAGTACCATAGCAACGCTCAACTTCCGCTGGAATTTTCGGATAGGAACCGTCCGTAGCTTTTCGCAAGTGTTCACATTTTTGAACGCATCCGGATGACCAACGGACACGATTTTCTTCGCACCGCACTCGGTCGGACCCGTTTCGGACCCATTCGCATGCGGTCTGCGAATCTCCATAGGAAATGAATGACTTCCGGTCGTTCGCAGCCGCATCGGAGCTGATTTCAACTGCCAGTGTGAAGGAGGCATTATGGGTTTGGAACGACATGAGGGCGAGTCATTTTTTGGTGAACTAACCCTTTAATATCTCAACTGTTTCTTGCAAAACAATTAAATAGACAGAATAAAATAGACTTTTACTTTACTCTCCTGCTTCTCAGAAACAATTCAAATGTGTCTCTAGAGTTCCAGAAGAGATTGCAACAATGTCTCACACTACACTATGCTAAAAATTGCCCAAATACCATATTAACGTCTGCACTCAAAAGTCCACTCAAAATTCAGTCTGAGCTCAAACATATGCTGTTCAGATTACTTTTAATCACCTCTATTTACTATACAAAAAAAGAAAGAAAATTGCTGCCTTTAAGCACAATCAACTTAGATATTTGTCATTTCAACTTCATAATATAAACTGACTTTAAAAAATGAGTTGAATCTCATACAAAATAAAAGTTTAAAATGTCATTGAAGTAATGCATGTAATCATACATCATGACTTATTGATCATTTTTTTAGTGTGAGAGCAGATTCCGCCATTGTAACTTGATTGTGTCGAGGCTTTCGGTCTTGTCCATTTCATTTAAATTAGCAGTACTTGATATTTCAAATTATTTCTTCTCATATCCTTTCAATTTAATATTGTAATAATAAACACTGCTTTGTAGAGCAAATGATTTAACAATTCTTCCTGTTGTTTCCCTACAGTAGCAAATGAATCACAAGTCTCCACAAATTCACAGAAAATACCTTCCAATGTTAAATGTCAACAATGCATATTTTCATTTATCCTAGGTAATTCTAAGACATCTAAGACAAAGTTAATGCTCAGCATATATCTCCATAAAATCTCTATTTGCAACCTACAAAAGAACACACTAAGGAGTAGGAGTAAAACCTTCCCTAAATAAAAGTGCACTTTTGAATTAAAATTCAGATCACACCTCCTGTCCTGAGAGCAACCCATCATTTTTTTTTTCCCTCTGGGTTTTCAGTACAAACGACCAGACACACTTGCCTGAACTACTTCTAAACCTCTGTTGGTCATCTGATGTCAGACGAGATTTTCTCCCTGGTAACTAGAGCAGCGGTGACTGAAAAGGCTGATAAAGTACACAGCATGTGTGTTGCCTTATGTTCGTTTGTGACATGTTGCCTTTTGTTTTATATTGTAGCTTAGCCCATGTATGTGAACTATATTGCTTTGATACAGCATTATTTAATTGTTTTATGCACATGAAAGTTAAAAAAGAGGCCTTTAAAGGGAACATTAATTAGATTGTATCTCATTATGTTATCAATGTTTATACCAAACATAACACATAATCTAGTTTAACTTAACTCAGGCAGAGATAATTCAGAAATTGCACTCTTTGTAGCACTATAATTAAAATTAGACAGCCAACAAATCCATTTATCGTTAATTGAATCTTAAGTGCACTGGTTCTTTTGCCTCTTGCCCCACTAGAAACGGCACAAGAAATTTGTGAAATTTCGGTTGCGTCACCAAAAGAGTCGAAAGCAGCAGCCGGGAACACGGGGAGTATTAGCATTTATAGGGTTTGCTCAACACCTGGCTCTAATAAGCAACTTATGCAGTTCCATTCTTTTTGTTTTTATTTGCGTATGATGGAGAAATTAGTTCCTGTCCATCAAACCCAATGGAGCTGTCACAACCAATGAAGTAGTCCATTTGTTAGTGGACATACTTGCACACTGCATTCTACAGCACTACTAAAACAGGAGGGGTGAGGTGGGCCATAAATCAATATACATTGGACACAGTCCACTTCCCACCTCAGGAGTTGACTAGAGCCGTATTTTGTGAAATCAACGACGGGGAAAAAAAAGGTACAACAACCCCAAATAAGTTTCTGGAATGCGTTTCAGCATGAGAAGGTCCATCATGTGTGATTACACTGAAATGATTGACAGGGCCTGGATTAGATTTAAAAGGGAAACAAATATACTGTAGATAGTTAATATGGTTTACGAATATGTTCATAGCAGCTCAAAGAAATGCCCTGCATTGATTCGGTCTGACTTATGATTGGAAAGTCTTCCGGGAGAGAGCATCTATGACAATCAGATCACCAGGAAAAAGCTGTCCTGTCATTTCCTCTCTTCAGCATCTTCCCCACCCAATCTCCATCTCTTTTAGTGTTGCTCTTTCAGTGAAATGCTGTGAAATGCTGACTTAGACTAAGGTGAAAAATATAGAGCCATATTTCACCTCGTTGAGTATCTTTTCCCCAGTCAAAAGACATCTAATTGCTAATCTATAATCCTTTTAATATGCTCTTGCCTTTTTTCGATTGATCCTCTGCCAGGCGGAACAGCATGGCTGGGGGCTACATTAATCTTATTAAGGGTGGGTTTGGGATGGTGCTGCAAATCCAAACAGTGCTTTTACCCATACTATACTCTTTCTTTCTTACCTCTCCTCGATACATCTCAATGCCAGACTCACCTTGCTTTGATTACCAGTGACAAACTTGACAAGCCCAGGTACAAAAGGGCTTTGTTGAGTGATGTTTTTTCATTAATATTTATGTTTACTTATGGAAAGGGTGAATGATGATAACTAGCCGGTATATTTCTCTCTCTCCATCACACATACACTGTAATACATCATCATATTCTTTCTAAATAATTTAGACGGCCCTGCTCACTTAACTGTAATGTTGCGCAATACTTTCTAAGATGGACAGAGGTCAAGTAACATTTTAGGTTATATTATTAAGGTGTATTCTTGGTTGTAACGGTGTTTGAGAATGTAGAGATTTTTGCTGAATGTTGAAGCTGCTTTGAAAGCTTTACGAACTATAAGATTTTGACATTTTGACAAATTGCTGCATTTAATTAAATAAAAGTACAGCTGAATGTCCAATTCAGTGTCAAAAACCTGCAGGAAAAAGTGGCTTGATGTTGGAAAAACAAACTTTTTGTTTTTTTAACTGCTCTATAACTATATCATGCTCACATCCATAACATAATAAATGGGACATTTAATATAGCAAACAACATGTCCCCAAACACGCATTTCACACATGAAATGTATTATTGTATGATTCTATTGTGTGGACCTATATTAATGTACTAGCATTATGTTTCTACCAGTATAAATAAAGGTAGTTTACTGACAACTGTACATGATATTTTAAATAATATCACCGGATTTATCTTCAAAAATGTGCTACTCGGTTCACAGAACCTTGTTTAATACAGATAGAGCAAAAAAATGTGAAATCTCCACAATTTCCTTTTTCGATCAGGACTGTAGTTTAGAGTGAAGTGGTATTTTTTTCCCTATGGACCCCTTCATTAACTCTAATCCAGAGAACGAACTGAGAAAAGACAAAAGCAGCCATGTGGAAACCAGGCATTGTTCATTTCTGCATAAGGGATCAGCAATCCGTGAAAACAATGTCCATGCACTTTTCGAGAGATGAATTTCTCCCTTCAGTAATGATTTGTTTTACAGTAAGTTTTTGATGTGTGTAGACTTGTAAAAATGAGTTTCTTTGGAAAAGCTTTGACTAACTTTTGCTTAGCTTTAAGTGACCAACAACTTCCAATTAACTGGTGCATTGGAGTCCTCCTAAAAAGTAACTTTGTATTTTTTTCCCCAAATGCATCTGTACTTTAAAATACAAAATACAAAAAATAAAAATAAAAAATGATTAGGCTACAATTCACTACACGGAACACCACTGGTTCCCTTTGGATTTTCTAATGGGGTTTTATGGGGGTTTCAATTTATGAGTAAAATAAAGCCTGTGGTAAACACAACTTGACTAATACTTTGATGTTTTGTTCTACAATGTAAATTACAAACAACTACAACAAAAACACATTCAGTTATGTTTATATTTGAAAACATAAATAATGTATTTTTGAAATAAGACAGTTTAGGTTGTGAGTGAGTGGAGTGTAACATTGTAGAATAAAATATTTATTGTCAGGTTATGTTTACCACAGCAGGCTTTGTTTTTTACACTCATAAATTGAAAAGCCATCATAAAACCCCATAGTAAAAACCCCATAGGAAAGGAACCAGCGGCGAATTACACTGTATTTTATGTCGTGGAATAAAACATGAAAGCGTCTTGAGCTTATGTTGTTGACCACAGACCTTATTTTGTTTTTTTAATCAAAAACCCATTAAAAAAAATAAACAAAACAAAAACAAAACATTGACTTCAGGACGATGGCACCGGGACTGCTAAAAATGCTTGACTCGTTTCTGCGTTTTGGACTACGAAGTGACGTCATACCTGCGTGCTCTTTTCCTCTAATATTTCAAATCGACATGTCCCTTTAAAAGTAACAACTTGGACACTGGTCCAAGTTGTGACTTTCATCTAAGTTATCTAGAATTCCGAGTTTCCCATATGTAACTTCGCTCAGGTCATTCATGTTCTTGGACCTCAAAATTATGATTACCGGTATTAAAACTCCACTTAAGTGGCAAAAACTCCATACCTGTTTCTTTAAAGATCTCTTCTCCATCCAGCGATGAAAAGCTTGACCGTCTTGCCCTTTCATCTTTCTTCTTTTGGGATCTGTCGCGTGCTGTTTGAACACGTCACGCTCTAAAACTAGTAAAACTGCTTCAGCTTCTAGCACGCCACGCTTGCAGAGTGCGGTTGCCCATATGGAGTGACAGGCCACGCGCCTTCATTAGGCTACATCTTAAAGTGAACTCATATTTTGTTCATTATTATCAGAAAAAAAAAATCCCCACCCTTTCCCCCAAAACGATGCATTTAGTTGATAAAATGCACCATAAGACAAAAAAAAAAAAGAAACGTCCATTCTACAAGTGTTGCCAGATTGGAAATATCTCAGTATCGGTCCAAAAGCTCAAAACCATCGTATTTGGAAGAAGATTGATCCAATGAGTATATAAAGCACTATGTTTACAATGACCTCCGATTGAAGTGTCACAAAATTCCGAAATTAACATACATTAAGGTATTATTTTATTTATTTATTTTTTTTTTGTCATAATTGATCATACATCGTACAGAGGTCAAAATTATCTTACAAATACATCTGGCAACACTGCTTACCATAAACAATTAAAATGTTTACATTTTAATTACATTTATTTAGTGGCTAAAATACTAGTCCATGTATTTATTTGCACATTTAGCCTACTGTAAATATCAAAGATAAAAGTTGGCCTAGCTAAATCATAAGAATAGTTTTGTTGTGAATAAAAAAGAGCAACTGATTCAGTGTTGAAGTTTTATTCACAAATAGGAAGTCCATACATACCAGATGTGGGCAGGATCTGGGCCGAACATGTTGCTGTCTGGGTTCTTACCTCCAAAATTGTATAATTTAATTCCATTAAAAGTATTTTGTTTTTATGGAACTAAGTGCCCAGTATGATGTGTAAATGTAGGCCTGGATGTTGACATATGGACCTCTAAAGCACCAAGCCGACGGTTCGGCCTTCAGGCAGTTTTTAGTCGGCCAACTGAGTTCGCCAGATTCGACATGTTGAATTGACGTCGGGCCGTCTAGGAAAGAGATAACTCTGATTGGCTGTTCAGCTTCAGCGAGAACAGTCAGTGCACAGAGAATAAAAACAAAACAGCAAGCAAAGAAGTCAAAACGATAAAGATAGAAGGCTGTTCTTTTGTTACATCATCTTACCTGATGTGTTCCTTGGCGAATATTTCAATATTAACGAGCAAAGTGGAATAAAGAAAGTGTTTAGCAGGATTGATATTCAAAACGGTAAGCACGCACTGCTTTGTTTATGGTATGTGTATCTGCAGCCGGCAGCGTCGATTTTCCTTTTTGAATGACGAATATAGACTAATATATCTGCAGAATTGGCATGGTATCCAGACTGCCTTTCAGCGTGAATAAAATCGCACTGTGGGAAGGCAGCATGGGGAAACCCAGACTAACACGCAGGTGCAGAACACACTGACAGTCTTTTTAGCTTTTTAGCAGGGTTTTCTGAAATGTTGGGCATGTTCTAGCACAATTAAATTTGTGCAGGTGAAATGTTTAAAAATTGAAACATCCGATAAGATTCCACAAGAAAGCAAATTGCAAGCTAATTCAAAACCCTGATCACATGATGCTGTGACATTGTCTGGTAATTAATGATCACTTTTATAGCTGTAGTACAATGTCCAGAGAAGCAGAAGGTGACTGAAACAACGCTGGAAATATCAGTGGTGTTTGAAAATGTTGTATTGTGTCTCAAATGACACCTTCATGCATAATGCCTAATGTGGCGTGCTAACCTTCTGGCTGCTGGAGAGGGAGATGAATCCAGACAGCATGCAGAAATGGTAATGGAGGTGCTTTAGCAAAGGTTACCATCTCTCCACAGACCCAGCCCGGGACGCTCCCTCACCTTCTTGTGCAAAAATCAAAGGAAATGTTACATCTGAATAAGCTGTAAATGCACAGAAAGTTCACATGGATGACCCACAGTGCTGCAATAAAAGCAAGGGATGCATTTTGGTAGAGAACCCTGAATGTGTTTTCAGCCACAAAATGTCTTTTGATTTCGTAGTTCAGGAGTGTGGAGACTCATAAATTGTGCTCAGAAATGTTTTATCTAGTAGAAAAAAGACTATTATTTATTTTTTTTTATTCTTCCATCCTAATCGTCCATATTTTCATGTTCTCTCCGAACATTTAATAAACAAAAAATTCCAGCGCTGTCCTGAAATGCCCCTCTCTAGCCATTCAGAAGTCAGAGGTGTAAATGTGCCCACAAACTTTCAGGAAATGATGAGTAACACTTTTAAGGAGGAGCAGTAATGGCGCGCTCGCTCTCACAGTAGCGGAGATTCAGGAGTGATTAATGAAAACAAATTTTTCATGGCAATTAAAATGATTAAAGCCGGAGGGCCTTTTTGCTGTTAGCCTGAATTGCTCTAGGAACAAGGCGGCAACAAAGCAACGAACCAAAATTGCATTAGTAGTGGAGGAGAACTGTATTAAAATGCAAATGTACAGCTGTTAATAGTTCTTCAAAAACCAATAATCCCCCACAGTCAGTCATGTGTCAGAATGGTTAATGGAAAAATATCCCAGAGGCACACAGGGTCCTTTTCCATTCCGCTTCTGATTAAAACAGAAATTCTGCAGAGGCAAAAGCAGAGCTCGGAGTGGGATGGGATTGGCTGGGATGGCTTAATGTTGGGCAGGAGACCAAAACCCATTGTTGGGAATTTCCCTGACTTTAAGGCACGCTTTGTCCCCCTGGGATGGCTGTGAAGTGCTAAGCATGGAAAGAAAGCTACTAAATCAGATCTGGAGGTATTAAAGCTTTTTATCATGAAGGTGTTTAGCGTTTAATCTGTATTGAGCAACATCTGAGTTAAGTACACATGCTAGTCAGGCCCCTCCATGCGACGGAGACAGGCTCAGCCAAAGGAAGGGGGCGGGTGCGGCTGTGGGTGTCATTATTGAATAAATACTACGTTTGGTTATTCCGTCACTTAATTATAATTCTGCCGGAGGTTGTGTTATAGAGATTGAAGTGTTCTGACCAACCAGAGGGAGAAATGCTGTTCTGTCTCTCATTCCTGCGCAGCAAGGGAGCTACCAATGGAGCAAACAAGTTGATTAAGAACATTATCATTTATTAGGTTTTGAGAAACCAGCCAAGCATGTAATGATGGATCAATTTTATCTATGTGTGTGTGTGTGTGTTTAGTGAATAAGTGTATGCATGTATCTTAGATATATAAGTGGTGTTCAGTCACAGCAAAACAACTTATAAGGCCTGTAAAAAAAAACATAAAGCAGTATAAAAATACCAAGACAAAAGTTTATTTTATGCACTAGAATACTACTTTAATGCTTAAATTTGTATATTAAAGGTCCTGTATTATGCCCCTTTTGTAAAATAAGTCTCTGATGTCCCCAGAATGTGTATGTGAAGTCTCAGAAGGCTCAAAAATACTCAACATATAATTTTTAGCATGTTTAAATGTCATTTTTTTGGTGCTCAGAAAAAAAAACACTATTTAGTGTGTGCCCTTTAAATGCAAATAAGCTACTGCTGCCGGCACAGGGGGCGGAGCTTAATGAGCTTCGCGCTCAGTCTCTCAGGACAATAGAGAGCCTAAGTCCCGCCCCTCCAATTCCAGCTCATGGGACCTTATTTCAGAAAAAAATATGTGTGGTAGTCAATGGCGAGAGACAAATTATCTGTTTATTCCGTCTGAACTGTGTCCTGATTTACAAATATGATGTTTGTCAATTTAAAAGATAATTCTGAAAGTCAAAAACGTTGCAGTTTGTCATAAAACAGAAGAGTAACATTTAGTTTTATGTGAAAATCGCTCAATGAACTACATCTCCCAGGAAGCAAAACAACAAGCGTGATCCGCTGCTTGTGTGTGTGCAGTCTGGTACAAAACACTCAGGCATGACTGCGTAACATTACGATTATAACGTAAGACTATAGAAACAATGACAGACATTAGCCTCAGTAAAGTTAGCTTCATTCATTGAGAGAAAATGTGCGCCTTTGGGGTTTGAAGTCTTTGTAATTACGTATTTTCACAGTCTTACCTCAACGGTTTTACATCAAACTGTGACTTTCTTGACTTTAAAATGAATCTTTTAAATTGACAAACATCATATGTGTAATTCAGAGCACAATTCAAATGAGATCAAAATATTTGTTGTCTCTCCCCATTGACTACCATACAATATTTTTCAGAAATAAGGTCCCATGGTGGTCGACCGGAAGGGGAGGGACTTAGGCTCTATTTCATCTCATGGAATGATGATAATATCAGAAACTCTCAGTAACGTGTTCATTTTAGAGTTGGACAATAATGTAAGAATGTAATAATATGTATCCATTATTTATTAATAGCCTGTTTAGGTTAAGTTTTGTTGTACAGTTTGCTGTTAAGTTTATTGTACATTACACAAAAGATGAAGCATCAGTTTTACTTCAAAAAATCACAGAGCTGAGTAAACACAGTAAGTTATAAGAAGTGCAAGTTGAGGAAGTTGAGGGAGAATTCCTGTGGGCGGAAGTTAGTCAAAAAACTGTTCTACTTACGTCATTAAAGAAGGAAGTAGAGGGATGTAGTCCAAACAGGCCATTCGATGTAGGCTACTTCTGTTAAATAAATATTTAATTTTCTTGGCATTGAACTTTGAAAATTTGCTTGACATTGAACTTTGAGCTTTATAATTTTACAGATATTCTTTATACTCTAACAACAACATTACACACTAACTAAAGTTTGAAACATGGGATCACGAAGAATGGGACCTTTAAACAACATACAGCAAAGCCAAAGATAAGGAAGTTAGTGAGGAAGGAAGAAGTAGACAGATAGATATGCCGACAGACAGACAAGATCGATAGATAGATGCCCTAACAGTGCAAATCCTCATCTTTTAGGATTATTAGAAAGAGTAAATTTAAGGTAAACTTACTTCAGACAGCTCTAAAATGAGCCTGTCTGTAAAACCCCTGTAGACAGGCGATGAAGACATAAACCTAGCGCCCTCTTTAATTACTGATAAGTTGTGAGCCAGCTAAACTCAGTGGATTGTTCCCGCCGGAGGCCCTAATCACTTTACAGCGGACCGCTGATCCTAACTGCTGCAATGGAGTGTTTTGTGGCAGTCCCTGCTCCTGAAACCCACACTATCGGTATGCCGCTCTCACCATCTCCACTTCCTGCCACTCAGATATATTGGATCTGCAAATTAAAGATCTCCCTTCTCAGTAGACTTCCAAACCGTGTGACAACAATGGTATAAAGTTCTTCTTTTGAGCTTGACTATTTCACAGTCATAACTTACACTTCATTTGACCCCTTAAACTGCATATTACTTTTGACCAAGTTTTAGGACTAGTATTTCATGAAATTGTGTGTACATTAAGTAATGGGGAACTTTTAAGGGAAGCATATATATATATGGTTCCCTTAAAACACGATTTTCATAGAAAATTCAGAGTAACAACATTAACAAAGACTTCACCTGATAAAACTTTCAGTATTTTATTCATTTGTACATCTCCATCCCCTTGTTCCCCCTGAAAGTAAACATGATCATACAGATGATAAGTACTTCTAATATATATTTTAGACAGTTTTACAGCCCCTGTACAAGAGCATGGATTTCATGGAGTTCACGTCTACATCAGCAACATCAGTTTCTTTGTCCGAGGAACCGAGAACAAGCATATATGGAATGGGGTGCTGAGAGAGAGAGAGAGAGAGAGAGAGAGAGAGAGAGAGAGAGAGAGAGAGAGAGAGAGAGAGAGAGAGAGAGAGAGAGAGACGAGAGAGAGAGAGAGAGAGAGAGAGAGAGAGAGAGAGAGAGAGAGAGATGAGAGAGCGAGAGAGAGAGAGATGAGAGAGAGAATAGAGAGAGAATGAGAGAGACAGAGAGAGAAAGAGAGGGCTTTGGGTTAACAGACAATGAATGAAGGCATATACAGAAGCAGCTCCATCAGGATCAACTATGTACAATACAAACCAGTCATACAAATTAGGCTCTAGGATATAAGAATTCATTACATTACAGTGTATTATAAGTGACAATGAGCAAGCCCTCCAACCATTCCTGGATCTTATTAAACTACAGGAGACAGCTTGGGCTGAACAATCTGCAATTTATATAGTACAGCTTCTTTGTAATAGGTAGAAAACATGCCTGTAGTTAAGGCCTGTTCATAACCAGCAGAACAAAGCCATTCTCCTCATCTTTGGGCCTTTGGGCTGGGAGGAATTACTCATGAACGTATAGGGACTCCAGGGGTGTTCAAAAGTTTGCAGGTGGAGGGAACATTGAGATTCTGGTCACGAATAATTCTCCAGCGACATCGCTTCTGAGGCGAACTACCATCTAAAAATAAAAGTCCTACTGTATCTACACCCTCGTGGCCTCTCGGCAGTTCTAAGAAACATATATGTACTTGTACAAATTAACTAATTAAACAAATATTCTGAGAAACCAAACACTTACACATTTCTAAATTAAAACGGAACATTACAGGACAAAATCGTGAGTTTACATGGTCATACAAGCAACACCACAGTGGTCAAATGATATCCTAATAACAGTAAAATATATAAACAATAAATTAATAATAATAAGTGCAGTAACTTAAAGGATACCAATTGATCAAACAAAAGCACTCAAATGAAAGTGCAAACAGCCAGATTCTTCTCTCGTCAAGTTGGTTCATTAGATCCGGGCCATGAAAGCATGGTATGGACGGTACGGGGAACATGTATTTGTTGTGGATGGGAGAGAGCTCCATCCTTTGCCTCTCAGATGTCCTTGTAGGTAGGTGAAGTCAGCAGCTACCTTCAGCCAGAGGGGAAGTAAGGAGTATCACTATGGTAGTTATAATCTGGGCAGACTTTTTGCACTAGCTTGTAGTCGGTGCTGTAGAAGGAGATGTAAATGCAAATGACTTTGAAGGGCTTCGAGCAGAGCCAGGACACGTGGCTTTGCGTCTGCTCCTGGTAACATGTCTTGGATGGGTCAGAAGTTGCAGAGCGTGTTTTTGGAGCCCCTCTCCACCTTCTCGTACTCGATGCGGCAGTTGAAGGACTTGGAATCCTTGGCGTCGATGACCGACTGCTGGGCCGTCAAGTCAAACTCGAACGATTTTGGTGGGCGGGACCAGGCTGACGGACACATTGCCCTGGCCCGTGGAGTTATGGCGGAAGTAGACGCTGAAGGTGCCGTTGCCGTGATCGACGATCTTGCCTGTGATCAAGAGGTTGAGCTTGACCGTTTTGATGTTAGAGTGAAAATCTCCCCATCCGAACATTTTCTTGAACTTGCCGGTCTCGACCATCGGCCGCCGTTTGGCTCGAGGCCTAGAGTCCTGCAGGTCCGTGGTATTCCTCAGCCAGTCCCACAGGTCCTGCTCTGAGTAAGGCTCTGGAGTGTCATAGTGCAGGTCCAGGGCTGTTGCGTTTCCTTCCCATGGAGAGTCTGTGATAGAAGTCGACTGATGGACAAGTCCTTACTGCTTTCTGTCCATATATGCTTTAGTGTCGACTTGGGGCTCCCTGATTTGAGCAGCTCCGACTTCCCCGGGATAGAACCGTGGGCAGTTGAAACCTAAGAAAGCAAGATGGAGAGGACATTATTGAGCCGTCTTAACCTTAAAGAGCTACAGAAGACGTATAATGCAAAGCAAGTGAGCATTTCATCCCGTGCCGCTTGACAGGAAAAAGGAATTAAGTGGATATTACTCTTGATTCGGGAGATATTGACCCCCTCACCCCCACACAATCATGTAGTCTCCTACTCAACAGACAGATCAAATGGATTAGGATGGGGGAAAAAAAGATAATCGATCAGGCCCGCAAGCTTCAATTTGCAACGTTGTTAGCTGACAGGAGCCATCTGGGAAATAGAACGGAGCGTGGCGAATGAGAAAAAGAATACAGCGATCAAACTCGTCACATCGCGCGGGTGGGGGGAGGGCATCTCCGCCGGCCCTCCCTGATAATACCGGTGACTATTCTTTGAGTAAAGAGCAGACTATTAACCAGCCACTGCTCCTTGAATTGATGATTGATGAACCACTGGGTTCTCTCCATTTAGTGCAGATGAGTAGAATTAGGTCCATACAGGGCCTGGCGGAGCGCCTTGACATTGATTGCCTGATTTCTACCGTAAGACCTGACAGCAGATCCGTCTTGCGGTGGTTTTTGCATCTCGAGGGCTACCCCTGGGATCGATAGTTCGAAAATAAGGTCTCGCTACCAATCTGCCCGACCCTTCGGACAGAATTGCCTCACAGCACGTGCAAAGCGTTAGGGCGATGCAGGTCCATTTTAAACACAGCGCAGGGTGGGAGCGAGGCCATGTGGCTCACTTAAGGATTTCACGTTGCGAACCTGAAAGATAATCAATATGTGACTTGAAGGGTGGTTCAAAATGCAAATTAAGATAAGTTTAACTTAAAAACTTGGGAATTGCTTGATAGCGGTAGCGCATAGCAGCTAAGTACCAACATAAAATGTGTGTTTATTTATTTTTTAATAAATTTAACCTCACAAGCATCAACACTATTGATGAAAAACCTTGGTAGGAGAGTTCAGGTATGTTTCAAAGAAATTAAGGAACATTACTCTTCCTAGTAAGAGGAGTAGGAGGCCTTGCCCTGTGCTAAAGGAGAGTAATATGTTTTGCACTCTGGGTGCATGATTAAAGACAGAGTTATTATTTATTAATGGTTGATTGCTGAAGGGGCAATACAAACATTCCAAGGCTGAACAAGTTTCAAGGTGCTATTTGTGTGAAGTTCAGTGCAGCCTGACTGACTGGGAGGGCACTTGCATTAATAAATGGATCTTATAGAGATCATTTATGTATTCATCATCCAATGCATTATAGAGCTATGTACTGTAACATACAGACAGGATACAATCAGCCAAAAAAAAAATTATATATAATAATAAATTATATATACTTAATTGGTTTCAAATGTAATTATTTATATTTTATAATCAGTTCTCTGTACTTTATTTTTTTCCTCTTTTATATTTATTTTCTCATTTCTATTCTTTATTTATACTGTTAATATTATTCTGTGACACTCATTCAGTATGTTTTTTGCAAAGTTTTACATTCTGCGCCTTAACAAAATGATCACAATGTCTTGTACCACCCTGAAGGTATTTATTTGTAATAATGACTAATTAACCTGCTTAATACCAAGCTCTTACATTCATTTTAAAACAAACAAAAAAATGTTATTCTGGTTGAAACTCTCTTCATATCCTGATAGCAAATCAATGACAGAAATGGTCTACGTATATAAAAAAAATATATATAAATATATTGTTTGTGGAAGTCTCAGGACCAAAATTTTTAATCCAGTCATTACATTCGGTCCGAATGCAGTGATTGGATGTCAAACCTGCCTGTCAGTGTATGTATTTCCATACCACCGCGTACCCTGCTCACGCAGACACCATACGTCATCAGTGCATTCAATAAGGTTAGACAGACAGTCACTAAGCGCAGCAAATAAACAGCAGCCACTTTTTATAGTTCCTCCTGAACCAAAACACGAGCTTATACTGTATTCATGCCATGTCGTGAATGTAATTTAGAGACGGCAACCTGTGACGTTCTACTCTGAGCTGTTCTCAGACCTCGGATTAATGCTTTTCTATTTTAACACAACGCATTCTCATCCAAAGGCTTCATCTAACTGACAATTTTGAGCATGCTTCAATATCCAAAGCTTTAGGCACCCTTTAGCGTCAGTTACATGACGCAATCCTAGGGCTTCATCTAACTGACGCTAAAGGTAAAGCTTCAGTTAGATGACGCGGGTAGGTTTAGGTCTGGGGTAGGGTAAGGGTTAGACGTGATCCTAGGGTGTTTCTAACTGGGCGCCTAAAGCATGGTCAAAAAGGGTGGCTATAAGCATGGCCAAGATGCTTCCCAAGGAGTCAGTTAGATGACGCCTTGGGATGAGAATGGGCTGTTTAACACTATCAAAGTCTAAATGAATCTGCAGCAGTCAGGTGATACAAGTAAGGTCTATGAGTTGTTTACATTCATAATAATTGTAATGTTATGTGCTTTGAGACATGAGGTATTTCAACGTGATGCTTTGCTGAATCTGCTCTGGCTGTGCACGTTCAAGTGTTTTGGAGGAGGCATGGATTTGAGGCGGTCTGAAGGGAGGGGTCATGGGATCTCATCCTTTCAACTTGCCTAACTTTAAAAGGTAAATCTAAATACATGCATTAAAAACTGCAAAACAGGCCTGGTTTAAGTGCCCAACTCTTTACCTATGGCTAGTCTGTGTCTGTCCTCCTTTGGCGACCTTAAAAAGCTCACCAATAGCACAAACAGCAAAACACTGGCCAGGAGTCAGTTCTCCGGGGCATAAAGCCTGCACACATAGCGGATGTCTGAATGCAAGCCTTGGTCTGACCAGTCTGTCTTGCCATGATGGGCTTGGATCCAGCCCGACTGCTGGAGCTTTACAGAGCCAGCTGCAGCGCTCACCTGAGGCAACAGTGCATCTGGTAAACACATTCGAGGGGGAGTCACGGCCAAGCCCTCCCCACCTCACCCACTGACAGCCGGCCAGCCAGGCACAGACAGCTGGACTCCCCCAGGCACTGCACTGCATCAGGTCAGCAAGAGCAGCGTGTGTACATGACTGTGTGCCTGTAGTCTTAATGAGTCTGTCTGCTTTAAAGACGTTAAAAGACATTATATTGGCTACTTTATCCCCAACAGCAAACCAAACAACATCAATCCTTATAAAAATGAAAAGGCTTTTACAAATGCAAAACTTTTTCATTCAAACCATACAGGAGTCAGGACAAACGGGATGTGTAAAATGACATTTTAAAAATCAACCACTTGGGTTTAGTGAATGGCTATTGTGGACACAGCATCTAAAAAAGCTCAGAAAGCCATGGTGGGACACTCAAAAAAAAAAAAAAAAAAACTGCAATATGTGATACAATAGCCAAGTATGTCCATCTGAATTGTAGTACTGTTTTAAAGGGGATGAACTTATGATGTCATTTATGATTTAAGATGTAACGTTTGCAAGAGGGATTTATTGTGCAAATATTCGACAATACTCAGTGCAAATAACAGATAAAGCAGAGCGTTTTGTCAGCACGCTCATTCAAGCACCAAAATCTATAATAATATTAGATTATTATTTCATATATAATTATAAAAAATGTAAAAGAAAAAAAATAACTTGGCACATATACTTGCCAAATATATATACATATATATATATATATATATATATATATATATACATATATATATATATATACATATATATATATACATATATATATACATATATATATATACATATATATATATACATATATATATATACATATATATATATACATATATATATATATATATATATATATATATATATTAGGGCTGTGCAAAAGTTAATTGCGATTAATGCATCCAAAATAAAAGTCAGTGCTTAAATAATATATTTGTGTGTGCTGTATATAATTATTTTGTATATATAAAATACCTATGCATGCATGTATATGTTTAAGAATTATTTGCGCTTAAATTCTGTATATATATATATATATATATATATATATATATATATATATATATATATATATATAAATAAATACATAATCTATATTATATAAATATAAATATTTTATATATACATGCATGTGTGTGTATTTACATGTACAAAATAATTATATACAGCACACACAAATATATTATGTGTAAACACAGACTTTTATTTTGGATGCGATTATTCGAATTGATTTTTGCACAGCCCTAATATATATATATATATATATATATATATATATATATATATATATATATATATATATATATATATATATATATATTTTTATTTTTTTTATTTTTTCATTATAAACAGTTGTGTATAGAATGGTGAGACAAATTATAAAAGAAAAGTTTAACTGAAAAGTTTAACATTTATTGAGCAGTTTAACACCACTGACCGTATCTAACCTTGAAATACATGCTCTATGACTGCAGTGCAGCCCTAACAAACGCAGAGAAACAGACCCTGCTTGCCTAACATAAGCCAGAGCTTTACATTTGGTTGTAATTAATGATAGCAGATTAAATGGAATAATTATACAGGCTAATTCTGAAAATGCAATTATGTTATTGCAGCACATTTGTGTTTCATATGAATGTTAATTTGCACTAATAAAGGTATTAATATGCATCAATAAGTCAACTACAGTGTTAGCTAGCTATTATAGACACATTGATTACATCGCCAGGGTTGTTTTAATAAGTGAAACATTACAATGCGGTTGTTCCCAGCATTAATGCAGGTGTCCACATTTTTAAAACTGGCACATTAAAGGAGAACATTTATATGAACCTTTTAAAATCATAATAAAAAAACAGAAGAATGTGTTTTCAGTGAGTGTTATGATTTTTAAAATTTTTCATATACAGTATAAATAATTAAAATAAGTATTATTATTATTATTATTATTATTATAGCAATATAATTCTAATAAGTTCATAAGTATGTTTACTAATATTTAAAGCTGCAGTCCATGACTTTTTTGGGGTTAAAAATTATCCAAAATACAAATTTGCGAAAATACATAACCAGACAATGTTCAAGCCAATGTTCAAAACTATCTGCTTTGCTTAGATCGATTCAAAGCGGTAAGCTTGTAATAATGTTTTTGATTCCAGTGGTACTGATGGATTTCCGCAGGAGATTTGAGCATGTCTTTGCACCATTACGTTACTTATAAAGAAGAGTCTCGGCTAGTAGGCTATATTGAGTCATTAAGTCACATATGTACACATAAGAAGAGTCTTGGCTATATTGAGTTATTACGTCACATCTGTACACATAAAGAAGAGCCTCGGCTATATTGAGTTATTATGTCACATCTGTACATATAAAGAAGAATCTCGGCTATATTGAGTTATTATGTCACATCTGTACAGATAAAGAAGAATCTCAGCTATATTGAGTCATTACGTCACATCTGTACACATAAAGAAGAGTCTCGGCTAGTGGGCTATATTGAGTCATTATGTCACATCTGTACACATAAAAAGAGTCTTGGCCAGTAGGCCATATTGAGTCATTACGTCACATATAAAGAAGAGTCTCGGCTAGTAGGCTTATATTGAGTCATTACGTCACATCTGTACACATAAAGAAGAGTCTCGGCTATATTGAGTCATTACGTAACATCTCGGCTAGTAGGCTATATTGTGAGTGAGGATGCTGGAGGTGGAGATTTATAGCCTTGTCTCACAGCACTTGATATAATCAAACTTATCAATTTGATGGCGGATCCAGAAAGGTTTATACGACAATCACCAGTGACAACAGATTACACAAAATGCACAAGACTTTGTTCGGACTTTGGAGTGGCTAACATACAGAAATAAAGCGACTGCAACTGGACCCATGTGAAAATAAGGATAATATCGAAAGGACAATACATGTTGTCACGCAATGTTGACGTTGTTAACATTAACAATTTGAGAACAATGTATAATTTGCACGGTTTTGCATGATATGCCAACTTATAAGCGATTGTTGGATTTAATCAGCACAAACTACTGCAATGTCAGAACCAGAACAAAAGTGGATGTTTCTTACTAGTTCAGATGATATTTTCAGGTGAACATTATTATGTTGGTCATGCTTCCAAAAAGAATAATCTATGATTCTGAATGCCGGTATACACACTGGTGTGGTGACTGACAGCCTCACAGTCTCCACAAACATTGTGTTCATCCACACAGTGCTGTGTCGAGGATGTTGAAGTACAACTCAGTACTTCAAGTACAGTAAAGTTGATAATTCCGCGAACAACTGCAATTGCAGATTTCAAACAGAGATGGCGACAAAGGTGCCTGGGAAAACCCAGACAACTTCCAGGAAATTTAGATTTGCTCTGAAAGTTAGTCTGGCAAAGAGCTCATTCAAGCCCATTTCCAATCTGTTGAAATCGAGGCACCAATCAGAAACGTTGGGCGGGCTTTCATATGACAGATTTTGTAGCCTACATTACAAAGATGGATGCCGCCGTCAAACATCACTCGTTCGAATCAGCTATCGCGTCTGTTTTAAGCAGTTTGAACGTTTCCTTTTGTTAAAAACGAGCAAAGAACAACACTCAGAGAGGTTTCTCCACCGGCCGCCGCTCTGCATACGTCATCTCCTTCATCGCTCTGATTGGTTTTAAGTCTATCCGCAGACATCCGTTGGTGACGCCCCACTGGAAGTGATTCGTCTATGACGCTTTGCCAGACCATAACTCGGTTACAACTGAGAATGGTCTGGTTTTAACCAGGCTAGCGACAAAGAGGAAAAAGCTGCGGACTGCAGCTTTAAATTAGTGTGAGTGTAAATACATACTAAACAATTTCTGTACTATACATTTTATTATAAAAGTTTGCATTAAGATTTTATCTATATACCGGTGGCGTGTTCAGCGGCCCCTAAATTAATGACTAATGATCTTCGCAATTATTTAAAAACTAACTTTTGCTGGACAATAACTTTATCCTAATGCTGTTGAAAAACCTAAACAATCTGTTAAAGTAATTTCTTAAATAAATACTTACTTTAAAGCTGCTTTGAAACAATCCATACTGTTAAAAGCGCTTTATAAATGAAGGTGACTTGACTTGACATTCAGAATCAATAATTTATAATATCCATAAGCATATCAATATTACAAATTTAAGCTAATACAATTTTTTCCAATAAAATGTAATTGTAGTTATATATAACTCAAGAGACATTTTCACACTTATACCTACTTTATGGATAGTAAGTACACTTGCTGTGTGAGGTAACTTCCTTTAAGAGTCATACAATCTCTTTGATAGAGTTGACGTACAAAATATCAGGTGGACTAAAAGGCCTGCCAATAATGGCAACAGTTATAACAGCTTTTGTAAAGTGTCAGTAGTAAAAGAATGAGCAGAGGAAGCAGATATAACCAAGCCTGGTCCTACCAGACTCTCATTCATTTCATTTGTACAGAGAGTATAGAAATGCTCCATTGACAAGTATTAACTTCCCTGTAGGCGGGTACTCTGTTGAAGTTTAAAACTATTTGAATCTGCCCAAAGCCACTCTGGATCTGCCATAACCAATCGCTAACGTTTGGATGTGACATATATGTCTTTCCCGAACCCAGTGGGAAGGAGGGCCACCAACAAAACTTGGCTTTAACTTCTGAATATTCGGCAGCATTTACACAATGCTTGCATCTTTCTCCACCACCATTACTGAACTACAACTCAAACTAGCGCACAATCTCAATGCCAGCATCATTCTCAGCCACTCCATCTGTTCACTGGTAAAAAAATTGGCCAGAGAAAACCCGCAAATATACCGCAAACCCAGACGACGTACTGAAGGAAAATTAAGCGGAAGTAGGAGGGCGAAGCAAGGCCAGATATAACCCTGAGTAGAGAAAGAATGCCCTCAGCTGTGACCCTGACTGCACATTCCACCACTTACCTTTATGCTACAGAAATACAATAAACATAGAGTGAAAGGAGAATTACAAAAAAAAATGAATAAAGGATCATAACATCCACCTGAGATAAATGTTCCAGAGAAAACATGGTCTTTAACAATAAAACCGCTATGTCAAGGCCAAAATCCTCCACTGTGCAAAACAATATGCCATAAAACTGTTCCGGTACTCACTTTAACAATCTCCCAAACAACATTTACAGCCTAGCTGATGAGATAAAACAGTGCATATCTTCTCTTCCTCAGCAATTCGCTACCATCCACAACCTAGACACTTAAACAAGGCGCTTCACGCTGCGGCCGTCCTGAGAGAAATGAAAAGGAAAGGCAAAAATTAAGATGGATTTCAACTAAATCCACTTCTGCTAACAAAGCACTCGCAGGCTCTTCTAGCACCCCCCTTCCATGCTGCCTGCTGCGTGCGTTTGGTTTGTAGGAGTACGAGGCAATGCACAGGCCCATTAGCGACATAACTAAGCACTGTGCTATAGGAAGGGCCGCTGGGGCTGAGATCACGCTTTCTGCAAGAGTTGGACAGCTGCTAAGCAGCCATGGAATATCAGACTGTGACCATGCACTAGAACTGCCTAATGGTGTCATAAGAAGGCCGTTAGACGCACCATTAAAGCAGGCTGTCACGCTCGTTGTGTATAGCAGCCAGTGTGTGTTTGTAACAATGTCTGTGGACTCCCCTGATACACTGTAGGTATTGCAACAGAAGTGTAACACAAGAAACTGTTAGTATGAGATGCATTCTCTGCATTTACAAATGTAATTACAGAACAACTTAATGAGAATATTAAAATGCATGACAGAAACTCGTATATCTAACACATGTTCACAAAGCAGCAGAACACATTCAGCAGTTTACTCAAAATGTGTTCTTGTATTTTTAAAAAGTAGAACTTCATTTAACTTTGAATGGCACAACAACAAATTACATGTTTTTAGCTTGACATGGTACAATGGAAATGCAACTCTCATGCTCGGGATGCTGAAAGAGCAGCGAGACATTGTGCAACAGTCAACAAAGTTCGGCTAGTATAGATTTATGTTGATAAACTACTAAAAAGCAGTATAAAACATGAAGGGCCCTCTCTTGCATCCGGCACAAATGACTTTATACACAGACGCATTTATCATTCCTATTTTGCACCAGTGCAAAGCGAGATTTTCCCTCCACAGATGCACGTCGGTAAACTAGGGAATGAACTTGCGCTCCCTGGGCGGGTTGGTGCAAAAAAGAGGCGTGTTCGGCGGAAACATTCCCCAGTGCTATTACAGTTCCAGAAAACCATTGCGCCAATGACCGGAAAAAAAATAGTCTAAAGTCAATGGCGCGTTGCGTGTACTTTCAGATGCTATTTTAAGCGTGCATGCTTGGCCATTATACAGAGTGAACAATGCACATACATTGTAGATGATTCTCTCATCTACACAGATGCATTTTACTTTTTGCAAATGATCCATTATTATAAGGAAAACGATTAAAACACAAGGGAAATTATTGTTGTGTTCATGACAATGGGAAAAATAGAAGCTTACACATTTACCCAAATTATTATATGCATGTTCAACCGAAGCTAATTTGGGTGTGTTTGTCCCATCCCCAATGTCACTTCTCTTTCTTTTACGGCACATCGTGTCTGGTAAATGCACCGTTATAATAGTATTGCGCCATGGAACAAGCGCACCTCGTTCATCATGCTCTTAAAGGGAATGTGAGATGACGCTCTGATTGGTTTATTTCACCTTACACCCAAACCACACCTATGAATAATGAGGCTACTTTAGACCAACCCCTTTTATATTTGCGCCAGGCGCAAGAGGCATTTATCCCGCCAGGAAAATAGTAACAGCGCTGGGATCCGCCCACAAAGTTGCTTGCGCTTTGTGCTTTGACACTTGCGTTTCAGATCGTTAAAATAGGGTCCGAAATGCGTCTCTATTGCACACAATGTATTTATTGTGTAATTTATATACAAAAAAATTTGTTTTTACAGTACGTGCATATGATACACAATGTAATCCCCTTGGGTAGGATTAGTGGTGTGGTGTATGTGTGTAATACACGCCATAAAGTGCGTATAATATGCTATGCACGTGAAAACTGCGTATTATGCATGTAAATAAATTTTTACGTATTGTATGATAAACACTACTATAGAGACGCATTTCAAGAGATCAGGCTGGTGAACCGTCCGGTCCCCCAGTGTTTATTCACACAGAACGTGTTTTTGCCTTTAAAAGGCAAGGATTACGCTGAGAAATAGAAAACGACACATTTTCAAAAGATGCACTTTTTTAACTCGATATGGCGCTATAAAAACAACAAAAGAGAAGCGAGACACTGCGCAATGCACAACGTTCGTCTAGCATGGATGGTAAACTTAAAAAAGCAGCATAAGGTGTTTGTTGAGTTTGATAGCATAGAGCAGCTATCAAACATGTCCGTTTAGTGCAGGTTTGCATAGAAAAACAACGGAAAAGCACATGGAAAGCCATTTTCAGGATCCAGTTGTGTTTTAGGTAAACTGTGGGAGCAGAACAGGTTTTAGATCCAGATGCTGTCGCATGACTCATACGCTCAATGCTCCATTGATTAACATTTGACAGATGAATGTGACACAAGCCAGGCTTCGTAGACTATCGTATCAACTGTGATAAGACTTTCTTGTGTTACAGACGTTGACAGCTTTAACATGAACTAGGGCTATGCAAAAGTTAATTGCGATTAATCGCATCCAAAATAAAAGTCTGTGTTTACATAATATATTTGTGTGTGCTGTATATAAATATTTTGTATATATAAATACACACACATGCATGTATATATTTATGAAAATGTGTTATTCATATATATATATAGATTATTATATATATATATATATATATATATATATATATATATATATATATATACAGAATTTAAGCGCAAATAATTCTTAAATATATACATGCATGCATAGGTATTTATATATACAAAATAATTATATACAGCACACACACATATATTATGTAAGCACAGACTTTTATTTTGGATGCGATTAATCGCAATTAACTTTTGCACAGCCCTAATATGATGTTTAGTCATGTTTACTGTGGTTACAGGTGATATTTGCCATTAGCAAGTGCAAGAAAAAAAAATAAAAGAATTGACAGTGATCGTCCAGACAGCTGCGACTCGAACAGTCTACAGTAAAGCTGAACTAGAGACTTTGTGACTAGCACCTGTTTTTAAAATATCCCATACACTGATTGGGTGAACATCATTTGACAGCACAATGCTGCACATAACATACTAACAAACTGAAAGAGCATAGTATTACAGTGTATATTAAATATGAGCTAGCCTAGAGCACGATTCTGGATATATATAATACAAATCACGATTGTCCCATGATTCGGAATAAACAACTCAACAAATGAACATGTAATTTAGGCTACTAGAGGTTTTGACAAAATGATAATTGCTGCAGTCTTTATAAAAAATGTAACTAATTTGAATAAGTTAAAAAGAAATCGGTTTGAATTAATGATTCAATGACTCACTCATAAAGACTTGTTTCATTATCGGGATGAATAAGTGTTTTTGAATCAATTTTCTTGAATTAATGAATGAATGAATAATTCAATGACAAATTCATTCTTTAAAAGTCATATGTCTCCACCTACCGGTGTAAAAATGTGATTGATACAATCTTTATTTGAAGCATCAATTTACTTTCAAAAGGTGTTTTACTCTTATTCTAGATTGTTACCGTAGACCAATGTTCAAGTAGCTGAATGATACACTTTGTATCTCAGTACTTCTGTAATCATTTGAATTGTTGCAACTCAGAAATAATAATACTGTGTACTCTCTAGCTCAGTGGCAGCACCAGCACAGACCTGAATGTTCACTGGGATCGAACCAGTCAAATGTTTAGAGGGCTGAATCATTGTCATTTAGGAATAAGATTGAGAGGATGTTTGAATCGAGATCTGCAATCTTTTCAGGATTAATTGTGCAGCTCTACTATGGGCCAAAAACATACTCAATATGCTACAAAAGAATAGAACATTGTTAGAATGAAATATAACAGTGAAAGTCTAAGATCATCTTAATACTATTCCCACCGTTCTCTTCCCGAGTAATGCAGATTTTATTGAGCCAACTCCGTTGCTGAGCGCTGATATTTACCGTGGAAATCTTGAGACTAATGTGGCCTGAGGCTCCATAAATCAAAGCAGGCTTCCCTTTGTCAGCATCGCAGATGGCCCCGCCGCCCAATCACCCCAATTAAGAGCCGAGAAGGCGAGAGAGAGAACACAGACGCAGCAAGACGCAGAGAGGAAAAGTGAGCGTGTGAGAAGAGAGCGAGAGGAAGAGAGGGCACCTGTCCCGCTGTCATATTCGGGGGCCTCCTCTGATCAGTGATTCGGGGCCTTCCTCTTAGCCACTTCAGCGGAGAATTAATGATGGCAAACAAAAGCCAGTGCGTCGCTCCTCACAGCTATTTGTGGGAGACTTCTCTCTACTCTTTTTCCCTCTGAACTAATCCTCAATGTCACACTTAATGAGATTTTAGGCTGGAATAATAAACTGAAGCTGTGCTGCTCTTCTCCAAATGATTTCTTCTACTCCTGTTCTTTATTTATTTATTTCCCCTTTTGGCAGACCTGGATCTATACCGTGCCATTAGACACCTGTGCTAGCTACATCTATAGATACAGCAGAAAGACGGATTGTATAGTGCATGATAGGAAGGGTTCAGCTTACAGAGCATTTTTTTTCCAGTATACTGTACTTTATAGTTTGCCAAGTTCATGAATCTGTCCAAACAAAAAAAAAAACAAAAAAAAAAACACTTATATAGTAATCAAAGCTATTTCATTTCAATTTAGCTTCAAGGTTAGGATTCCTAGCCCAATTTAAATTAATGTAATACTAATATTAATTTAAATGAATACTGGTCTAATTAAAAGATTGAAATATGAAAGTTATTGGCAGTATGTTTATTAAAAGTTTTAGTCCAGTGCAGGGTTTAGGGTTTCTTTACCTTAAAAAAATAAATAAATAAATAAAACGATTTAACCCTTGCATTGGACATTGGACATCCATAGGTTAGATAAAACTAGGGCATTCCAATAAAATTCTCTTAGTCGATCGTCGGAAGAATTAACCATCGACTATCGATTAATCATTAATATTTTTATACTCAAATGTATTATTTATTTCACTTTTTATAAATTAAAAATGCAATGAAAATACAAAAATACAGCGTGTTTTTCCTCCAATTAGATCTTTATTACAAGATGATCAACTTGTGACGGTTAAACTGGGCGTTCGGTTAGGCTAAATTTGAAGATATGCGCGGCGGTGCTCTAACGCAACTGAACGGAACTAAACGGATGCGGACACGTCGCTTCAGTCCAGTCGCTGAAAACACCGCTCTGATCAGGGGACTGACGTCTGCTGGGATGCACAGGTACCTCTGCACTAACATCACCAGCCCGGGGAACACGTTCACTTTCCACTCACACTACGCAACGCAGCAGCATTAGTTTAATGATAATCGATAACAAATTAACGTGATCGACGAAATTCTTAATGATCAATAATTGATTGTCCGATTAATCATGCCCATCCTTAGATAAAACATCTAAAAAATCAGATGTAATGTTGCTGTTTGAGTGTGAAAAGGGTCTGCAAAGTTACAAAGACCACACAAATGGGAGTTATTCTCTATATCAGTTTTCTTCTTGGAATAAACACGTAAAAAAAAAATAAAAAAAAAACTGGGGAGGCCTGGTTGAGTTGCCTAGTAGTTTGTGGAAATTTGCCATTATGTCAAAGGGGTGTGACATTTCCTAAATGCACTCGAAGCGGTTTGACCAATCACAACACACTTGTCCAGCCAACCAATCAGAGCACATTGTGCTTTTTGGGAGGAGGGGCTTCATAGAGACAGGAACTAAACAGGGTGCGTTTCCCGAAAGCATCGCAGCCAACTATGGTCGCAAGTTCCGTCGTCACAATCAGCATAGTTCAATCAGTCGGTGTTTCCCGAAACCATCGTTCCAACGAACATTCGCAAACAGCATCGCAAAGTTGTGTGGTTTGAAAGACAACTCTCGACCTGTGGTTAGAGTCATCGTTTCTATATGCATCACATTTGGACGTAATAAATCCTTATCTTGAGCAAAATAAGTAAGCTGACATTCAGAGCAACTGGTGCCTTTTATTTACATACAAATGTAATTGATATCTTTTAGTTTTTCAAAAGATTTGAAGTACCGTGTTTGAAGAGTGCGCATGTGCGAACTCGCTCTACTATGTAAGAATGAGCCAAATATTGAGTCTGGTAATAAAGCAAAATAACTGAGAACAATTAGAAATAGTCATCAGATGACATGTCTGTAATTTATATTAACAAATCTGGCGTTAATTGGATCTCAAACAGTTTCATTAAAAGTAGTTATTACTCCACCACGTGCGAAAACCAACGTGGTTGAACGATACTTTGCGACAATGGGTTTCGAGGAAACAGTTCGAGACTAGCTAGTTGATTTCACCAACGATGCATCGTACTATGGTAGTGAAGCAGTGAACTACGTCGTTGTATGGGAAACACACCCAGAGCGTTTTTGGAAGAGAGGTGCAGCAACAATTGTAAAAGGTGTGAAAAATAAGGCGTTATGTTGAACATTCAAGCTTTTTCATATCTTTTACAATGTGAAAGCAGATATTATCTGTTCTAGTAGACCCCCCAATAAAAAAAAAATAATAAAAAAATCAAGACTTTGTAAAATGGCATAATACGCCCTTTTTAAAAGACAACTTAAATACATTAATAGTGTAGATGCAAACACACCAACACATTCTCATCCTAGGGCATCATATAATGATGTTTTTGACATTTCTTCTAAATCCAACGCACGTGGCAATCTTTAGCATCAATATAACACGCATACGAGCTTTGTACGGTTATGGGTATGTTAAGGTCTGGGGTAGGGTTAGTGTTAGACCACTAGGAGGCGCCTTCTGGCCCATATATATCTGCATCTCATATTGATGCTAAAGGGTGCCATGTGCATTGGATGTAGGCGAAATGTCAAAAGCGTCAGTATATGATGCCTTGGGATGAGACCAGGCTGAACAAACACAGAGAAACAAGCCCTACATCTAAGCGGAACAAGAGGCTTCATATTTCTGGAAATGTTTTTTTTTTGTGTGTGTGTAGTGTAGTGCCAAGAGTATTTATGACGTCTGTGTTTGGTTGAAGTGGTGAAAGGGCTCAAGAGTCAGGTAAAGAGGAACGCTCTCCAGGGAGGATGCCATTATAATGCACGCTCGTCGCTGCAAAATCAAATTAAGCCTGTAATCCAATAAACTGCCATTTCTGCTGCAAGTGACCCCACAGGACCTCATTTCAAATCTGTGACAAGCTTTAATCAATACTGATTTAGTGGTTGAGGACACAAATAATTCAGCCGAGGAGAAACGAAACGCTGTTCCGCGACTGTCTCTACGCTGGAAATCTGCAGCTGAGTTTTACAGACGGCCTGTGGTGTGTTACAGTGCCGCATTGATTTGTGGACGCAATGTGAAACGGAGAGAGATGCGAAGGGAAAAGACAGGAGCTGCTAGAGAAACCCCTCAAGGAGCATTTGACTGAAAGTCAGAGATCAATATGCTCATGTCCATCGGAGCGGGACATTGACAGGGCTACTTACGGGTTACAGTATCTGCCATTGCCACTTTAACCTGACGACAGGCTCTTTGCTTCTTGATAAAAACAGCCCGGTGTCATCTCACGTCTCATCTGTTTGGTGACAGGTAAACCAGAAGCAATCATATCTAGATAATGCTATACTGGCTTCGCTGATAGAAGGCTGATGCTTTATTTGCCCATGTAAACATTATGAATACACAATGCAATCATTGATGTTTGGGCTGGATTTGTATGATTTTCATTTTTTTTTTTGCTCTGAACAAAATGATTAAAATTGAAATGAAGAGCAAACAGCGGGATGCACATTTGAGCCTGGATTCCCCTGTCACTATGATTTGTGTTGTTTTGTGCACTGGATGCATACAATGAATTCCAAAAATTGTTTTTATAATAAATGCTTTATTTTTTTTTTTTAGCTGGAGTTAATCCAGTTAATTTAACAATTACCAGACAATTAACAGTATTTGAAAATTAAATGTAAAATAAACTCTGATCAGGACCGCGGCACTAAGTGGAGGGATCTTGTATCATCTTAATGGAGTTTTGTTTGGATTATTATGTGTGGATTATTATATGATTGCATTCTGAGACAAATAATTTGAGATGGGAAGAAAATTTGTATTTCAAAGCTCTACTTACTTTTCCCAGCACATATCAGATAAGGAAAGGCATTTATCTCCAATAAAAAGGGAGAAAATATTCGAAAAGTGGAAATAAAGCTTCTCATGTGTGTTTAATATTAAAGTGTTTAGGGATAGTAGGTGTAGGGGAGGGCTTTATTATCCCAGTAAGGTGACATCCATAATTTAAATATAATAATTTACACTGTATGTTATTATTGCAAACTGTGTAATGTGCAACAACACTGAGGTGGAAATAATATCTGCCACTGTTTATAAGTTTAAATAGGATCTAACTACTAGTACTAATACTGCTATTTTCCATACTGTAGTGTATAAATAAAATATTTTCACTTAGTGTAAATAGCATATCGCTTAGAAAATGCTGCTATTTTCACTTAGTGTGAGTAGAATATGTTGCTATTTAAACAGTGCAAAAAGCAGTTATCGCAATTTGTACTAAGTGTAAATATGTCTCGAGTGTAGGAAATTGGTTTCCAGGGATGATGGTCAAATACACTGTTTAATGTTTATGAATCTGTTCACAAGAATACATAACTCTAAATACTATAAATATAACTAGTTTCATTCCACATCAGCGCACATAACGATATGTTTATTATGCATGACACTGCAGTTATCACTGTAAAAATGAATGCGCTTTATCTAATAAAAAAAGAAAGAAACGGGGCAACAGATTACAAGCAATTTTATTAATTCAATTTAGCAAATTAGAATTAAGTAATAATTATTCAAATTAATGGGAAAGTTAAATTCCTTAAAAGTAAACCATTTAAAATGAGTAAAACTTACAAAAAAAAACATTACATTTAAGTCACCATTATGGTGATCAGTGTTTGTTTTAGGTTCTCTCCTTCCAGTGATTCTGCCTGTTAACATCAGGTGTCTTCAATGTTGGCAATATAAAATAAAGAGTTCTTAATTAATCGTTGTCTGTTATTCAGACATTTTTTGGTGTAAACTTGACTAATTTTAAATGGTTAACTTTTAAGGAATAATTTGATTAATTATTACTCAATTCTAATTTGTTCAATTTAATTCATTATATTGCTGTAATTGTGTTACCACATTTTAAATAATGTTCATTTTTACAGTGTGTCATCTGCCGTTCATCAGAGTTCACGTAGATTCAGATTGGCTGTAAATCTTTCAAATAATGTTTAAATGGTTAATGTTTAAATAAATTGTAGTGGTTAAATAAACTGTAGTTAAATAAACTAAAAGGCCAAATAGAAAAACAACAATAATAAATTAATTATGCCAAAGCAGAAATTACATCAGCATGACAACATCTGCAAAGAGGAACACCTACCAATAAAAGAGTTGCTGCCTTAAATTTTAAGTACAATCAACTCATTTGTATGACATTTAAGTCATTTCAACTTAAAATTACATTAAACTGACTTAAAATGAGTTGAAATCTTGTATAACTTATTTTGATGAGTTAAAGCAATGCAAAAACATAGCTTCTGATAACTTATTTATCATATTCTTTTCTTAGAGTGTACAAGTGGTCATATGTAGCGCAAATGTATTGCATTAGAAATGATTTCAGCATCACTGTAGCCCTTTCTGATGTCTAGAAATGTCTCTGGATCTAAGATCACAACAAGAAAAGTTAAATGGCATTACAGAATCATCTTCCACGCGATTTTCCACATGCTTTCCTGCAGAGTTTACATCTGGAGAAATTCTACGGTTGCTTCAACCCACAACGTCTGCACTGAGCTTGTAAAACATGGTGGGGGATCTGTAATGATACAGCGACCATCTTCACGACAGTGATTATATCCAAAGATTGCTGTGCATGCTCTTAAAGCGCCTAAGGAATATAGGTTTTAAAGGACCAGGTGCACCCTGATGTGCAAACACTGGTTTCACAAAACAATCCCATATTCTAAGACGATAATACGCATATATTCTCATGAGCAGTCTTGTGAACTTGAGTCAAATGCCTTGCCGTCCAATCATCAGATCTAAATATCAGTGAGCTTTAAAAGGAAATTCAAGAGTGTAAAAAATGCAAGATTCACTCCGTCCCTAAGATAATTAACTTTTCTTATTGATTAATGACTCAATATTCTCAGCACGTCTAGAGTACTTCTGATACCTCTACAAAGAAGACTAAAGCTGTCCTTAAAGGCGAAAGCTGGACATACTCCTTTTTAGGTCCTCTGATATTGATCGATCTGCTCAGTGTCTCGAGTTATTTATTTTGTCTGTGGCTTGTGGTTACAACATGGAAATGAGGGCCGAGACATAGGACAACTTTCCTTTCACTTCAGATCAATTGTAAATACGCCAGTCACACGGTGATTGTATATAATTTATACAGACTACTTATTATGATGTAATCAAAACTAGGTGCTTCAGAAATAACGCAGATTTATTTAATTGCTTGCACTTGTAATTACCATTTATTTTAATTAATTTGAACATAAAATAATGTTTGAGTCCCTGGCACTTAATTTGTTTTGAAAAGAGATGAGAGGGAATGTTCTACAAGAAAGCTTAATATTTAATTCAGCATATAATGGAAGGACTGGGGGTAAAAGCATATACAATGTGCCTGGTTAAGAGAAGAGATAATCTATAAAGGCATTAGAGATAAATATAAAAAAATAAAAAAGACAAAAAAAAATGCTAATGAAATTTAAGCAATGAATCCTGAGACAGCTGAGCTTATCACTTCCCTACAATTACCCTTCACCAAATTGCTTTGCAGTTCAAGGCATGTTGCCTGATTGCACTTCTTTAAAAAGAGCACAGCCTAAAATTCATTTTCAACAGCATGAAGACAGACTCCAGAGTACCTGACTGCATATGAGCTCAGGGTTCACTGACATAGAGAGCATGAAAAACTTCATCTTAAAGCGTCCTGAAATGCAAGACACATGAGAGGCTGCGGGCTAAACTAACTACACAAACTACATCTATGCATACACAAACTCCTGAATATCATTCACATATACATTTCACGCGCAGCTGCATCAGCGCTATTCCTGAAAGGAAACTTGACAGGAATTAACAGCTTATTGATGCGTTACCTTTTGCCTTTTGTGTTCATTTTGAGATTGGCAACCAGGGTTGTACGCCGTTCAGAATTTTATAGAAATTCCCATTCAAATTTGAATGTAAGTAAGAGGAATTTAAATGAACTAAAATGCAAAGGTTCAAATCTCAGAAACAAAACACAGGGAACTAGTCTCTCCATGACAGTGGTTCTGTTTCTTTGACCAATCTCGGAATGATGCAGATAGAGATAATGACCAGTAGGAATTTAATCCATGGAAACTAACTCTACATTGACTGCTACAGAGATGTTACGCTGAACCTGATAACTGATCTGCAGTATTTTTCTGCAGAATTACATAATTTTACAGTAATTCCACTGATTGATTTTATATTAAAATTAAATCATTTTTAATTATTAAATTAATAATCTAATGCATAAATTCTAATAATTAATATAATATAATGTGGTATAATATAATGTAATATAATATAATATTATATTATTATATTACATTATTATATTATATTGTATTATATTAGGGTCCAATTCTCACTATTAACTTAGTTTATTAGCATGCCTATAAGGATATTGGCTGTATATTAGTACTTATAAAGCACATATTCAAATGCCTTATTCTGCAATACCATATTCTACATTCTTAATCCTACCCAATACCTAAAATAAACAACTACCTTACTTACTATTAATTAACAGTAATTAGGAGTTTATTGAGGGAAACGTCACATAAAGTAACGAAGGTAAGGATTAGGTAATGAGAATTGGACCTAGTCTAAGCGTGAGCGAAGTATAAGATAATATAAATGGAAAAGGAAGGAAGCAAGGAAGGAAAGGAAGGAAGCAAAGGAAGCAAGGAAGGAAGCAAGGAAGGAAGCAAGGAGAGGAAGCAAGGAAAGGAAGCAAGAAAGAAGAAGCAAGGAAGCAAGAGAAGGAAGCAAGGAAGGAAGCAAGGAAGGAAGCAAGAGAAGGAAGGAAGGAAAGGAAGGAAGAAGGAAGGAAAGGAAGGAAAGGAAGCAAGGAAGGAAGGAAGGAAGCAAGGAAGGAAGCAAGGAAGCAAGGAAGGAAGCAAAGGAAGGAAGGAAGCAGAAGGAAGCAAGGAAGGAAGGAAGCAAGGAAGCAAGGAAGCAAGGAAGCAAGGAAGGAAGGAAGGAAGGAAGGAAGGAAGGAAGGAAGGAAGGAAGGAAGGAAGGAAGGAAGGAAGGAAGGAAGGAAGGAAGGAAGGAAGGAAGGAAAAAAATTGGAATAAAAATTAGGAATTTTTAAAATCACACTCAACAAGAGAGTTTAACAGTAACACTTAATTGTAGGTGACATCTAGTTACACGTATACTGAATCCTAACCCTTACTAACTCGAACCGTAACTCTACAGTAAGTACATCATATAATGACGTGACTGCACTTGATGGGAAGTGCTGGAAACAGAGATTTCCCATGATGCACCACAGGGTGAGTAATCCATAAATAGCCAGATGACTTTTTGGGGTATTTAGAGTTGTGTTTCTGGGATTCATGTTCTCTCCCCCACACACACATTACACACAAACACAAACAGATGGATGTGGAGAAAGCGAGAGAGTGTGTGCATGCATGTGTGTTGTGTGTGTGTGATTGGGAATGCAGGAGAGAGAGAAGCAGAAAAGATTAATTCAAAATGACTTGCATTTGCGCTGGTGCAGGAAAGCAGCAGCATTACAAATGAAAGTGGATTTTGTATGCTAGATTTAACCTTAAATGGTTTCGCCACGCCGCTATCATTTCTGACAATTTCACAGGGAGGGTACAACACCTAGCCTTCTTTTCTCCCAACAGGAAATGTTATTCGCCATAGACAAATTTTGTACATGTCCTTAATGGCACTTAGTAGTGACCCCAATCCTCACATACAATAACAGAGGGAAAATACACCAACCAGAGCAGATTGTGCATTTCACAACCTCACAGAACATGACAGTTGGATTATATAAAGAATAGAAATAGTTTTTTATTTATTTTTTATTTTTTAAGCATACCAGGTAAGAACATAACATTGATTTGCTCCTATCTTAACATAAGGTAAAGCCTAACATTTTTTTTTCTGAAGTTCGAGTTGTTCCTGTGGTGATTGCTACATTTTTACAAGCTCTGGGGATATTTTTTGAAGGAAGTGTGTGTATGTGTGTGTGTCGAGTGGAGAATTATGAGACTAATTTCAGAAACCTCCTTCTGGGTTATCCACTGCTCTGATTACTATGTATTACTTGCTGAGACTAACTGTCCCGTTGCTCTAATGCACTTTCACAGACTAATAACACATCAAAGTAAAGCCCTGAAGATACTCAGACACGTAGAGTGTGGCGTTCTTCATTTCCTGTTCCAGAGGACATCATCAGCTTCTCAGTGTATTTCATGCTTTGTCTATAAGCTTGTACCTGCATTTATGCATCAAACATATTTGGCAATTTGAAATAATGTGGAGTAAAAAAAAGGTCCAGTTTGTAATGTCCGATGTTATTAGTTATTTATATATGCTAACAGATACATGCACACACACATGCACACACTTCCCATTGACTTCTGTTTTTATACAGTGTGTTTGTATAGAAATTGTATATTATATGTGTTTGTGTGTTTATTTCCCAACACAGTCTTCATGAAAATGCGTATCAATACCACGAATGTCAGTTTCTCGTGGCATTTATATGCCAGAAGATGGATTTTTTTTTTTTTGTGCATATGCTACGCACTAAAAAACTTCTGGAGGTCCAGGTTTAGGAGAGGGGGGTGGGGAGTGTGGTGCGTATTCTGCACTCAAAAAGAATTTAACTAGGAAGGTTGTGCACTTTCCATAATATATTTATACATAGTTTACTTATAATAATTGTGTTTTTTTTTACTTTAAATGTTTTTTTTCTATTAAGGTCTATGTAATTGTGTCTCAAATTAGCAGTACAAAATCCTAATGTGTTGCTCTAAACACAAACACAAATTCTAAACACAAATTAAATTTCACTGAATCAAATGAAATATAAATGGATGATTGAATATAATAAAATGCCTTTAAATCATGTCAGGAAGCCTTAAAAAATTCACGTTGAGACTACTTAAATTGGGTAAATTAAAAATGACAATTCCATTATGTTGAAGTTACATGAACAGACTATGTTTGTTTAACATAAATCCAGTTATGTGGAACCTGTTGACAAATGAAAATTAATTAAAGCCAACATATAATTTTTTTTGAGTGTACCGCCAAAAAGTGCGTATCATATGCACGCGAAAACGCGTACCATATATATGCAAAAACTGTTTTTGCCGTATAAATGCCACGAGAAATGACATTCGTGCTATAGATACGAACTTTCATGAGATCAGACTCTTATTTCCTGTATTTGGCCCAAGTGGGCGGTGAAGAATGCAAGTGTTTGTAGAACCCTGATGGGACACGCTTATAATATTGTAAAAATGTAAGTGTTTAGAGCTTTATTTTCGATTTTCAAGAATTTGTGTTATCGGTCCAATTCAAACCACTCTGAGCGGGACTTGAACCGGAGTCTCCAGTGTCAGGAGGCAGCCGCGCAAACAAGGAAGCTAAAGACCGCGGCCTCTTAGCATCATTCGCTAGCGCGCTTCTTGAGACCAGGGAGTGAGGTTTAAACGCACAGCTCTTACTGGCCTATGTCTGTTACACTTGGATTTTAAAATATACTTCTAAATGTCTGTTCAGTGGTCTCTATGAAACAGACAGCACAATTTAGTAATTGAGGTGCTTCGGATTAAGTGATAAAAAACAGTTGCAAAGGCTGTACAGAAATACACATACTCGACTTTGCACCAATAAAATGTGCAACAGGTTATGTTTTGCTACCAAATTATATGTAATATCTAATTAATTTTAATTATGTTGGAATATTTTCCTTGGCATCTCGCAATTTAATGGCATGTGAGTTCTTATGATGCATGATGGGATATGCCAGCCTAATATCACGGGCAATTCGTTACGAATTTTAGAGGCGGCTAATCGTAACAATTCATATCGACCTCACTGGTACGAATTAGTACGATTTGGCTAAATCGTACATATTTTACAAATTGGCCAATTCGTAGGAATTTAATTGCGAATGACCTACCCCTTATCCCACCCCAAAACCTACCCATCACATGGGTTTAGACAAATTGATTAGAAATTCATACGAGTAAGGTCGTAAAATTCAGTACGAATTAGCCACTTTTTAATCATTCGTCAAATTCGATTACAAAATTGGTTCGATGAGATCAGGGTAGCAGATATGCTTAGGTTGCAGCCAAGACATGTTCCTGAGTCACATATTTTAGTTGATTCCTCCCAGAAATGTTGTCCTAACCCTATCTCTACCCTCCAAACCCTTAATCCGCCTAAAATCAGAGGGAAATTAGAGTTGAATAACTCTGATGTAGAAGCACATCACCCTGATTATAAGCCTAAACTTAACATAAACTTTAAACGTATCCCTTAATCTGATTGGTTGATTGGAGTTTTTGTTCCAGATTATTATTATTTTTTTTAAGTCTGATACCAGAAACATGTTGTACTTGGTGAAATCACTTTAGATTAAGGTCCAATTCTATTAAATAACCATTAACTAGTGACTTTTACCTCAACACACTTCTAAATTAATGCTTTTTAATATATAGTTAGTAGTGGATAGTTGTTAAGTTTAGGTATTGGGTATTAAGAATGTAGAATATGGTATTGCAGAATAATGCATACACAGCTTCCTAATAATATGAATGCTAATAAGCAACTAGTTAATTGTGAGAGGTGTTACCAAATTTACCATATGCTTAAGATAGTGTGTATTTAGTGTGCGTTAATGGCACTGAGCTTTAGCCTTTTTAAGACCTGGGACAGTCTTCTACACACACATCCTGCACATGTAAGTGGCAAAGCTGCAAGTGTGAGGTATTTGAAAGAAAAGAACAAAAGAAGACTCTCAGGATAAACGTCACACTATTTCATCTTTTTGGCAAAAAATATCCAGAGTTCTTCACATAAAAATGGCTTTTAGAGACAAACCTAAAAACCTAAAAATAAATAAAACAATTTATTAAAACTTAATTCATACAATAATCCCTTAAAATGTATATTATAGAACCATTTCTTCTAACAAATGTAAAGTGATTTGAAAAATGTATTGTCTATTTTTCTGCTTTAGTCCTAAAACAATGCAAAGAGAATTGAAAAATTCACTGAGCCTACAAATGAATCCCAAAACTAATTTAAACAACTGTCTGAAATTTGATTTCGCATCACACCATGTGGTCTCGAAAACCCAGTCAGAGAAAGAATTACATTTTAAAGAGACTACCGTCATCTACATCTGAAGAAATAATGCCTTTTCCAGTAGAATCAAATTAAATAGAATTGAATGACACCGAACGAAATTCAGCCGAGACAAAGGAGTTACACATATCATAACCCGCTGTTCCACGTTCAGGTGTATGCGGTGCTGTCAGTCAGGACTCACACACACACACACACACGTCCCACAGGAACAGTGTTAGGAGAATGGTGCTCACCTGTCTGTCTGCGGCTGAGTGGCTGCTGCTATGGGCCAGGCTAATGTTTTAAGTAATGGCTTTTGAGAGCTGACAAGATTGGATGGTGTTCGGGCTGCAGCTGGGAGAACAGAGCACATCCATCACCTCGCCATAATTCATCCACCCTTCAGTCTCTATCACATGCACTGCTATCAGCTTCACAAAACCAGGGGAAATACTTTTGACATGAATGACACTCTCATGTCAATCCATTACAAGGATTTTTCTCTGTCGAATTAAGACACAAGGATTAGAGACTTAAAGAATACGGACTTTATAGAGATATGAGCTTTAGAGAATTAAAGGTTTGATCGGATCGTGAGAGAAAATAACTAGAGAAACTCAGTATCAGAAAACTTGATGAGTAAAAAAAAGCTGAATAAAAGGTGTTGATAAGAAATAAACATTCATATTCAAATATTCACATTCTTATATTTTCTTTAGTTTTTCATGTTTTTATTGTTGTTGAAATTGTAAATTTTGGCCTTTCAATTTTCTTTTGTATCTTTAAGTAAGATAAATACAAATAATAGAAGTAAATATAATAGTATTAATGATATATATATATATATATATATATATATATATATATATATATATATATATATATATATATATATAATATAATACTATTATATACTACTTAATATTAGTTTATAATACTAATACTATATATAATAATTATATATATATATATATATATTATATTAATACTATATATAATACTGTTAATAATTAGTATCATGTAATATATATATATATATATATATATATATATATATATATATATATAATCATTAATACTATTATATTTACTTCTATTATTTGTATTTATTTACTTAAAGATACAAAAGAAAATTAAAAGGCCAAAATTTACATGATACTAATTATTAACAACAGCAACAACAAAGGTTAAATACAATAAACCATACAATAACCGTGATTAAATAATAATGAATCATTATTAGAATATAATATTTATAATTATATTAATAATGCACCATTGTTAATACAAATAATGCAAAAAAATCACAAATTTTTTTTATTTTTATACTGTTCAAATTGTAAAATCTATCCCTAAACCTACTCATCACAAAAAAAACTGAACCACACACACACACTTTGCCTTTCAAATAACAGTCAGAACAGCCAGTTGAAGGAAAGTAGCAGAATGAAAAAGTTGCCTTGTGTATCATCACCTTAAGACAATAGAATAAACTGGATTGTTCTTCCTTGAAAACAGATGATGCTAATGAATCTCAGAATGACAGAATGAATCTCAACTTATTGACATGGGTTGTAAGCTGTCAGTCGAGACATCAGTCCCTCAATCTATTCTACGGTATTGCTTCCAAGCTCAAAATCTTCAGCATGTCCTCCTTTTTACCATCCAATGGTTTTTCTCGACACCTCGTGTTGGCTGCGTGCCCACACAGGCTGAGAGAATAATTTGATTCTGAAAATCAATAGAAGTGAAATCCAGCCGGCCCCAGCCATGTAATGCAATACTGTCATTCACTGCATGAGGAGTGATAAGCGCTCCGATTAGTCTGTTCCTCTGGTTAGCAGTCATGAAGCGTTCTCATGCACTTGCCACACGCATTCCATCTCATCTTGCCTTTTTTTTCCCCTTTCACTCTCCATCTAATTCTACAGGAGTGACGTATAAAAAAAAGTATTACTTATTGACTGATCGCCTCGGGATAAGTAAAACTGATTTTGAGAGACAAATGTAACTGGGGCTTTGTAAAATAAACTTGATTGACACTGACACACACACACACACACTGCAGTTAGTTAGCACATGCAGTGGAGTGGTGAGCCACATAATGCAGCTGAACGGGACACAGAGAGTAGCTTTGTGTCGAGATTTATGGGATTTATGTCTATGTAGTACAGAAACCACATCCACATGCCAGCTAATTAACTTTATTAATTGCACAAGACAACATAAGCAACTGTAATGTCCGAATGGCTAAATAGTCTGCATTCAGCCTAAGAAATGCAGATCTTTCCTCACACTGTAAAAATTCAAATGCTTTATCTAATAAAAACAAAAAATAATAATGTGGCAACAGATTACAAGCAATATTATTAATTACATTTAACAAATTAAAATGGAGTAATAATTAATCAAATTAATTCATTAAAAAGTTAACCATTTAAAATTAGTAAAACTTACAAAAAAAAAAAAAAAAAAAAAAAAAATTTGAAGTCACCATTATGGTGATCGGTGTTTGTTTTAAAATCGTGGTTTTCTCCTTCGTGATTCTGCTTGTTAACATCAGGTTTCTTCAATGTTGTTCAATGTAAGTCTGTAAATTCAGATTTTTTTTTTTGGTGTAAACTTTCCTCATTTTAAGGAATAATTTGATTAATTAATTCTAATTTGTTAAATTTTAATTAATAATATTGCTTGTAATCTGTTGCCACAATCTCATCTTGATTAGATAAAACGCATTCATTTTTACAGTGAATGTGTTGAGATTGTGTTGACAGGTTGTGTTTTCTGTGTTTGAATATATGTACAGATACTTCTGATCCCACAGAGGTAGATTAAAGATGTATGGACAACATAGAGGAGCATTAGATCTTTCAAACTGTCCAAATAGACACTGTAAAAATTAATATGCTTTATCTAATCAAAAAAATAAATAAATAAAAATAAATAAATAAAAAAAATGTGGCAACAGATTACAAGCATTTTAAGTAATAATTAATCAAATTAATTATTTAAAAAGTTAACCATTTAAAATGAGTAAAACTTGCAACAACAATAAAAAAAAAAAAAACATAAATTGGAGTCACCATTATGGTGATCAGTATTTGTTTTAAAATGATGGTTTTCTCCTTCAGTGATTCTGCTTGTTAACATCAGGTGTCTTCAATGTTGGCAATATAAAATAAAGAGTTCTTAAATAATCGCTGATGTCTGTCTGTTAATGAGATATTTTTGTTATTTTTATTTTTTGGTGCAAACTTTACTCAGTTTAAATAGTTACCGATTTAATGAAATAATTTCATTAAATATTACTCAAATCTAATTTGTTAAATTTAATTAATAATACTGATTATAATCTGTTGATCAATTCTATTGATTAGATAAAGCATATTCATTTTTACAGTGTACTTGGATGTGGTTTAAGAAGTATACTACTGTTCAAAAGGTTTTTTTTCTTTCTTAAATAAAAAAAACATGTTCTATTTAGTCTATTTTAAAATATAATTTATTCCTGTGATTGCAAAGCTGAATCTCCAGCATCATTACTCCTCTTCTTTAGTGTTGCACGAATCGTTCAGAAATCGTTCTAATATGATGATTTGATGCATTGCATTTAATCATTTAGCAGACGCTTTTATCTAAATCAACCTTCAAACGAGGAGAGCAATATAAGATTTCCAAGTACTGATGGCATATTCATATCTTACTAAGTTTTTTTATAATTATTATTTCAATAGTAAACATTCTGATGCCTGCATTCAACTTCCTCACCAAGTGGAACACGGAGCAAATCTGAATTAAAACTAAGGAGAAATGCCGCAAATAGCATGCAATGACATTCATACGTCAATAAAATGCTCAGTATATACAATATATGCACAAAAGCATCTTGAACAAGTGAGAGTGCTCCACCTATAGGCACAGACAGGTAATTCCTTTGAAAGACAGTAATTGTCCATTGAAGCAACCAGTAGATAATAAGTACGAGTTATCATCTTACAACAAAAACGGTTATTTTTAATATCTGATATGCAGTAACAGGAGGAGAAAGAGAATGTCTACGGCTGAGCTGTTGTTCCTGCACCACGGCCCATAAATCGGCCACCCCAGACAGACTCAACATGCTTTTACAATACATTAACAGCTCTTGCCATGCTTCAATTCAGCGTCATGACTAGGAATCTGCTTCTCGTTTCTTTGAGGACACCACTGCAGACGTGCATCCAAACAGTCTGGAAGTGTTTTCCTTGTAATCCATGTCTATTGTTGTCTGACTGACGTTTATGGTTCAGAGATTTCTCTTTCATCTAATTCCAGCCTCTTTAATGCATGAAAGAAACTTCAGAGTCCCACAGCATTTCCAGATAGAAGCGAGGTAGGCTGGGGTTATCTGGTCCTGCCTGCCTCTCCACAGGCTTTGCATGGAGTAGTTAGAAATGTTTCTTTCACCAGACCACACAGCTCCACGGGGATGCAATTGGGGAGGATGCTACTATATATAGTGAGACGGGAAAAATAGCCCTTTGAGGTTCAGGTCAGTCTGGGGTATAATTTTCCAGATCCATTGCCCTTCTTCAGGGGTTGAGTTCAATGCTGACCTCTGACCTGTGTAGGTGACTGAAATTCAGGAGCGGTTTGTGGAAAGAAGAATAGATACTGTGGTAATAAATCAAAGCAACCTTGTCCTGTCTCCACCCTGTGATGTGTCCTTAGCTTGACACTGAGTGTACGTGTGTGGAGAGGTCAGAAGAGGAACTAGTTTAAAAAACGAAATGTGGGAAAGCCCGTACAGGGCCATAAACAGGTCAGGATACACACGCAAAGGACACTATGAAGAGCACACTAATGCTAATTAATTTTTGCATTAACAAAAAACGGAGAATGCTGAATAAACTGCTTTTGTGAGGAAACAGATGATCAAATAATGAATCGTGTGATTCAATCAATGAACATATTTGAAATAAACTTTTTAAAGGGATAGTTCAATTTAAATTGATTTTTGATATGTTTTAGTTTACCTTAAGGGCATCCAAGATGTACAGGTAGGTGTTTTTGTTTCCACAGTATTTTAAATTGACATTTTTCAGTCAAACCGTTGTTTTCTATCAGTCATACATTGGAGGCTAAGGGGGTCCACCAAAAAGCATGCACAAGAAGTCCAAATTAAACATGATTTAATGACTCGTAAATGTAAGTACACGAAACTAACGCTTTGTATGAGAAAACGAACAGTATTTATATCGTTTTTACCTCTTGTAATCATAGCCATGACAAAATCATCTGACGGCACGGGCGCTTCCGGTCTGCGCATCGTTTGCGCGCCTATGCTGGCCTACGTCACTCTTTGTTCAATACATTAACAGCTCTTGCCATGCTTCAATTCAGCGTCATGACTAGGAATCTGCTTCTCGTTTCTTTGAGGACACCACTGCAGACGTGCATCCAAACAGTCTGGAAGTGTTTTCCTTGTAATCCATGTCTATTGTTGTCTGACTGACGTTTATGGTTCAGAGATTTCTCTTTCATCTAATTCCAGCCTCTTTAATGCATGAAAGAAACTTCAGAGTCCCACAGCATTTCCAGATAGAAGCGAGGTAGGCTGGGGTTATCTGGTCCTGCCTTCTCTTTGTTTATACAGAGATTTCAGAAGTTTTACCTTTCACTAAACATATTCAGATATACAGGAAACCGCAATGGAAGACGACTTCGGTATATTCAACCCGATCTTACGACCGAGTTCGTACGAATTTGACGAATGATTAAAAAGTGGCTAATTCGTAACAATTCATACGACCTCACTCGTACGAATTTAGTACGATTTTGCTAAAATCGTACATATTTTGCGAATTGGCCAATTCGTATGAATTCGTACGAATGACCTACCCCTTACCGCGCCCCTAAACCTAACCATCACGTGGGTTTAGACAAATCGTACAAATTCGTACGAGTGAGGTCGTAAGAATTAGTACGAATTTAGACACTTTTTAATCATTTGTCGAATTCGTACGAATTGGGCGTGAGATAGTGTTGGTATATTTAAATATGTTTAGTAAAAGGTAAAACTTCCAAAATCTCAGCGTAAATATTGAGTGACATCACACGCAAGCGATCACTTCCGGCGTAACATTGAACTGATTCAGAGCACTTGGACGTGAATGTGATTACATGAGGTAAAAACGATATAAATACTGTTCGTTTTCTCACAAAAACCGCTCGTTTCGTGTCTTAGGCCATCAATGTGTACTTTCATTTACGAGTCATTAAATCATGTTTAATTTTGACTTCTCTGTGCATGCTTTTTGGTGGACCCCCTTAGCCTCCAGTGTATGACTGATAGACAACAACGGTTTGACTGAAAAATGTCAAAATTGAAAATACTGTGGAAACAAAGACACCTACATCTTGGATGCCCTTGAGGTAAGCTAAAACATATCAAAAATTAATTTCAAAGTGAACTATCCCTTTAATACCAAAAACTGATAATTCACAGATAAATGTTGCAACAGTTAGGCACTTCACATTCATCATTATGTATCTGCTAACACTTCAATGATGTCAATGCTATAAAGTGATTGGTTATCAAGACACATGTGATCCAAGGCCATTTACGACTTCATGTTTAGAGTGTTACGCTTTCTCCATGAGCCACAGATTTATATACATACATTAACATTTATTCATTTAACTGACGCTTTTATCCAAATCGACTTACAATTGCATTATATGTCAGAGGTCACACGCCTCTGGAGCAACTAAGGGGTTAAGTGTCTTGCTCAGGCACACATTGGCGCTCACAGTGGATTCGAACCTGGGTCTCTCACACCAAAGGCATGTGTCTTATCCACTGTGCCATCACCACATAATATATATATATATATATATATATATATATATAATTTTTTTAAATGAAGAGTTCCTACCCTATTTCACGACCAGATTCGTTACGATTCGTACGAGTGATTAAAAAGTGGCTAATTCGTACGACCTTCAGCTCGTACAAATTCGTACTATTTGTCTAAACCCACGTGACGGTTAAGTTTAGGGGCGGGGTTAGGGGTAGGTCATCGTATGAATTCATTACTGAATTGGCCAATTCGTAAAATATGTACGATTTAGCAAAATCGTACTAATTTATACGAGTGAGGTCGTATGAATTGTTACGAATTAGCCACCTTCGATAAAATTCGGTACGATTACCGTGAGATCGGGTTGAGAGTTCAGATGCAAAAGCCTCTAAATGCCATTTGAAATTTTCTTCTAAAATGACCATTTTTATCAGAGCTTGTATATTTAGTTCAGTAATTTCACTTAAATGACAATTAATAGGTAATCTTCATTGCCATTTAAGTGAAATTACTGAACTTTAATATACAAGCTTGATAAAAATGAGATCATTTGTAGAAGAAAATTCAAATGGCACTTAAAGGCTTTTGCATCTGGAAGTTTAGAATATACATGCATGTGTGTGTATTTATATGTACAAAATAATTAATTACCAGTAATCACAATTAATTTGGAGCACAGCCCTAATCCACATACATACATACAAGGGGAAGAACATTTAATTTCCCAGCATGCACTTAAAAGCCAATTCAACTTACTGTATGTGGGAGGTGGCCAACTGAACTTAAATTCCCATGAATTAATTTTAAATATATATTTGATATTACAATCACTTATATACTATATGTATACTACTTCTATACTAACAATCTGTATAAACAAGGTCAATTATGCTTCAAAAACAACAGTGTCCTCCACTCACAGTACAGTTTCAACTTAATCTCGCCTCTTGAAGTCATTCTGATAAGCTTTTCCTGTAATTCAAATAAAAAAGCAAGCTCATCAAGATGTAGTTTGTTGTAAGAAAGCATTAGGCTGAGAGCAACACCCTTGGCATAGGTTTAAGCCACTTGCTGAATTAAGGTCACCTTCAGAAGTCAATCCCACTGCATCAAGACACTACAGCATTCCCCGGCCTCATCGCTGCTATCAGCACACACAAACACACACCAAAGCTCAGCATCTCTCTCAAATGTCAAAGGTCAGTCCAAATCAGGTCTACAGGCCTTGACCAAAAGGGTCAAAGGATGTAGCGTTTGTGTGTGTGCATTTGGTGGCGTGTTGGGCTCATCTCAGCAGTGATTCTGCACAAAGTCTTCTGAAAATCCTTGTTTCTCCAATTATCCTGGTGCAGAACTGCTGATGGTACCATTTACCTACAGACGTGCATTAACATAATGCAGATGTCCTTAACTGCAATACGGAGGCACTTCATGAAACTCATAGAGTTGGGATAAATGGACTGTGGCACTGATGTGAACACAAGTCTATTAAACAGCGGATATGAGTGTGTGTGCCATGGGAGAGGGCAGATTACATTGCTTTGCACACTAACTATACAGCCCTGGGTCTCTCTCTCTCTTCTTACTCTCTCCCGCTCTCTCACAGACCCCACCACTCCTCTTCATCTCTTCAGAGCTTAACAGTCACTCAGCCTTAACACACTTCATTGACACTAAATCACCACCCAAAATCAAAGCCTATCCTGAAGGGGAAACATTGACAAAAATATACATCAAAACAGACAAACATTCCCAGAAAAGAACCCGATTTTAATGCATTTGAACGGAACAGGTCGCCACTTCAGTCAATTGCTGACCTATGTTCTATCATAACAGGGCAATCTCGATTGTATCACTTAAGTTCTTATTAATTTAAGGACCTCAAGAGGGTGATTAAAGGGCATTTGTGTTTAACTCATTTAAAGAGACTGACAGCCAGCATGTCAAAATGTCTCCGTCGGGACCCGGGCTCAGAGGATGACTGCGAGGTGATTTCTGAAGCGTAGGTGAGGTTTAATGGACTAAGGGTTGATGATTTTTACTTGAACCATTTCACACCCTCTCCGCCAATCATTAGACACAAGAGGGTTCGTTTAGACCTATACATCTTTCCACTGGAGTCTTAAATGGAGTGGATGTAGCTGGCTTAGCAACACACTCATCGGGGTTAAAAACAGCGGAGCAGACTGAGGATTCGTTCCATCCTCAAGTGCATTAATAATAGGGTACATCTGTGTGGCTTGTGAGGATAATGAATCTGTGCGTCCATACAGTTCCAGAGCATATTGTGTATATGCAGTTGTCCTGGAAACGTAGAAGAGCACGTCTGGATGATTCATTATTACACTTAAGTTATGCAATTTGAAAATAATATTAAATGTTAAAATGCTAAACCGAAAACCAGTTAATTAACTGCATGCAAGTTGCTTCACGCATATATGTTTAAGAAAATCACATTCCTGTTTTAAAAGAAAATTTAAATTTGAAATGTCTGATTTTTAAAAGTAGTAAAATAAATATGAATAACCTTATCTTTTGCAGTAGTACAGGAGTCCTTGTAATGCCATTTTTTAAAATGTTATTTAAAAACATACTTTAAAAATGTAGTATGTACACTTTAGTTAATATCCTTTGCTATCTTAGGGTTCATATTTGCTAGCTCTGATGGGGTTTCATGTTTGTGTTGGGCAAACTGGGCTATGTGATATCACGTGACCTTATACAGTATGTCCATCTTTATTATTAAAGTAGAGAACGGATTGTGATGGGTTTTACCCTTTCACTTCAACTTAAAAAATTAAGTAACCAGACCAACCTTAAAAATGTAAGTTCATTGAAATGGAAAAATTGAGTTAATACAATAAAGGTGATTGGTTTAATCATCAGAAACTTCAAATATTACAGTATGTTATCTAAACTACATAAATTATTTAAGTTGATTCGACAAAAGAAATGATGTTGTGATTACAACATTAAGCACAGTGTACAGGTGCGCTTAAAGTGTTAGTGTTAAGCGCACCTGTAAAAAAAGTTGCTGCCTTAAATTTTTAAGTACACTGAACTTGGAAGTTTAAGTAATTTCAACTTAAATTACATTAAACTTACAAAATAAGTTGAATCTTGTATAACTTCAAAAAAAAAGTAAAAACATATGTTGTCAACTTATTGATCATTTAGGCTAATTGTTTTTGGGTGTACACAGCTAATAACTTTTAAAATATGTATTTTCTACGATACAATTCAAGGATAAAGCAAACTTTTTCCCGTTTTTTGTACCGTAAACGCTTTCATTCATTCAATTCTGTTTTACAAAAAGAAAAAAAAAAAAAGAATAAAAAAGAAATATCAGAAGCATAGCGAAAAATATAGATTGATAAACAAATGTGCTTATAAGGAGACGCGTTTGTTTAATTGCCATGTTGTCGCACAGTTCGTCCCCTCATGCTCCGCTGTTATCAGGGTCAGAGGACGACACACACACACAAGAGGCTTTAACATGAAATGCAGCAGCCAAGTTCAACTATAACACACTCGAAACGCGACAGGCCTCGCAGCCACGGGCTTCAATCTTCTCATTTACGGTCACATTCTGATCATCCAGTGATTATGTCAATTGTTTTAGGATAATTATCTTCATATTTCTTAATAGAAAATGACAATTGAACGATTTCAGATGGGTAAAAGTGATGGTGATGAAACCATTGCGCCATTCTCGCACACAAAAAAACACAGCGTAGTCTATATGAGCATTATAATATAGGCCTATTATGTTTTTTATGTTTTGAAGATGTATTTGATATCTAAATAAAAAGGCGATAGATATAAAGCAGTGTTTGGCAGAGGTCGGGTCGCGCTGTCCGTGGTCCTGAACTGATGAACACACTCTTCAGAAATCCAGTGTGTTTTAGCCTCTATAAAATACAACACGCGAGCAAGTATAGACTAACCAATACACATAGAGACGATCTATATGTCATTTAATCGGTGAATGGACACAGTTTAGTAATAATGAAAAATTAAATGCGCCCTTCAAACACGCCTGTGGCAGATTTATAATGAATAAATCAATCGATTAAACATTCAGACAAATGAAATATAAAATGACATGCATTTTGTTCAAATGTTAACTGCACTGTCATAGCTTGAAGAGATTCAGGTCTTGTAACCAACTTCAAAATGACTCAAATTTAAAGTACACTGACCAGGAGGAAAGTTGCATGAAATTACGAGGAGTTCAATGTGAAAATGTACAGTTAATTTATGATCCAAAAAATATATATATTTAAAAACATTATTTTGTGTTAAGCAGGCCATTTAGTCAAATGAAATTGTTTAAATCAGAGCAGGACCTCGAACAGGTATAAAATCATTTTAAAAATATGTTTCTAGGTGTAGGCTACACGCAAACATTACGATATGTCCTTAATTTAAATAAAAACTTTCTTTTTTTTTTTTTTTTCCAGTGTGTGTGCGGCATCTCTAACACTTTTAAAATGTGAAGAAAAAATAATCATGACTATATCAGCCTAATGTTAATTATAGGCTTTTTAACATAGTTTTTTTTTAAATATTCACTTCTATCAAAAATAAATAAATAAATAAATAAAAATAAAAACATTAACACATTATTAAACAAATCCAATACGTAAAACGTAACACATACAATTGACGTTCTGCGATTTTCATGTATTTGAATATTTAAAATGTATGCTAATTTGCTATTTCATAATTATATTTTGCAATTTAATTATGTGGTCAAGGTAAGTTAATTATAAGTCGTAGTCTATTTTCTTTTTCTTGATGTATTTTCAATGAAGTGATTAGTCAGAGTGTAAAATTTAATTTGTTGCAGACATGGCTTGATTGTGGATTGAGTAGAGGAAATCAAAGAGACTCTCATCAGGGTGCAGGACTGTCACTGCTGCTTCATTCGAGCAGGGATTTTCATTTGTTTTGGCGCCCCCGTGAGGCCAAACACTGAAACACAACTCTCGCAACTGGATGTCGAGACCAGAAACAGAGGAAGGTTTTGTCCGCATGAGACGCGCTTTTAGAAATAATAATTGAACTATATATATGTATTATATAGAAACACATATTTTGATTTAATAAGCTCAGAGAGCACAATTTGAAGTAGGCTAATTCACACACAATTTGGAACGCAGATGCGGTTAAAAGTCTCTCTATTACAATAACGATATTTGAATAACCTGGAAAGCATAAGTATTAAGTGTAAAGCATCGCATAATTCTACAGCATTGCTGTCGTTCCGAAGTGCCACAGTTTCATGAACATAATTCAAGACTATATGTAAACGAGTGACACAGTTTTAAAAAGAAGAAAATAAAAAAAGAAAAAAAAGAAAAGAAAAGAAAGAGAGTGACTCTTACCAGGTAGACAGCCGAAGTGAAGAGAAACACGGCACACCAACACGTCGCCCGCATCCTCCCTTATCTCAAACTTCCACTAATTTCCCTGCGCTGTTTCTTTTGTCTGTAAGGAACATAGATCCACTTGGTATCCGCTTTAGACCTTTAGCCTAGGCAAAAATGACATTATAGACCCCATGACCACAGAATAGGCTTTAAACTTGGACACAGATAAGGGAGGAGAGCAAATGAACGGTTACATAGGCATTAATCCAGTCAAGGAGTGAAGCTCAGTCATATTTCATTAAGATGTCATGGGAGATGTTCGCCGGTCTTGCCGCCTGGAGTGACTGCGGAGTAAGTCCTCTTAGAAACAAGGACAGAGGCTTTTCACGCGCGCGCTGTCACTCAGCGGTGGCTTTATATCGCGCGCTGAGAGCCACGCGCGCACTACTACATCCGGAGAGAGGCTCTGAGGGGGTGGGACGAGAGGAGAGTGGGGAAAAAAGATTAAACAACCGGACGAGATTTGTCCAAGGGACGACGGGATCACACGATTGCGACGAGTTAAAAGAGACTCACAGCCGACTAGAGAAGCTTTTTTTTGTGTGTGTGCGCGCGAGACGACGTGTCGCGGTGTTCCAGATGCACGCGCCAACTCGCCACGGATATTGTGCGTTATTTACATAAGAAACTGTTCTCATCTAAACCTGTGAGGTACATTTTACTCACATTGATTGACAACCATTAAAAATCAAGGTATTCCTTAACACAGTTGAATGTGTTTTTTTTTTAAAGTGTAGGCTATTGTTGGGCTATAGAAAAAAAATATTTATAAAGAAACAAGATGTGTAAAAAGACACACACACACACAATGTTGTGTTTTCATGTTTTATGCTTAATGTTTTATACTTATCTTAGACATAATGATTTGTATCCTGTACAAACTGTACTGTATAGGCTATTCTATCCCCTCACGCTAACCCTAAACATACCAATTACAGAAAGCATTCTGCATGTTTACATAAAAATACATAATTTAGTATGATTTATAAGCTGTTTTCTTCATGGGGGCCAAAAAAGCAAAAAAAAAATATATATATTTTTATAATTATTAATTAAGGGTTTCCCTGAACCACATACACATTTCTATATTTACTACAACTTTACAATTATACATACGATGGTTAGCTGATCTGATAAACATTACAGATGGTAATATATATATATATATATATATATATATATATATATATATATATATATATATATATATATATATATATATATATATATATATATATATATATATATTTTATTCACAAGGCCTGGATCCAACTATAAAACTAGTTTACCAAAAAGAAAGTAAAAAAAAGTAAAAAAAATGCCATCTTTGTGGGGACATAATAAGGGTTTACCTGAACAAAAAAACAATAAAAAGAAATCTTCTAGTGTTCTAGTGTAAATCTTCTAGTGTTTGTTCTGACATTTTTAAAATTCACAAGGCCTGGATCCAACTATAAAACTAGTGTACCAACAAAAAAAAAAAATTCAAAATTAGGGAACAAACAACAACAATATTTTTTGGAGATTGCTCAATATTCAGTTATATATTTTAAGGATGTTTAGGTTAGGTAGGTAAGGTAAGACAGGTAAGACTGTTAGGTTAGACAGGCTCCCGTGAATAGGATCAAATTATGGACCAGCAAATGCTGACAGTGTGGATTTTTACACAGCTGTCTCTGTGCATGCATGTAAAAAGAAGAAAACCAGGAGAGAAAAAAAGCAGCAGGGGTCTGACTCCATAAATCTGTTGTGGTCTCATTGCTACAGCACGGCAGCAGTCGGAGGTGTCACATTTAGGCAGTAACTCAGACAGCGGCTGAGATGGGATGAGCCTGTGAATGGCCGCGGTGGCCTTCAGAGTCCTAGCATGCAGCAAATGGGCCTGTAGGGATGGATCATCCAGGCCTGGCACAGCTCTAGACATGCAGGACGGGGCATGGGTGAGGGGACATTGCTCACAACCAGCTTTTGGAGCAGAATGCAGAGCATATGGCCTATTGATGTTAAAACCCAGGGTTAATAACTTCAAATAACCCGAGAACGCTGAAGGCCGCATTGCTGAAGCCAGGGAAAGACCTGCAGTATGTACTTGACCTCTCTGCTCAGTCAAGTCCCATGGACCAGTAATTAATGACTAGAGGGTTCATTCAACACTATGTTCATTTTCTTCCTCATCATCCTTGGCCACTTAGTTTGCAATTGTATCCTTTGTTAAAGTTGAGATCTTTTCTTTCTTATTCATATCTTTTATCAGATGTGAATGCCCATTTACACATCAGAGTATAAAAAACAAAAAGGAATTTGTGACCTTGCATCTTACAAATGCAAATTTTTCATAATCGAGAACTCACAAATGCTACTTTATATCATACAAATGCGACTTTACTTATCACTAATGCAACTTTATGGACTATATCTCTGCAAATGCAACAATTTTGAATTTATATCATGCAAATGTGACTACTACTCACTATAGCTTATGCATAGCTTATAGCTTCACTGCAACATTATATCACATTATTGCAACTTCATATCACAGTTGTGACTGTCTGCAAATATTTTTCTTTTCAGAATTGCAACTTTCTCACAAATTGAATTGTATACCTTGCAATTGCTACTTTATATCATACAAATGCGACTTCTCACTAATGTAACTAATGTAAATGTAAGTAACAACTCACAATTGCAATTTTATCTCATAATTGTGATGTCATATCTCGCAACTGGCAATTTTATATCTCATATTGCAACTTTATATTTTGCAAATACAACACCATGTACAGTATGAACATTGCGACTTCATATTTTGGCAACTTCGTTCTTCACATCTCACAAATGCAGCTTTATATCTAACAAACTTGACAACTCACAATTGCGATCATCTCATAATTGCGACATCATATCTCACAGTTGACTTTAGATTTTGCAAAGTGACTTTAAATCTTGCAAAATGTGAATTTTATTCTCACATTTGCAACTTAACTCTTTTATGTTTTTTATTTGCGTTTTTTATGCCATTTTATGTCTCATATTTGCGGTTTTAAACAGTGCAAATGCAACTATATCACACAAATGCAACTTTATTTTTTTTTTAAAATGCACAATTGGCATTGTTATACCCAACCCGACTCTACGGGAATTCATATGAATTTTACCAAGGTGGCTAAATCGTAACAATTCATACGACCTCACTCATACGAATTAGTACGCATTTTTGCTAAATCGTACATATTTACGAATTGGCCAATTCGTATGTAAATTCGTGCGAATGACCGATCCCTAACCCCGCCCCTAAACCTAACCATCACGTGGGTTTAGACAAATTGTACGAATTCGTACGAGTGAGGTTGTATGAATTTAGTACGAATTAGCCACTTTTTAATCACTCGTATGAATTTGTACCGAATTGGTCGTGAGATAGGGTAGTTATACCTCACAAAAGCAACTTTATATATTATAAATGCGATTCAATGCCTCATAGTTGCAGAACTGTATCTTGCAAATACAACTTTATAGCTCCCAATTGCAATGTTATATCTTTGTTGTGACTTATCTTGCAAATGCAACTTCATATCACACAATTGCGACTTATCATAACTGCAATTCCCACAATATGACTTTATATCTCAGAATGTGACTTTATATCATAATGCAACTTTATATTTTAAATGTTGTTAGTTTTATTTTGTATTCTGAGGTGAAAACAAGCCTTTCAAGGTCAGGTTATCCCCAACACAACGATACACACAACATCTGAAGTCTTAAGTTTGGAAAGTGTGTTCGGTACATACAAGAGAGGTTAACTTACGAGAGTGTTATGCTCAAATCTGTCAGAGGGGACACCTGCTCACAATACACACTCTCCCTTCCTCCTAATCATGAGGTCAAGTGGGTCTAATTTAACACAGCCTACCTTTGGTCCTCTCTCACTCTCATTCACATTCACTCAAACCATGTAATCTACCACAGAGAACAGCAGATTATAGGGTAGAGGCTTCCATTTCCGAACGGTTCAGTTGGAGAGAAGCGAGGGATAAAGACAGATAAAGAAAAGGAGGAAGAGAAAGATTGAGCCAGCTGAGTGACGCTGGCACTACACTGCTGTGGCATGGCTCAGCTGGCATGGCTGAATGCCTGATTGTGTGGGCAGATGTTGCAAAGAGAAGAGAGCAGACCCCATAGGGGCTGTGGTGACACAATAGGAAGGCTTTCAATTAGGCCAAACTCAGGCGCTCGTACGCCAGGTGCCAGCGGCCAGGTGTTATCTTACGCCACAAACCGTCGCTTCGAGCCTTCTTATACATACAAACAAACATATTCCCCCGAAAGCTGCGGCACTGATTTAAAGGGTGAGTGTGTCTGTTTGTGTGTGGTGTGAGAGAGACTTTTGATGTGGAGATAAGTTGGTGCAGGCTGGTGGTGGCTGCCAGCATGGCTCATATGAGTGCTGGAGCGGGCGGACCCCGAAGGCTCTGACAGAGACAAATGCGGGATCAGGAGCACCGGCCGCAGGATGCAGCTGGCGCGCATCAGAGTGCTTCCGCATGGCAATTAAACTGACGGCTGGACTCAGAGAAACGGCCAGACTGATACTCGCACACAAAGTCCACTGCATCTGCCTCTCAGAGAACTTCAGAATGACGCACACATTCGGGAGGGTTAATGACTCAGATTATGGTGAATTACAAACTCGAACTCTTAAAAGGTACATTGCGCAACATTTCATGTAAAAATTCCAGTTTTTCTAACCCATACATGATTAAACAATTGCCTGATGGGCTGAATGAGCCCTCTGATCACTTGCGATTGCCTCTATAATCCTGTACAGTAAAATAAATAAGAGGGATTCGGGATGGAATTTGAGACTGGGCGTGATGTCATGTACGTTCACGCTCACCTGACTACACTACTTTTTTATGTTAATATATATTAAAATGTAATTTATTCCTATGAAAAAAAGCTGAATTTTTAGCATCATTACTCCAGTCTTCAGTGTCACATGATCCTTCACAAATCACTCTAATATGATGATTTTATGCTCCAAAAACATGTATGATTATTATCCATGTTGAAAACAGTTTTTTAACATTTTTATTTCAGGATTCTTTGATGAATAGAAAGTTCAAAGAACAGCATTTATTTAATTAGAATCTTTTCTAACAATATAAATGTCTTTACTTTTTTGATCAAATGTAACTCATCCTTGATGAATAGAAGTATTGATTTCTTATTTATTTCCCCCAGAAATAAAATACAAATTCTTACTGACCCCAAACTTTTAAAGGGTAGTGTTTAATGTAACAAAAGCTTTCCATTTCAGATAAAAGCTGTTCTTTTGAACTTTCTATTCATCAAAGAATCCTGAAATAAAAATGTAAAAAACTGTTTTCAACATGGGATAATAAATCATACATGTTTTTGGAGCATAAAATCATCATATTAGAGTGATTCGTGAAGGATCATGTGACACTGAAGACTGGAGTAATGATGCTGAAAATTCAGCTTTTTCAGAGGAATAAATTACATTTTAATATATATTAACATAAAAAAGTCATTTTAAATTGTCATAATATTTCACAATATTACTGTGTTTTTTGTGTATTTTTTATCAAAAAATTGCCAGCCTCGGTGAGCAGAAGAGACTTCTTTTAAAAATATAAAAAATCTTACCGATCTTAAACTTTTGACCAGTAGTGTCTGGCAGGTTTGTGTATTCGCTGCCATTCTCCGTATCAGCGAAGACAACTCGAGCGACAACTTTAGTCAACTTTCGACAAAAGTAGAAGATGGATTCAAAGAGACCGGCTTGTTGTTCATTCCAAACCCCAACGCAAACTCCACATAAGACAAAGAAAATAAAACTTTTGTTTAGTGCCAGGCGTCGGAATAAGACGACGAGAGTCAACATAGGGAAGCTTTCGACAAATGGAGAGATTTCTGGTCTGCATAGGGCTCAAATGGGTCCTATACAAAGTAATAACTTGTATTGCTCATGAACGTGTTTCCATAATAACACAATCGTTAGTGGATACAGTAAGCACATAAAACAGTTCACGATAGATAGAAACAGAAACCGGAGTTTTCTACTAGGCTACCCCATTTCCCCTCACACATAAGTGTGTTAATTACTCAAAAGCCTTTCATTTCATATATTTAAAATGACTTTGCAGATTTGTAACTTTATTACCTCCGAAGACATTGTGACTGTTATCAAAAGATTTGTGCGGCTGATGGTCCTTATGAACAGATTGTGCACACCTCTGGTTGCAGATTCGCTTGTCACCAGAGGGGGCATAGTTCTGCAAAAACTCAGAGACTCGTGAAATGCACCTTTAAACAATTAGGCATGTCTTACTGTGGCAGACGGACATTTTTATTTTTCAATACATTTTAAATTTTTTCCATTTCATCTGCAGAGCCTTTTGATAGAGTTGTAGCAATTTTTATGAGAAAAATACAAGCGTTTTGGCCTCTGACGTTTTTCTTAAAGGGATAGTTCACCACCTAAAAATATTTGAATATGCTCACTTCCATATATTACGGTGGCTGAGAGAGCTCAACGCACTGCAACTGAAGAAAACACATGCAAACAGAAAAAACACGTGCAAATTAAGAAAACATTCATAATTTTTACAACACGTGTGCTCCAAATACTCACAACACAACCAAATACAGAAACGCACTGCAAAAGTTCACAACACAACCATACAGAAACACACTGTAAATAGAACAGAACAAAATGGAAATGTTTCCAGAGGACCCCAATAATTGACGGACTCAGTTTCTAAACACTAACAAACTTTTTCTCTTTCATGGCAGTGAAGTTATTTCCAAAACAAATGTACTACCTATCATCACAGAATGCAATTTTGGACAGCACCTTTTGTCATCATGTCATTCACCTTCATGTTGTCCCAACCTGTTTTGACCTCTTTTCCTCCTGAAGAACAGAAAAAAACAACCGCCTGAGATGGGAGAAAAAAAAAAAATCAGATTTCAATGCTTTCGATGAATACTTTCACCAAAATATTGAGTAACACTTTGCTGGGTTGTTTTAACCCAATTTTAGGTCAAATATGGACGAACTCAAACATTGGATTAAAAATGGAACTTAAAAATGTAACCCAATGGCTGGGTTTGACCATACTTTGACCCAAAATTTGGTCAAAACAACGCCAGCATTTTTAAAGTGGCAAGATTCATTAGTTAATGTATTGACTAACATGAAATGACAGTGAGCAATCCATTTGTTACTGTATTTGTTAATCTTTGGTCGCGTTAGTTATTAAAAATACAGCTGTTCATTGTTAGTTCATAGTGCATTAACTAATGTTAAAAAAGGATTTCAATAAAGTATTATTAAATGTTGAAATTAACATTCCCAAAGATGAATTAATGCTGTATACATACAGTTAATTATGACTTAACTTACTGTAAAGTGTTGCCACAATATGTGCACTTTTTGCCCAAAAGTTCGATTTGCAAAAGTACTTGAATCAAAATTAATCTTTCCATCTTATTATTCCATCAGAAAGTTTTGCAAGTAAATGCTTAGTTTCATATGGAGAATGTTTTTGTACATACAATGAAAAGCAATGGGGTCCAAATAACATTAGGTCCTCCTGCACTGTGCTGACAATACCAACAAGATATTCATCAAAATATTAGTCATACAAGTTTGTGTAACGTGAGGTTGAGGAGAAACATTGTTTTTTTGGGGGGTGATCTGTCTCTGTAAGCTTTAAGCCCAGGATTTGAACATTTGCGCAAGATGAGCGAGCATCCTCAAATCAATCACAAGCTGTAGTTTTAGGACTCCCTAAAGTGCAATTTAATAGTGTAATGGAGTCAGAGCTTGATTTATCTGTCTCAAGATTATCAAAGTTCCTCAATGCTGGACCAAAAGCCAACTTACTTTCTTCTCTTTGGAGTCGATGTTCCAGGAATCCTTCGGTTCTGCTTAATCAAATTTTGGCTCCATCTTGATAACTCAGAGGTTGGGACAAAGTCATCGGATTGAAGTAGCCTTGCGCTGGGACTTAATTGATTAGGTCAGTCTGTAAGGCTTCCTTCTCTTAGCTGTGGAATTCAATTGGAATGAGGGCCAAGAGACATGATTGTGATAATTACTGATTGGGTAATGAGGACTGAAGACTCCCAGAGGCCTCAAGCCATGATTATAATCATATGAGCATTGTGACCCTGTTGATTAAAGCCAGATATGACTTTAACAAGCCGAGGGCAGCCGGATGACTCTACTTTTAAAACAAAAGAACATCTTACACTGTAGGCACTGTCACTTTTTGTCCAACTCTATATGGGACGACCTCCAATGATCGCTCCTCTGATTATGCTGTTTTTGTGATCAGTGTGGGAAACATCATGTGTTTAAGAAAGCATGTATATGCATTTTTATTCATAGTTAGATTAGATTAGTTCTGAAGAACTTAAACCTTTCAAGTTAAATCAAATTTGCTCGTCAGACATTGCAACTATTCAGACACTGTGTTGTAGCGACATCTAGTGGTGTAAATCAACAAGGATCAAACCGTGTTTTTCTTTTGTCAAATCAACTTAAATAATTTATGTAGCTCAGATAACATATAATTTTGAGTTTCTGATGATTAAATCACTATCCTTCATTGTATTAACTCACTTTTTCCATTTCAATTAACTTAAAATTAAGGCAACCAGGGTTACTTACTTTAAGTTAAACCAACAATATTTTACAGTGTTGTTACAGAAAATAAGCGGAATAACTCTCCCAGCTAACATCTACTCACCTGAACTCTATCTTCCACTTATTCATGCCGGCAAAATCATATATGACCTTAAGTTTCACATATTTTGAGAACGTTAATTAATTAAGCTTTCATTGGATTTATGTTTTAAGTTTAGTGACACTAGCACGTTTGATGTCGTAGTGAAAGTAATAGTAATATGAGTAATAAAAGTAATATGGAATGCTGATATTGGCTTGAGTTGGTCTCACTGATTATTATTGGAATTTTACGAACGTTGCGTCAGTATATTCAGTTGATTGGTGTATATTCAGTTGATATTATATATATATATATATATATATATATATATATATATATATATATATATATATATATACACACACACACATTCAGACATTAAGCAACGCTGGGCTCTCGCGTGGAGTTTGAGGATGTGGGGAAGAATGTGTATGCCGTAAAGCAGTCAAATTTTGTAGTTATTTTGTGCTCAGGTTCCTACCTGCTCCCCGAAGTTACAGAGTGCCTACAGTGAAAGTGATACAGACACTGTCAGGCAATGTACAGCAAAGATTTTTCTGGTTTATTATCAGCAATTCATCAGACACATATAAACAACCTGTAGGAAAAGAAGAAAGCAAATATTTTCACACAGTAACCTGGATCGCCCCAGGCGAAGATGAGTAACAATAGACTCTCTCTTACACACACACACACACACACACACACACTCCCTCTACACACACCCACACACATACTCTCAGACACACTTCGAGGGTTTGTACTAAACACTTTGTGTAGTAAAAAGGAAATGAACAAATGTATATATAATAAAGAAATCATTATTAAATAAAAGATCATTCATGTATTTACAAATTAACAAAACAAGTAATATTAACATAAGTAAACATTCCTTTCACCCGTCATTTTTAAAAGCAAATTTAATGATATGCCTTTAGAGATCAATAGCGCCCATAGTTCATTCACTGTAGATATGGTTTTTGAAAAAACTGGCCCTAACCTACTTATTTGTGCTTTTTTACCCAATTTTTAGATGGTCGGTGACAGTGATGACCATTTCAGTCATTTCTGAATCCACATAACATTGTGCACCTTCATGGCAAGGTGACAAATATAACTTACACCCCTATAAAGTAAATAATAAAGTGTTTTTTCAATACTTTTCCTTTGAAAACTGAACAGTAGGAAACACTCTTTACACAGCTCCCTGGAATACTGGATTCTGTCAACCATCACTGCAAAACCATGTATCAGACTGGCACTACTGTCCAGTCAAACGCAACTGGCGCCATCTTGTGTTGCAGTTAACCAATGTGTTGAAGCTAATATTCATCTTGTTGCTGGCCTTACTGTTCTCTACCATGTAGCTGACTTTTCTTTTTCTTTCTTGGCAGAAGCTTTATGATGACCCTTACTGGTGATGGAAAATATATAAGATATAGAAGTAAAACATATTTCAATGTGTTTGCATCCCCCAAAAAGTTTGTGTCTTCCTCCCATCTCAGATTTTGATGATATACAGGTAAAACAACGCATTCTCATCCTCAGGGCGTCATCAAACTGATGCTTTTTGACAATGCGTCTAAATCCGACAGACATGGCATCCTTTAGCGTCAATATAACACCGCTTCGTCGTTTGAATTTAAGCGATTCTGATTGCGATTTTGATTCCTTGTTTCGAATTCCGGTTCCTGAACGATTCTGATTCCGATTCTTTAAGAGGCAGGGTCAAAAAAGTTTAGCTAACCTTGCTAACCAACGGTCTTTCTGAAGGAAATACTGATTCTGTCACAAATTTTGCATTTTGCTGAGATTTCGTTATTTTTAGAAAAGTGAAGCCACACTTTGGACCGCCGACGTAAGCTACTCATGTGACTCGACAAGTTATGCCAACACTTCCGGTAGACGCTTCTTCGTTGGTGTTGTTCAGCGGTTTCTTCTTCCGAGTCGGCGGACTGTGAATATCGAAACTAGGAATCGAAATTTTTACATTTGAACGATTCTGGGAAAACGAAAAGTTAGTTCCGGTTTCAATCGATTCTCGATTCTCAATACCCAACCCTAGTTATGGGTAGGTTTAGGTCTGGGGTAGGGTTAGGGTTAGACTCACTGAGAGGCGCCTTCTGGCCCATTTTTATCTGCGTCATATATTGACGCTAAAGGGTGCCATGTGCGTCGGATGTTGACACATTGTCAAAAGCGTCAGTTAGATGACGCCTTGGGATAGAGACCGGGCTGGGCAAAATAGATTTAATTTAATTGAAACTTAAATCTATGTTTGATATTTATTTGGCAAGTAAGGGCCTGTTCACATATGTCGCGTCTTTTGCGCTCAAGTTCATTATTTCAAATGTAGGCCGCGGTATGTGCGCTCATAATGGAAGTGAGGCGGTTTGCGGTGTGACTGCGCTCGTTTTTCCAGCGCGTTGAGATAAAAACATCTGCAACTTTTCAGAATGCCGCAAGCGCACGCATAAGCGCACAGTAGGTCACGTGACAAGAACCAACCGAGTGCAACCGCCCTAGCTCTTTGGAAAAGAGAGATGTGCCGCGCCCAGCGTTTTAGGCGTTATATGTGAATCCGACCTAACTGTGTAATAAGCAGGATAGTGTGTGTCATTATACACCAGTATCATCAATATTCATATTATGCCTGCTGCCATTTTGTAGATGATTGTTTTGTACACTGTAATGGATTATAAGATAACAAACAGATACGATTTTCAAAACAGTTTGATCTCAAATAGATGACGCCTTGGGATGAGACTGGGCTGGGTAAAATGCTTTAATTTAATTTAAACTTAAATCTATGTTTGATATTTATTTGGCAAGTAGGAGCCTGTTCACATATCACACGCTCAAGTTCGTTATTTCAAATGTAGGCACGTGGTATGCGCGCTCATAATGGAAGCGACGTGGTTGCAGTGCAACACGCTAGTTTTTCCAAGCGCGTCCGCGCCGCATCAAGATAAAAACATCTCAACTTTTCAGAATGCCGCAGGCGCACCATCAGCGCACAGTAGGTCACGTGACAAGAACCAACCGAGCGCAACCGCCCTAGCGCTTTGGAAAAGGAAGAATGTGGCGCTGCCCAGCGTTTTAGGCGCTATGTGTGAATCCGGCCTAGCTGTGTAATAAGCGGGATAGTGTGGTCATTATCACCAGTATTATTAATATTCATATTATGGCTGCTGCCATTTTGCAACGATTGTTTTGTACACTTTAATGGATTATAAGATAGCAAACAGATACGATTTTAAAGACGGTTTCATCTCAAATTAATATATCTATTACTAATTTACTAAATTAATGTATATATCACTATTTATGTGGTGGAATGTTGTTTAATAAGTGGTATGACTTAGCCTGGATGCCAGTCCGAACTCCGCCCACAACATTTTTTGGACGAGAAGTTTGGTCTTGAACTCGAATCCATTGAGAAGTAATTATGATCTGGCAAGAACGTTCGGGCCAATCAAATTGCCAGGGCGGGCTTTATACAATGATGGACAGATTGATCTGCAAGTAATCATCACGTTATCGATTTCCCTCATAGATGACTGCAGCTGTTGTGAAATAAATCGACAGCGCATTTCATTTTAATAGACAAACAGAGAACTGCAATCAAGGCATTTGTCGATCGGAAAGATATTTTGCCGTCCTTCCCACATGATTCGGGAAAAGTGTCAACTTATCAGCTGGCTCCGATGGTCACTAAGAAGATGGGACGTAATGAAAAGCCTGTGGTCGTTGTGGTTTCTGCTTTGGTCGCACTCATTGAGAAGTAAGTAAAAGAAGCAACACTCGTTATTTAACTTCTAAAATAAGTAAGTTCTGTAGTTGAAAACTGCGCTATGCAAAGGAGTTGACTTACTGCGTTGCTCTGATTGGTTGTAGGTCTACCGACTATCCAATTGAGTGCAGAGTTGTTGTTTTTTCCTGGTTCGGTTACGACACGCCTCATAATCAAAGCTTAATGGAGCGGTCTCAGACTCATATTCTCATTAGAATATGAGTATGACGAAGTCAGGCTAGCTATGACTGTACCATATCCCTAAAATGTCCGTCTAGTTTGCTGGCAACTGCTTTCTTCTCGGAAGCTTTGCGTTTGAAGAATTTAACTCACGGCAATATAAAACTCAAGGCAATATATCGGTGAACTTATGTGGCAAGTAGCCGTGTAATAAGCAGGATAATGTTTGTTATCGCAGAATAAACTCCCTTCAGGGTGACGCAAGACCTGATCACTCAGTCAGGGTTTATTCTGAGATAACAACTGGCTGGATGTACATTATCCTTACATTCGTCCCTTATCTAATGTGCCAGCACAAAACACAGTATTTTTGGATTATTACTTATTGAGCTGTGTTTTTTTCCAACCTCATATCAGAGCTACGAATGTTGTCCAAACTGATCAGAGCATTGTTTTTTCCAAATCTAGCTGATATGAAATTGTATGTCTGAACTTATTGTGTTAGGTAGCCATGGGAAACAGAAACAGAATGGGCTCCCACAGACACAGTAGAATCAGTAAACATCATACTGATAAAAGCGCTCGAATTATGAACACCGGAGCCCTTTGGAATCAGAGAAGACTGAAAGACAT
>JAQIUQ010007775.1:342500-347500 GCA_030378365.1 Hybognathus amarus
AAGAAAGAAAGAAAGAAAGAAAGAAAGAAGGAAAGAAAGAAAGAAAGAAAGAAAGAAAGAAAGAAAGAAAGAAAGAAAGAAAGAACTGACCCCAAACTTTTGAATGGTGGTGGTAGAATTATATTGAAATAAATACTTTTTATTGATCAAAGGATCCTGAAAAAAATATCACAGATAAATACATCAGTATTAAATATTGATAATAAATCAGTATAATTTCTAATAGATCATGTGACATTGAAGACTGAAGTAATGATGCTGAAAATTCAGCTTTGCATCACATAAATTAATAATATTTTAATGTATATTAAAATAGAAAACTATTATTTTAACTTGTAATAATATTTCACAATGTCACCGTTTATCAAATAAATGGCTTGATAAGCATAAGAGACTTTCAAATACATTAAAAATGGTAATGTTTCTAAACTTTTGAATGTAATTAAATTATTTATATAATGACTCAGCACTGCACATTTAAGTGTGCAATGTATTATTTTGCAGCTTTTACAAAAGACATTTCTGCTAAGACATTGTTAGCGATTATTAATTATGATTAGTAATTAGCTGCCATGCTAACGTTTACAGGAAGCATATGCTTTAGCGATGGAAGGAACAGGGAAGTAGCCAGCAGCGCATTCCAGTCCGCTAAACTCTACAAACCAAACTTACCTTAGCGAGTACTAAGACACAGAGATAGGGACACATGTCAACACAACATCTTCTAAACCAATTTAGCTTTAACATCTTTATAGCATCAGAACAACTTTTCTGTAAATAGGTTGAACTAACAAATATGTGAACTTCAAGAAACATGATTTTGCATTATTTAATAATAAAAATAATGTGTAAGAAAATGATTAGTATTCATGGGTGATGATGATGATGACGATGATGATGATGGCTGTCAGACCTGACCATCAGTGAGCAGTGTTTACAAAAACTGGCTAAAATATTGGCCAAATTGCCAAGTTCTTTTTATATATTAGTAATCTTTAGATTTGTATGGATACACTGCAAAAAATCCCATTCTTAAAGGGATAGTTCACTTTGAAATACATTTTTGATAAGTTTTAGCTTACCTCAAGGGCATCCAAGATGTAGGTGTCTTTGTTTCCACAGTAGTTTCAATTTTGATATTTTAGGTCAAACCGTTCTTGTCTGTCAGTCATATAATGCAGATCTATGGTCACCACCTCAAAGAGCATGCACAGAGAAGTCCAAATTAAACATGATTTAATGACACATTGATGGTCTAAGACACAGAAACGAGCAGTTTATGTGAGAAACGAACAGTATTTGTATAGTTTTACCTCTTGTAATCACAGCCACATCCAAGTGATCTGAGGGCATAGGTGTTTTGTGGCTGTGATTACAAGAGGTAAAAACGATATAAGTACTGTTAGTTTTTCACACAAACTGCTCGTTCCCTGTCTTAGGCCATCAATGTGTACCAACATTTACAAGTCATTAAATCATGTTTAATTTGGACTTCTCTGTGCATGCTCTTTGAGGTGGTGACCATAGACATCCATTAAATGACTGATTGACAAGAACGGTTTGACCTAAAAATATCAAAATTGAAAATACTGTGAAACAAAGCACCGATACTCTGGATGCCCTTGAGGTAAGCTAAAACATGCCAAAAAATAATTTCAAAGTGAACTATCCCTTTAATGAGTAGTTGAGTCCTATTTTCCCAGTTTCAACACCTAAAAAATCTTGAAACCAGATAAATTTACTTGAGAAGCAACAAAGTGTGAAGTGATTTAACAGACAAAATTATATTAATAGATATACATTTCAAATTTATTTTATCAAATTTATTTCAAATTAATTTTATATTTATTTATTTTATTAAAAATAAATGCATTTCACGACTATTAATTTACGCTTACATTTCATTGTATTTTTCTTTATTTATTGCAACGTTCCACAACCAACTTAGTAACTACATTACATATTTAATTTAGTCTGTTAGATTTTTTTATTATTTAAAAAAAGTAAAGAAGTGTACTATTATATAAAGCTACACGATTGACCTTCATTCTGTTTCTAGCACTTGATCTACCAGCTCACCTCCTCCAAACAGCTCCTTGTGATTGGTCAGAAAGGCACATGTGACAGTGAGAAGGCAGGTGATGGACATGATTGGCCACAGGGCAAGGCCATGAGAGATGAGACTGAGCTGAGAGCTCTAGTGGAACTGAGTCTCAATGTGTTGACAGTCAGGACAGGTATATATCAGCTCTTGATCGTTGGGTCCGACCCAAACCACAGAGGAAAGGGACGGGTCCGGGCTCAGAGGAGAGCGCCGGGCCAGCATACAAAAACTGATAGGTATGAAGGGGTTAGGGAGACAAATGAAGAAGTGAGAAAAAAAGGAAAAAGAATGACAATTGAAAAAAAGAAGCCTTTTTAAATCAGTATTTTTGTCTTGTTTTCAGTTAAAAACATAAGCATATACTTGACTTACATAAAATATATTTGATTTAAGTTCCTTACCCATGGGTGATGATTTTTACATCTACAGCATATAATTAACAATGTTTAGTGAGGATTATGCTTACAAAACAGGAAAATAACATTAATATTTTATAATATATTCCATGAAAAGTACAGTTTTATTATTCAAGTTTTAACTAGGGCATTTTAGTGGAAAACAAGACAAAAATTATTGATTAGGAAAATGTAAAAGTAGTGTAAATGTAAAATGATTTTTGCAGTGGAGGGCAAAGTAACTTAGATGTAACTAAAGATGACTACAATAAAGCAGATGACTTACACTACCGGTCAAAAGTTTAAGATCGGTAAGATGTTTATGTTTTTAAAAAGTCTCTTCTGCTCACCAAGGCTGCAAGCTTTTTTATAAAAAATACACAAAAAACACAGTAATATTGTGAAATATTATGCCAATTTAAAATGACTTTTTTATGTTAATATATATTAAAATGTAATTTATTCCTCTGAAAAAAAGCTGAATTTTCAGCATCATTACTCCAGTCTTCAGTGTCACATGATCCTTCCCAAATCACTCTAATATGATGATTTTATGCTCCAAAAACATGTATGATTATTATCCATGTTGAAAACAGTTTTTTACATTTTTATTTCAGGATTCTTTGATGAATAGAAGAGTTCAAAAGAACATCTTTTATCTGAAATGGAAAGCTTTTGTTAAATTAAACACTACCCTTTAAAAAGCTTGGGGTCAGTAAGAATTTGTGTTTTATTTTTGGGGGAAATAAATAAGAAATCAATACTTCTATTCATCAAGGATGAGTTACATTGATCAAAAGTTACAGTAAAGACATTTATAATGTTAGAAAAGATTCTAATTAAATAAATGCTGTTCTTTGAACTTTCTATTCATCAAAGAATCCTGAAATAAAAATGTAAAAAAACTGTTTTCAACATGGATAATAATCATACATGTTTTTGGAGCATAAAATCATCATATTAGAGTGATTTGTGAAGGATCATGTGACACTGAAGACTAGAGTAATGATGCTGAAAATTCAGCTTTTTTTCTAGCCTCAGCGAGACCATCCTGATCTCGCGAGCTTTCAAGGTTTCACTCGCAGATCAGTCTGGATACTTTCCGTTAAAGAAAATTTGGGAGCAGTTCACCAAACGAACGTCCAATCAGCGTTGACTTTGAGGCGGGATGAGGTGTGACGCAATCAAGCGGAAGCAACGCGATCTAGAAACATTTTCAGACAGCGGTAGTCCTAATTCTTTTAGCCGCTCGCTAATGCTTTTTCTCTTGCATCCTTCTTGTGAAATATGGACCGGGCAGCTGAAATGGTGCCTTTTATTCGCAAATTGTAGTTACATAAACGGCAAATATCCTTTGCCGACATGTTGCTTATTAGCTGAGCTAACGAGCCTTTACCTGCAGCAGCAAGTTAGTACGTCATGTGCTTCGTTGATCTGATTGGTTGATTTGGCCCGTCTATCACCAACATAGGCCAATCAGCTAACCAGTATTTTCGCCCCTTACCAAAACTACTTCAACGGAAGGTTTCCAGATGGATATGCGGAGCAAATCCATCTGGCGGAGTCAGGTTACTTTTTTTCATAGGAATAAATTACATTTTAATATATATTAACATAAAGAAGTCAAATTCAAGTTTAAATTTTCATAATATTCACAATATTACTGTTTTTTTTTTTTCAAAAAATTGCAGCCTTGGAGAGCAGAAGAGACTTCTTTTAAAAACATAAAAAAATCTTACCGATCTTAAACTTTTGACCGGTAGTGTATGAAATAATAAAAAATGTCTAGTTTGATGTAATATCAAATGTTCTTACCAGGCTAAATAAGTCATGGAGACAATGAACACTAGCAGTACAAAAGCTCCAGCTGCCACACCATACACCCAGGTCTTCAGTTTGCCATCTGTGCAGATACACACACAACAACACAATGATACAGCTGCATCTCATTTGCTTATAAGAGCCATTCTACTCTACCTGCTGGGAACACCCTACCTTTTTTGGACCATCATACAGTATGTTATTGTGGCCTCAAAAATGATTTGGACACTTAAGATACACTTAAAGAAGACATATTATACCCTTTTTGCAGTGGTAAAAATTTTTTTTTACATTGTTGCAGCACCTCTTTTCTCAGTCTGTCAGTAATGCTCAGGGGTGTGTTTCCCGAAAGCATCGTTAGCCAACTATACAAATGTAAATACATACAAATGTAATTTACGTCTTTTAGTTTTTTAAGTAACGTGTTTGAAGAGTGCGCATGTGCGAACGTGCTTTTACTATGTAAGAAAGAGCCAAATATTGAGTATTTAATGTCCCTTTGGAGTGACTTTGTGCTTTTTTTACATGTTTCATGCTCAAACAGCAACAGTATACACTAAAGAATGCTCAAAATGTAAAAAAGAATAATAGATACCTTTTTAATAAAATCTGAATTTCATTGCATTGATGCCAAAATCCCAAACCAAGTGGCATATGCAAACAAATCATGCATCATTTTT